>JAPZEB010000011.1:23857061-23868068 GCA_029783705.1 Chaetodon striatus
ACATTCACTGCTCCCCTCTGAGCATTGTTGTTGCCCTGGTGTGAGACTCCTCCAGGGTTGGATTGAGAACTCCGGAGTCATCGCTCCCCCTCTCCTCTCCTCTCACTCCAAGACAGCCAGGTCCTCTAACCTCCCTTTAGACCAAAATCACATCCGTAATCCCATAATGTGTCTGCTTGTCTATTTCCATCTCAAAGACACACACACACACACACACACACACACACACACACACACACACACACACATGTTGGTGCATGACGCAGCCCTCCTCCCTCTGCTTTTCAGACAGCGGGTCCTCTTCTCCCAAATCCATTCATCTCAGTCCTTTGTCACTGCTATTTCTCATGCCGTCTATCCCCTCATCCAACACATCAGGTGCTATTTCAGGGCTTTGAATAAAGGAAAATCCCTTCAAATGAGCAAATGTATCTGTTTTAAGGGTTTCATACAGTAGGTCTAACTTTAAGCTGCCAAGACTATGATGTAAAAATGCTATCCTGAGAGCAGTGGAGGAGGAATATTATAGCTGCGTGTGCGTACAGTATGTTTATTTGTCTCTGTGGTCATACAGTGAGTCCTATACGAACCATCTCGTGCGTAGAGCACTCGGGGACACTAAAGCCACACGCAGCGTTTGTGAGAGATTATTAGAGCGAAAGATATCGAGTCTGTCGCTCTGGGAGGAGGTTCCTCGAAAGATTGAACCAATGAATGGAGATGGAGCCAGCATGTGTATGTGCACCATAGGGTTGAAGCGTGTGCGTACGTATGTGTGTTTATATAGTGTGCAGGGGGGGGAGGGGCTCAAGTAATAGTATTACTGGCATTCAGATATATAACAGTAACAGCACACATGTTTCCATTGTGACAATATTATGGCAGTGATAGATTCAGTGCCATTATACTATATAAACACTCAGCTGATGCACTAATAAATCATTTAAGTGCAGAGCGGCGTCTGCTCAGCTTCATTCTTGAAATCCATCAGAGTGCAGAATTTAATCACTTGGTTTAAAACTTTTTCACATTATTCAAAGGCTAAAATTTGGTTTAAAAAATGAAGTAAAAAATGAATAAATATAGGCCCAGACACAGAAACTAAAACAGCTTATGGAAAATCAAATCCATGCTGTTATCATGAGGTTTTAAAAATGTTTCGTTTTTTAAGTGCAGGGGTGCATGGCTGTAGCTGGGATTTCATAAATTATGAAATACATGTATAAATATACTGAAAATATGAAAGTCATTGTAATTTTTCATAACCAATTTATTCAGCTTAATGCTCAAGGAAACATCCTGTGTATTTTAAGGTGACGCTTTAAATCTCAAAAAGTCCTAGGGATACAATTTTGGGAAAGAAATATTTCACTCACCCCATTCACTTAAAAATGTGTTTTGCTTAATTACTTGTGTGTGCAAAGTTTGACACTAGAAGGCTTTTTTTGTGCACATATTTGCTGATGGTGCTCACCATAAATCTGAGTGTAATATGTCCTGAGGGGATCTTGAATTATACTGACTCCAAAAATACTGTAACCAATCTGAGAAATACTTGCTTTTAGTTATGTTCTTGTGTTAGTGTCTTTTGTTTAGTTTTTTTGTAGTCTGTAACCTTCCCTAAATTACCCCATTCAGAACCCATTTATCTTTTAACCACAAAAACATTATTGTAATGATAGATTTCTACTCCAAATACACTCGTGAATTATTAGCACAAATACTTTTGATTAAGATACTTTATTATGTGTTATGTTTTCTGTCCATGGCAATGGATGAAGAATCTAAACACAGAGACCACCTAATAGTAAACAATGACAGTAAATTGTCTTAACAGACTTTTTTTTCTCAACAAAAATCACGAGTTTATTTATTTTCCCATAAATAGTTAACTCTTATCAATGAATGAAGAGATGCTTTAAAACACATTGCGTACATATTTTGCATTGAATTTGTTCTCACTACTTAAAATATCCTCAATTTCTGAAGCATCTCCAGAAAACAATATTGAAAATCTCCTGAGATTAATATTTTGTGTACATTATCAATACCATGTATTATAAGCTGGTTGTATCCTGAGAAAATCAAGTCAGAATCTAGAAAAGTTGCGTTCACTGAATGGACAGGGGATCTCAACAGGTTAAAAGTACTTGTTATACAGAGCAGCCTCTGACAATGCTCTAATATTATATATTGTACTATTGGATAAATATCACTGATGAATTGATGTGTAAGCAATATTTTAATGTGGAGTTGGAGCTGATTTTAACTACTTTATTTACTGTCGGGTAGTTTAATCCAGTGGTTCCCAATCTGGGGGTTGACAAAGTGCACACTGCTTCATTTCAAGGATCAACACGCCAAAAATAGTCGGGACCACTGGTTTAATCTACAGAATTTTTTTTATATTTTATATGTGTTTTCTAGGTTTTATATGTGAAATATAAATCTGCAGAGTTGTAGCTGTTACATAATGTATTAGGGCAAAAAGTACAATGTTGGCCTGAGACATTTAGTGGAGCACATAGGAGTAGATTTGGGGGGAGGATACAATGAACATGTCCCCCTCGATATTTAGAACATGTGCATTTGTCCCCCCCCAAAGTTTTACACTATAAATTGATGCAGAAACGGTAAGAAATTAAGTGTTTGATACTAATATTTTTCTTGAGGAGGACCTTCACACCCATGTTTCTGGAGGTAAAAGTACATCCAAACACACTAAGACCACTTTTTGGGTAAATACTTCTTTGCGGTGTTTTTATACCTGCATGATTGTGGTCAAGACTAGCCACTGTCAGACTTTTTAATAAAAAAAAAAGGGCTCAGCAGTCAGTTGTTACTCCAGCTGGGAGACTGAAAAAGCAACACTGGCAAGACCGAGGGAAAAGTACATCAATAACACAGCTAAACATACAAAAAACAGCCTTTCTCTCTCTCACGCACACACAAACACACACTGACTATGACAGCACATACTGTCAGCACTGTTCTACATCTGCTCATGTAAACCTGCTAAATGTTTGTTTCTCTTGTTATTGGACTGGAGCAGGAAATGCAACTTAAAAGACAACTAAATTAAAAAAGGGGGAAACTCAGGCAAGATGAAGTTGGAGGAGGGGATGGAGGTGGATGGGTGGGGTTATATGAGTGAAGGTAAATGACATTGGAAAGCCCAGTCTGATTCCAAGTGCCCCTGCTTTGAAAGTTTGCGTGAGGCAGCTTAACGGAACGTCGGGTTGTTTTTCCGCTCCACTGCTTTCTGGACTGAACTATAAACTAAAGACGACATCCTCTCATTAGTCTGCCCTCTGTAGCAAAGCCAGGCCATTTAGTGTACCCAAAATCCCATTGTTTAATTGTGCGGGTCAAGTCAAAGGTCAACCAAAATATTGATGAACTTTTTTAAGGAAGGAGGGGGGAGCAGTGAGGCTTGAAGCGGCGGGGAGGCAGGCGAGGGCAGAGGTGCAAGGGCCACAAACACAGCTGTACTGAAGCACACACAGAACCAGAGCTGTGCACTGGGAAAACATGACGACCACGTTTCACACTAACACTGAAGTTATAACGCAGGTGTGTGGCTTACAGGGGAAACACAAGGAGCACACCTTCACAGATGCATACTACCATTTAAATTTTATGTTCCTTCACAGCGAAATTACAGTGAGAATTCACTCCTGCTGCCAAAGGACAATAAAGTCCATGAGACAAATCACCCCACTCAAAGCAATGCAGTCACAACAGCAGCAGGGCTCATAACCTGAATGAGATGGTGTGCAACGGCTGAGTGTTATGGATTACACTGTTTGTTTAAATCCATGTTAGGTGGATTATGCTCCTTCACTAGAGAGGGCTGATGGGGTCAAAGGCCAGTGAGGCAAAGGCTGCTAAGAAGGTCCTCAAAACACAGCTTTCTCTCTGACCTGAGGGAATTCCTTTTATACTCGTGACCCAAGTTTGTTACAAGTTAAACTGTTGTAAAAGAGGTGTGTGAATGTACCTAGATATATAAGGTGGAAAGTAAAAATCATGTTCACAGTTAGGGGTTTGTCAAAATCTGCTGCTGGTTTGAAGAAGACAAGAAGTGGCCCTGCACATAAATTAATACAAGACCTGAGAACATAAACATACAACAAAAAAAGAAGAGTAGGATTTGGGCTGTCCTTTCATGGGTGCAGATTTTGAGGGATCTGCAGGGGACATGTCCCCCCTCAATATTTGGGATATGTTTTTGTCCCTTAAAGTAAAAGTATAAAAACAATTGCTTATCCATTGCAAGTAGATCAAAGTTATTGACATGGTTAGGCACAAGATAAGTATGCCTTTCAATCTCACAGATGGGCCAGAAAACAGGTTAGTAAACAGAAGAAAGCAGCATAGAGGCCTGTGGAAAATGTTACATTTGTAACTTGTTTTTACATCTCTTACTTATTCAGTCCCCCTCTCTCTCGATCTTGGTACAGATTAAATTATGAACAATGTTCAAGCACAACTTAGACAGAGATGGATGTATTTTGTGTTGAGCTGTCATTACATCGTGCTGACAAAGGGGCTACAATTAGTGCATCCACCCGGGTACCATGTTTCCATCACTGCCAGTCGGAGCTGATCGAAACTGGAGCCAAGAAATACCCGTGACTACAATTTAGCCCCGGTGTAAATGCTGATTTTAATCTTTCCCATTAAATACAAAAGCCAGATGTTAGCAGATGTTGGTGGATTTTTTCTCCACTGTGAGCGGGGCTATAGAGGACTTTTATTTGGATGATCATAACTTAGGACTGATGCAGAATGGGTACAAAATTGTGCAGAAAAATTTACCAGAAGGAATGAAAATTAATTGTTTGATGCTGAAAATTTCCTGAGGGAGGACCCCCAACCCTCCTTTCATATGTGTCCCCCCCAGTTTTAAAACAAAACATACCTTGCATCCTTTACAAACAGCTATCCGCTGAAACACCAAAATCTAATTCAGTAACTTGGAACAAATTAAATCTCTCTCAGCATGTTGCATTATTATCTTAAATCTTATGATTTTTACAGTGTTCTTAGGTTGTTATAATCGTAATAATTTAAACCACTTTGGGCTAAAAGGAAAATAAAAGACAATACTTGCCTTTTGGGGTCAAAGTTCAAATCATTTTGTTTTATTGTACAAACTAAACAAAGGCATTTTGATGTCATAGACTCATTAAAAAATAAGGAGGGAAACTATCAGAGATTAAAAAATTATAATTGTATAAAAAACAATTACTGCAATTTTGCACCCAAGGTAAACCATTACTGATTAATTGGATTTGTTTAAAGTTAAGAAAGGAGCTTTCTATAGACTTTGGTTTGACCCCTGGTTCTCCTATGATATCACAGTCGCTGTAACTGAGAGGGATTTAAGCACACAAAACAAAAACAAAGTGGTCACTTTATGCCCCGGGCGCGTTTCTGGTGACATTTAACAGCAAGGAAAGCTATTTCCTTTACCATTCAAAGCCAAACGCTCTTAATTGCTCAAGAAGTCTGCTGCAGTTTGGAAAACACTTTGTGATATTCCCCGAGCTTGATCTTTGCGGTTCACTTGAGTCTGTGTTTATTCCTGTGTGGAGAAAATTGGTTTACTCGAGTTGTAATTTTGATATGACACTAAAATATTCCCTTGAACGCGCACCATTTGGAAACCTTTGTAGTTCTAATGGCCATTCATTATGGTTTTCAAGATAAGTTTATGTTGTCATTAAATCTGACTAAACACAGAAACAAACATTTCCCAAACGCACCTTATCTTTTCAGTCGAGTAGCCGGCAACGATGCTATTTGGCTGCAAAAACGTATCAGATGGACTGAAGTCATCTGTTAACCGGGACTGCATCGACTGGATCATTTCACCGATTAAAATCTTGGGAACGTTTCTTCTTGCAAACTACAGCAGATCGCTCCTGTGAGCGGGCACCCGTGGGCTCCCACTGGGAGAAAAGGAATTTCCCTCGCGCTTTGTCACAGCCTTCAAACTCAACATCACCGTGCACGCACTGATAAACACTCTTTCTGTCAGTGTGAGCACAGAAAAAAAGCGCTCACTTTACAAACCTCTTACCCACTTCTAAAAACTTTTTTAACACAAAGAAAAAGTCCAAGTGGTCGTTACTGATGTCATTTTATATGTTTGAGAAATTAGAAACAAGTGTCAAATACAAATGAGTGACAAACAGACACATCACTGCCTTCTGTCAGGAAACACCTGGTGACACTTGAAATGAAAACTCTTAAAACTACTACACTGTGTTTTCCGATTCACCAACCATGCAATTAAAAGACAAATATTTAAACGTCTTTTTTTCCATATCAAACTACTATAAAGCTGAATATTTTAAAGAAAACAATTTTTTATTCTAAATTTAACAACTAAATAATATTAATTTCTGCAGCAACACTTACAAGTGATATGGAACTAAATCTTAATAAATAAAGATTTATTCGCATATTTTTAACTTAAAATTAATACATTTTTAGGTTATAGATAAGATATTAGCCTGTTGTATGTTTTTAAAGTTAGTCATTTTAAAAATAAAAAGTCATAGGTCTATTTTTACATACATTTATCAGTCTTTTACAACATTGCAAAACATCAGAAACTTGTTATCTAAACTTTAGTCATTTAAAATGATCTGTAGGAGTTATGCATGTGTAGTTTAGTTAAAATAATTTATTGAATAGTCTCCAGAGGCGGAGAGCAATCACACTACTGGACCCACAAGCTCTTTTAGTTCAACTGAGGTAAACCTGCTGACTGGAGGATTTCCAGTTCAAACTCTGCAAAGTGGCCTGATTAGAAGGAGTTTAGCAGTTATTAAGTGAGTGGAGGCCAACAAAGTTGTGATGCTCTTTTCCCAGGACGTATCCTAATGGAGAATATAGACTGTACTATTTTTGAAAATTCCCTAAACTTTATTAAAATGACTTTATTTGTCTTAAAGGCCTCAGAGAGCAAGTCTAAATTTCGATTTTTTGAATGTATTTTCGTTGTTATGTCCTTTAAATAAAACCTCCTTAAAATACTAATCAATCTGTAACTTTCTTTTATCTTTGAATATTTAATTTTAAGTCAGAAAATTAATTCTGTAAACACTTAGACAAAAACAAGAGTAGCCTTTGTCGATTTTTAAAATAAAGTCATGTTCTGGTAAGATGAACATGTATAACAGAGTCTTGTGATGAGTGATGGAATGTAATTGAGTACATTTACTCAAGTAGCCGACTTGGGTGCAAATTAGAGGTAGTCGGCTTGTACCAACTTGAGTTATTATTTTCTCCCACTGAAACAGAGAGAAATATTATTCTCTTTACTGCATCTCATATAGCTGTAGTTACTTTATCAAAGTCTTTCGTATAAAAGATATGATGACAACATTATGCAATGCTTTAGAATAACCAACAGCACACAAAGTAGGCTAGTAAAACTGGGCTCAGCCTCACAAGAGTAAAGTACATTTTGTTGATAATACTTTTGGCAGTCTTTTTACAGTCTGGTATTTCTACTTTTACTTAACTACAGACTCTGAACTCCTCACACTATGGTCATATAGTTAAAATAAGCTTTTTCCGGGGAAGCACCAGATCAGGAACCAGTTAACGTCGCCCATGCGCGACCGGTGTATATTAATTATTGATCGCTCACAGCTGCTTATGGTTTATGGTTTGGCATTAGGCACAAGCGCCTCAGCGCAGAGCAGGTCTTTCCTGGTGTCCCCTTAAGCAGGATTGTGTGTTTGGCCTCTAATTATTCATAATGCCCTGTGGAGAAAAAAAAGAAACAATGCTTTCCGTGCAAAGGGATTGGCAAAATGTTGCAATTTAATAAATTGACGAAACTCGCCACCTAGAGTGACTGAACAGATTTATGCAGGCTCGTATGGTCCGGAGCAAACACATCTTACTCATTGCTCTAAACTGTGTTGCTTGGCTTTACCATCACAAGTAAAATATTAATGCACAACAGTCAAGTTGATGAAAAATCTGTTTAAAAATGGATGTTTTGTTTTCCCATGAAGTGAACTAAATATGTTTTGGGGGGGGAAACTCCATGTGGGGCTGAGTCGTGGTGGGAGGTAGGCTAATTGATGAAAGAGACGAGTGTGTTTTGCCCCAAAGGAAGCTGTTCCCCTTTCTTTCACCGCCAAACACACTATGTGCGACTCGCATTTTTACATCAGATCAAAGCCTCACACAAGGCTCGAGAACACACACAATATACTGTAGAGCTGCAGGTCTGCAGGGTTTTACAGGCAGAAATTATACAAGTTTGATTTCTTTTTAACACAGGGTCTTTTCGATAAGTCTCCAGCCGTGTAATTTATTTTAATAGTAATATTTTGGTTAAAAAAATAAAAGTTATGGGGACAAATCTATTTGTTTATCCATATATTTATGTATATATACGTTTGCTTAATGAGGTGGGGGAAAACATGCATTGTCTGGTTAGTCTTCAGTCAAACTCTTCAGTGCAGTGCTTCAAGGAGACCTTGACTGTAAAGTACAACAGCAGACTAACTTTGATGTTGCCCACATTTACGCGAGAGTTGCAGGTGGGTGACGGTTGATTTTTTTTTAAACTTAAACTTGGTTTTATCAGGAAGACTTCTTGTGACTGGGATGTTTTTGTTTTTTTTTTAAATAAAGAAACGTCTTTTGGGGCAGTTAACACCAGTAAATCCAGTAAAGGCTCACTGGTGCCATGTGTGATGAAGCCTACTGTCTTGTCTTTCCTCAGTTATAAGCCTGGGTCCCCCTATAATAATACTCTGTCAAACGAGAACAAAAAATACATTTAAAAAAGTACCAAGTCCAAACATCACTGTGGAGAGTGTAAATGGAGCGTCTGCTTATTTATTTATTATTTATTTATTTATTTATTTTACACGAAAGGAACAAGCTCAGTCAAATATAAGCATCAGGTGAAAGGGGACAAAAAATATAGATACAATTAAATTATTATTATTATTTTTTTTAAATTGTACAAATGAAAAAAAAAAAGAAAAACGGAATAATTTAAACTCATGGTGACTTATAAAAAATGTGTGTTGCTTCAGTTGGAAAAATATGCACGTGCATAGTTTGACATCATGAGGCTAAACTAAACTTTTAAAATAAAAATATTTGCATATTCATAGATTGTAGATTGTAGAGATTTTAGATAATGAAAAAGTAGGAATAGCAATTTCAGAAATTAATTGAACTTTTTTTCCCCCTGAGAAATCATTAGACACGAATTACTATTCAAGGTATACTTAATAAAGTATTTCTAATAGACTAGCTGTGATGGAGATCCATAAGATGTTGGTTGAGCTTACAATGGAAAATTAACCAAAATATTATTGTCAAAGTAATTTTTTTTTCTTCCAAACATCCTGCTTAGTGTGGGTGCCTGATAAACTAAATATGAGAATTGTCACGTGACACACCAGTTAGTGCAGTAATATTAATATTAATGTTATTAGTCAAACAAACTGTAATAAAGCGTTACAGTAATACCTAAAGTAACGAGTACTGAAGCAGTGATGGCCAAAGTAATCCCGCGTGCAGTCTATAGGCTCTGTCACGCGTGCGTGGATGTGTTTATTGGCTCAGAGCTGCGGGACTGCACGCGATGATTGTGTTTGGTTGCAGCTAGTTTTTGTTTTCTCTCCTAATTGACTGGTCAGGTTCATATAGCTCAGTGTCCGCAGGGAGGCTGTGAATGTGGGCCACAACTTCCCCGAGGGGGGGAGGGGTGTGGAGGGGAGAGAGCGAGAGGCAGAGCCGAGAAAAGTTGGAAGCTTCTGAACAATTCAATAAAGACAAAGTGTAAAAAAAAATAACGACTTGAAGCAGCATTTCTACTTAAGGAAAAGTCCACATCTCGCGATAAAGAAATCACATTAAGTCTTGATAACTGTTCACCTGATCAATAAATACACAATAGCCTAGGTTTCGACGCTAAATAAGATTTTGGCTTTGAAGAAGGAAGCTGACGTTTCCGTCTGAGTCATTAGAGTAATGTGGGAACCTGTGTGTTTAATGGATTTAATAGCAGATGGATGTGTACTTATCTGAAGTCAAATCGCATTTACAATAATCCACATGCATTTCTTATTGCCTACCATTATTAATGGAGGGCTGCTAATCCTCTGCAGTCTCTTCAGTACACTGTCAGTACTTTATGCTGGGAAGAATGTAAGAGCTTTTCACACCTTTCACTCTAGTGACTTTAAAATATTAGCAAATGGATGAAAATCAAGTTTATATGTGGAATAACTGAGCTATTCCAAACCAAGTTTGCACCAGCAGCATGAACTCTCACAAATCACTGCATTAAAAGTGATCAGATTAAAATGTTGTAATTAAATTCTCTGGGCACAAAACAAAAAAGAAGGGAAAATGGTGCTTTAACCTCCTGAATGAAGGTTGGAAACATGATGTCAGACTTCTCCACATCCAAATTAACCTCCAGCCGTGGGCATTGACTTGCAAATCGCTGCCGTATAAACCTTCAGTGACTCCTCGTGCTATTCAGTGCATCTAAGTTCAACAAGCGCTGGCGCTCACCTGCTACTGCTTTGACTGCTGCCAGCTGCCAATTAACACCTATGGCATGTTAATTAGGCCGCAGAGTCTACCACTTCAGGAGACTTTTCAGACCCTTCACCACAAGTGCCTTTATTTTCACAAGAGCTCATGTGCAATCTGCATATGCATCTTGCATGGGGAATCAGGAGGAAGCCAAAGTGGGATTCAAAGCTGCAGTCATGTCGCTGCAACATGTCAATGGACTGAAAGCATTTGGAGATCATGTGTAGTTCAAACTATTTGGGCCAATTAGACTGTTGTGGGCTATAGATTCATGTTAGCAGCACTAGTGAGAGGGTAACTGAGTTCAAAAAGTCTGAAAAGAGACTTCATTCATAATACTCCCTGACTGTGGTGTCTTGGAATTGGGTCCAAATCATCATTAAATCAAAATATGGAGCAAAAACACTG
>JAPZEB010000011.1:23905191-23917153 GCA_029783705.1 Chaetodon striatus
ACCTCCCAGTTACAAAGCCAGCTCATATGCATGTAATCAGTCACTTTAGAAATGTTTATAGAAAATGTACTAATGTTTCATATCCGTGGTTTGCAAAAAAAAAAAAATACAATGCCAACATTTTTTTCTGGCAACTGAGGTAGCATGAAGAATGGGCAAAAAGTGACACAGATATATCCCATATAACCCATATCTACTGTGTGAACATGTAAGCATGCATCATGTGCATGTTTGCATGTATATTTGTGTATATATGTGTGTGTAAGGTGATTGGAGCAGACATCAGTTATGCATGTTTGTCAGAGAAAGCCTTGTTTCTCGGAGTGTGCGGGCGGGTGTGTTTGATTTCAAAGCATGGCAAATGAAACCTAAAACTTGGAAAAAGCTGACAAAACATAGCCTTCCCAGGTGGTTAATGGGCCGGGAGAAATGACCAGTTGACCAACATCATAGACGACCCCATTCTGATGTGCCCTCTCCACCAGCCGACCCCCATCTGCTAGATATTACACATAGAAACTCTTCTGTTTGTCCAACATATGTAACAGATGGGTGGTCTTGTGATAACTCAGCACGGGGCCTGTCGTGACGCTGAATGACATCTTTCCTTGTTTTCTCTTCCTCGCCGACAAGTTTTAAAGATGGGAGGCTACCAGGGTGGCAAGTATGATGTCAGGCTGGCAGTGACAACCTGCTCATTACAGCATGATGCCACTTTGATGCCAGTCGCCAGAGGGATCTTTTATCTTCTTTTAAACTACCACTGCAGCTCTTTAATCACGCCGTCTTGCCCAGATGCCTCAGGACGACACAAAAAGAAGAGTATTTCTGATAAAGAAAGAAATCTGCATTTAGGGAGCTGACGTGAGAAAGTTCCAGGTGTCAGGGGTGAGAGGTTGAAGGTCCCTGTAATGTGGGTGGCTCTGATGAAGCCCTGTTAGCAGTTAATGAGGGCTGAACTGACGCACTGATCACCCCTTGTAATTTACGGGGGCTAATAGCTGAATATTCCCTTTGACAAGAGAGATTACACGCAGAGCCCGAGGCTGGACAATGGAGATTTACCATGTAATGTCTCCACTATAGACTCTAGACACAAAAAAAGGGTGGATCAGACCGCAGGAGAGAGGAATTAGAGGAGGGGAAGGCTGGGGGGTGGATGTGACACCAGCCAAGAGGTACCACCTTTGGGACAATGTGAAGATGGGGAGGGGGTGGCAGGATGGAAGGGGGGTGGGGCAGGGAGACATAGCAGCACAAAGCTCAGTATAGGGTATTATGATTTGGTGAAATGAGATGAGAACACTCTGTTGCACTTGTTTATATTACCAGTGGATCACATTGTGTCGTCAGTCAACTGTTTTCAGCTCAAATAAGCCCTTTATGACCTATCTGTCTAACACCAGTGGTATTAAATTCCCGAAGGTGATCTTGTGTGCACAAGATTTTGAAAATATCACTTTTTGTAAGTCATTTGTAAGTCTGTATGTAACGAAAACCAAGCAGCAACCTCCAGGGGTGAAAAATAAACCTGACATGAAAGTGCCGAAAACTGCAGTTCTGTAAATGATCACTTGAGGGTGGCTCCAGATGAGCCAGTCCCCATAAACCCCCGTGTTAAAATTTCAAACTTTCCAGCAGAAATAAACATGTTTACAGCCTGGTAGAAAAATACAGTTTTGGTCTCCGCGGACAGTGTCCTTGGCATGTCAGTCTGATCAACCTCTCGTCTTCCACAGCTCCGCACAACCAAATTTTATCCCCTGTGGCTTCAAAAACAAAACAAACAACAAAAAGAAGATACCACCGCATCTGCGGAACTCAAGACATCAATGACATCAAAAACAGGAATCCAAAAACCAATTGGTGATGTCACTGAAGCTTCGCCTTCCATTTTTAATACACTATGGTTGAAACCAGAAGTGTGGTGGTAGCTGATGAGGTGGGTACTACTAGGTAAATGGATAGATTAACAAAGAGGAAATGGGTATACTCTCCTATATATATTCCAATGGCTAATTGTCTTGAGGGTGAAGGGGTGGGTAAACCCCATATACCTGCATATGCCATCCACTACACCACTGGCTGAAACTTTACATGGTCAACATGTGGTTATGTTTTAGCATAAAAACCAATTGGTTATGATTAGGAAAAGATCATGTTTGGGCTTTGAACACCCAGTTTTGGTGGCACAATCAAGGCTCGAAATGCTGCCGATGTCTTGCTAAAAAACATATATTGTTGGTCTTGAACAGTTTGTACAATGCCAACATTTTCTTCTTGGGACTGGGCTGTTTGTTTGCTGACCCCAATTTGCCAAAATCATTTTTTAATGCAGGCTTAAGATTAAAAGAAGGAAGCTTACCAGGATTAAAATTAACATTTTTTTTCACATCTTCATGAAATACTCATTCTAAGTGTCTGTCCTACACGTGGTACTACATGAATGCCATTTTGGCTCTCGAAGGGAAAACCCAAGGGGAGGATTGAGGTCTCAATGCATCAAGCACATGGAAGGCTCACAACTCAATAAGGCAGAGCTCACTTTAGTGGTTTTCAGTGACATAGATGACTTTTACAGAGGCAAAATTATTCCACACAAAAAGAAGCATATATACTCTTACATGTGTGAATGTACCATATATACTTATCTCGTTGGTCCGTGAAATGTACATTACATTTAGAGGCTTATATTATAATGTGACCAAATGCAATATGAGGTTTGGATTTGTCACGATCAGCTTTAGATTCAGATGTTAAGTTGCATATGAGCGAATGTCCATGCTGTCTTTTCTGTATTTCTGAGACAGAAAAGATTCATTGATTTTAACATCTTATAAATGATTTTACATACTTTACCATGATGTATACTGATATAAAAAAAATATTTCGACCATATTGTGCAGCCCTATTGTTGATAGAGGCTGGTAACAGATACTAGATTGTCACCAGAACTGGATTTAAAGTTTAATTTATTAAAAAAAAAATTAACCTGAGCCCTATTTCCCATGTTTTTGTGTCAAAGTGACAGTGGAACTGGTCCAGTATTGAGCAAGACCACTGCAGCTAGCAGCTGCCAAACAGGGCGCAATGAAACAACTAGGGGCATGTTCGCAATGTCAATGAACATCTACTAAAAGAGCTTGTTTTTGCCACTGACAGGCTCAGATTATTATTCTTAGCGTCTGACAGCATTATGGAAAGGATCCCTACAGAGATAGATCTTTTTGGTAAAGAGTAAGAGCCGTTCTGTTCAACCGGAAACAGCCGTGAAATCTCTATCACCAAACCCTCCAGACTAAATATACAGCTGTTTTAGCCTGGGTATACATAGCCAGCTGATTTTCACACTTATCGGGATGTTTTTACTATGCTAAAATGAATATTTATTAAAATGAATCTGATGAGTTTGGCTGTAAGGATTTTGGGTCTGTTTCCAGTTAAACAAAAAGGGTCTTACTCTTTAGGAAAAAAAAAAAAAAGGTCCATCTCTATGGAGATCCTTTCTATAAATTATCAGACACTTAGAATAACAATCTGAGCCTGTCAGTGGCAAAAATAAACACTTTTAGTGGATGTAAGTGGACAGTGCAAAGATGCCCCAAATAGTTACAGTATTAATCAATACTGGACCAGTTTCAAAAACTGTTGTTTCCAGTAGTCACTTGAACACAAAAACATGAGCAAAAAAGGATCCACGTTAAAAAATGCGGAACTTACCCTTTAAGACCAAGTCGCACCAGAAAGTGGCATAGCAAAATTCATTAGTGTGTCTTTGCTAAATAGGTAGTGCAAAGGCTTGGTGATGTAGAAACTACTTGCAGGTAGGCAATGTTTTGTGAACCAATAGTGGCTAGCAAGGAACATGCTAGTGGTAGTTTGTCATAGCATCTTTCTTTTTCCTCTACTTCCTCCTACTTCTCCATTTGTCCCTGAGACATTTTGTTCTCAGGATTATAAATTGCTTCATTTGATAAAGATGAGCCAGTAAACATGCTGTCAGTGAACAAGCCAATAAGCTGTTGTTAACAGGAATATATAAGTACATGCAATTTATTTTAAGAGACATATTTTTACCATTTAAAACCCATGTTTCCCCTATTTTCAACTCTCAAACTCACCATTCCCTGAAAGGTCAGCCCTGTCAAGACAGCTTGCTATTTTGGAGTAAAGTTAATCTCAATGGGAAAAATTTGCTTGGATTTACTTTGCCCCCTGCCAGTGATTTCCATTTAAATTAATTTAATTCACAAAAAATGTTATTTTAAAATGCTGGTGAGACCGGGCCTTTAAGGGGCATAAACAGTCTCAGCGGGGAGCATGTTGGGAGAGTGAGGAACAACATGTGACAGAGGTCAGGCTAACTGAGGCTAAGCCAGACGCCATATTTTTTTGAATCAAAGGAAAGTGAAATCCAAACCTGCAACTGCTGTTTTTTGAACTTGTCTCCCGTCCTGTGTTTTCTACAGTTACTTTAACTCATTTGCTGTCTCCTCTTTTGTTTTCTTGTTTTTCTCCCCTTGACATCCCTCGTGTCAGTCACATTTGAGACGTGTGGCTTTTTGTTTTGCCAAAACATCCTTTGGCTTTGGCATGGATGTGGAAACCAAAGGATGCATGCAACATGTTGTACAAGTCTGCGAAGACGGACGGGGAATTTTTTTTTTCCCTTGCCGTGCTTTAGAAGCCTGCGAGGACCACCAAAGATGTCAGCTTCAAACTAATTACAAATCTCGAGGATGATCCAATTCGTCTGACATCAGCTGCATGTTTCTGTTCCTCTCTTCATGTTTGTGTGCATTTACTTTCAAGCGCTATTTCACATATGTTCACATGCACTAAAAAGAGCTTGAATCCCAAAGGCTCGACAACGGTCATGGGAATCTGAGGCTGCACATCGAACGTAAACTCCCAGTGGCAGTCTGATGAGAGTCCTTCAGCTCTGAACATGTACGGTATAATTTGTGAAGTTGTGGGCTGTGTCACTTCAGAGGCAATGTTACCCTGTCTCACGCACAGTTTTAGGGTAGAAAGACAAAATTTGAGGTGCTGGGAGGAAGAAGAGGGGGTGCGTATACTAAAGACATAAAGGTGAAGATCCTGTGCCTTGATTTAACAGCTGAAGTTTTGAAAGCCCAGTGCATATAAAAGCCTGCCATCAACACATATAATCTCTTAGCTGAGCCCATTGAAAGCTGGGTCCCAGGGGTTAATTCTCCCATCACTCCATGTTTGAATCAACTCCTGACTCACATTGAGATGAAAGCCACAGAGTCCCAGGACCGAGCCTGGACTCCGAAGGCCCGCTGATTCTGGACGACTGGAGCGGATTATTGCATGTTCGTCTCGTCGGACCTCCATCAGGACAGGGAAACTGAAAAGAAAAACAATAATTAGAGATAATTGCTTGTGTCCAAACACGGGCGTTAAAGCCCTCCTCCCTCCCATCTCCTTTCGTAGTATGTGAGGTGGAATGAAAGGGACACCCCCCTGTTTTGACAGCTGGGCAGGCGAACATAATTTGTGACAGCTGAACTGAAACGTCTTTAACCGCAGGGACAGACACAGAGAGAGAAGGATTTGGGGCTGGGAGAGAAATGGTGAGAGAAAGAGGGAAGATCAGAAGAAGAGGTCCTGCCTAAAAGAAACGAAGAAGATGTCAAAGAAGGAAAAGAGACAGAGAATTGAGACAGAGAGCGATTGCTGTGTAGAGGGGTGGGATTTCAGCAGAAAAGGATGAGGGGGAAAATTAGCCACACACCATAAACTTTGAAGAGACGCAGAATTTAAAATATCCCACAAAAAAGAGTGGCGTTATATCAAATGCATGCAAGTGGAAATGAGAATATTAAAACAGCAGAGCTCGGCTGAACATGGTGTCATGCCAGGTTTGACACATTGGGTTAATTTGCTGCTCCCTGGAGGTGACCCTTGAACTTCGGGGACTTGGGGTCAAATTGAACTCAAAGTGAGACAGCCAGAATCATGTTAGTCTGAGGAGCCGGGTCATGGGTCAGCTCTGAGATTCTCAGTATATAGGCCAAAACAAGGACCATATGTGGACGGAAACACATTTGAAACAAAAATAAGTCCTCATTTTCCGTCCTCGCTCTTCTTTTTTTTCTCTTTCTTCGCCTCTCTGCCTGCCCCGAAACATCTCGACCCACCGCAGACTTTCTGCCCTAATTCAATAAAGCCATAAATACCACCGTAACAGCAAATTGACATAATGTTGGCCGCATGCCCTTTAAATTGTCAGTGACAGAAGTTTTCCCAGAGGTGAAATATTAATACAAACACAGGATTTCTTTTCCAAAATACCCAGCTCCCAAATTCTCCCATGTTTACTTTTCTCCTTGCTCCTAATTTCTGTTAGTGTGAAATGTTATACTTACTGTTGTATTCACTGACAGGGGAGGAATGGAAACCTGGGAGCTGGGAGAGTAATCCTTTTGGGGCATCGCTCAGCCAAATAAGTAAGTCTCTGTCCTTTCAGCCTCACTTCATATGACCAGGAAAGCTCCTTTCACCATCTGGGGAGTTTGACTAAATCACTGATTAATCACCATTCAAACAGTAAATAAACTCACCATTAATAATTTCTCACTGTTTGCTTTGTGTTGCAGTTTCTTTCACTGCTGCATCAAATAGTAATGAGATATGATTTCCACCCAAAATATATTAAAATATCTTCACTATCACATTATTTTAACAATATTATATATTAAAAAACTAAATACTAAAATAAAAACAGAACCAACCTGCTCAGTGTGTCAGGTTGTTGATGGAGCACAAAGGTGTCCAATCTGTGATTAGTGAGAAAACATGAGCACACGATCTCTGTAAGAATGAGGTTGTGAGGATTAATGTTGTTATTTTTGTAAATCGTCAGCAAGTTTGAAATTTAAAGCCACATCACATTTAATACAGCAGATCTGTTTTCTATAAATGGACTTTCTGGAAATTCTTTCCCACCTTGGAAGATGATAAACTGAATTAACAACATACTTCTTTCTGCTAAATATATAATGATCAGTATGGTGTTTATTACACTGTTTAAACCTTATATTATTCATCGGGGATCAAAAAAGTATTTCTGATTCTGATTCTGATATCGACTGCCAGATAAGAGAAGACTTTATTGATCCCCGGGGGAAGTTCACACGTTACAGCAGCATGGAGACCGGCCAAGAGATAATAAATGATCATATTAATCATTATATGATTATCATACAGTATTTGATAACATTTCAAGAAATGACATAAAAAAAAAACATATTACACATTACATTACTATTGTTTTGACTATATAAATAAATTGTGCAAATATCTGTGCCGGTTGGCCCACTGACCATTTTCTAATTCACACTGATAATAAATTGCTTCATAATGGGATTTTTTCTTTTCTTTTCTTAAAAAAAAAACCCCATCAAAATAGAGCTTTTTCATATTTAAAAAAAAAAAAAAACTACCAATGGAGGATTCCCATGATCCTCAGACAGAGGTATCCCTGCTCTATAGGCATAAATAAAGTATATATAATATGATAAATAATAGTATATACTATACAGTAATAATCCAATACTGTGAAATATACATACTAAAAATGGAAGAGAATGTTGTATTGATATTGTACAAAACATAAAATACAGTGCCAACTATATGGCAGTGATAAAGTATTGTTATATAATGATTTAAATACTATAATGCAATGAAAAGTTAATAGATGCTTCTACTTTTAATACTGTTACTCCCACAGGAATCGTAACGCTGGCAATATGTAATCAGAGACAAGGTACAGGTGTTTTGTTGTATAGTTTGTTATAGAGTGAAACAACAAGTAAAATACTGGTTGGTTTACATTTCATATAAAGTACATATTTACTGCTGTTTGTCCATTTACCTTTGAGGAAGGGTCTGTTACAAATGATTGCTTTCTGAAGGAGAGACTGTGGAGGGTTAGGCCTAATGTGAAAAAAAATTCAATTTATTACATGGATAGTTTCTAAAGATTTCTTTCTTTTTCTGTCTTTTTTAAAAGCTAGATTAAAAATGTTAAAGTGGTGTTGCATTTTACTTCTGATTGGTCGGTTCATTCTCTTAAATATCCCTCCAGGAGATGTCCCTGTCAGTCTGAATTTCTGGGAAACAGTTGCAGATGTAATTGTGTCCTTGGGCAGGAAGACACATTTGATTATGTAAGTGCTTCATAATGAGAAAATAAGGCAACAGAAATCATGGCAAATCTTTACAAGAGTTAAAACAACATAAATAGATATAAGTCAGGATTATATCTTAATAGCTGCTCAATATTTCATGTACAAAGAGAGAGCGTTCCAAAGTTTAGTTCTGTTGTGTCTCCTTTAAATGGAAATTGTATGACTGTCCAGTTTTACCCTTTGTTTTTGTTATTGTTGGTTTTAACATGTTGCCTTTAGCACTTTGCAGATTGGACAATATTAAAAAAGAAAATCTCTGTTGCTCTTTTGTTTCATATTTTTTGTGTTCAGTTAGACAACCCTCAGAGTTCAATGTACAATACATACATTTTGGCACTCAATAACTTCTGCATGTGTCAATAAAATCTACAATATAATACCCCACGTGTAAAGGCTCATACTTGTTAAAGTCATATATAATTCTCATGAGACCTAAAGCCCCTTATCATACACAATATGAAATTCTCTTCATAAATGTAATCATCTCAGAACTCTTTTTCCACATGACATGTCCTCCTGCGGTGTGACAAAGCACTGACCCTTACACAGGACACATGTAATAGCACTCAGAACACAGTAAAATCCACTGTGGTTGCCCTCATAACACATATATGGTTATTTCCAATAACGCTGCACATGAAGCTGACCTCGCTGTGCTCTAGCTGAATGAGCTGAACACCTGCTCCTTGAGGTGCAGCCGGGGAGGGCCGTAAAGAACTGTAAGGGGAAAGTTATTAGAGAGAAAGAGAGGGGGAGATGACTTTATCATGGCTGCATGCAGTCTTTGGCTTGCAGTCAATAAAGAATGAAAAATGACTTGAGTGAAGCTGATAGTTTGCCCACATTAGCTCCGGAAAATAGGGTCAGACATCTCAGCCTCTATCTCAAAACCTGTGTGTGTGTGTGTGAGTGTGAGTGTGTGTTTTCCAGGCAAGTTATTGGGTATTTGCATATGTAAGCATGTCTCCAAGTTGTTGCACGTACCTGTTGTGCCTTTGTCTATGCATATGGTGTGTGTTAGAGAGAAGTGTTTTTCCGTGTGTGTGTGTGTGTGTGTGTGCAGCACAGCTCCATACAAGGATGAGTATGTAAATGGGTTATTATGCTGAGGAGGTCTGCAAATCATTTCCTGTGGGCTGACTATTTATCAAATCCCCTTGAGGTTTAGACGCTCCTCTCGCAAACTTGTCTGCGTGTGTGTGTGTGTGTGTGTGAGGAAGCTAAAGGAAGAGAAACAAAAAAACAAGTAAATGAGTTTGTTTTCCCTGCTTCTTAAGGATTAAAAAAAGCTGATAATTTGCATTTCCACCACCTTCCCCACCAGAAGAAGCACAATAAAAAGCATGAGGACTTTAATCTGAAAGTGACAAACCAGTCAAATAAATTTCAGAATGACAGTGACAGTGGTAACTCTTAATGTGTGTGTGCGGTGTGAGTCTCTGGGTGCATGTGAGTTCACTGTATGTGCAACCAGCAAACTATCTACCTTTCATGCACAGACACAGACCTGCTCTCTGGGTGGTGACACTGCTGGCGAGTGAACTGAAAACTGCAAACGACAAAAGCTGGAACAACAGGAAGATAATTCAGATTTGATTGGTTTCACGTGTTCTTCATAAACAACAAAGTTTTCCTGTGCCTCCAGCGTGTTTTCCTGCAAACATGGAATCCATTTGTCCCCTGTCTTCATGCCCTGTAGTTGCACAGGCTCGAGAAGTAACACAACACACACACACACACACACACACACACACACACACACACACAGTGAAATGAAAGCAGGCACCCAGAGCGAGCCCACCACTGTGGCACTGGGATCTTTTGATATACGGTCAGGAACTTATTTTGAAAACAGCCACTTTCAGCTGCTAAAAATAATCATGAGGGACTTGCAGAGGAATATGTGAATGAGGCTCGCCAGATCTGCCTCCCCCGTCAAAATAATGTCCTGACAGAAGCTTGTGTGCTTTAATGTCATTTTAGTGAAAAGTTTTCCTCACATACAGCCAATTCCACACATGCATGTGACATTTAAAGGGTCGGTACACTTAAATGCGTAAAACATTTTTTCCTCTTTTTACATCTGGTGTCAAGCCATGAGGAAACTTTGAGCTTTCTTTGTCCAAGATTTAAATATCTGTCCATGAGATCACCTTCTAATGGAAATCAGTGGAGCTTTGTTTGTGACATTCACAGTAATGAAAAATACGTGATAAAATTTTTTTAATTGCAACATGTTTTTTCTGTTGTCATGTTTTGTCCTTTGTCAACACTGTTTTAAGAGGCCATTTTCTCAAAGCAGTGGGGTTTTTTTTTTAAAAAAAAACATAAATAAATAAATTCTGCTATACAATGCCATGCTTACTTATGTTTATTTTTTCATACTTTTCTCCAATCTTTGCTGCTTTTTTGTGTGAAAACTGTGTAGTTTTACCTCTTTAAGCCTCTAAAAATTCTTCATATGAAACAATCTGAGAAGAGATAATCACTCTGACAGAATTGCTCCCTGCTTAAATATGTGCAACCTGTGACAAGAGGTCACAATCACTTTGTATAATGGGGTCAAAAGAAAAAAAAGTTTGAGAATCATTGCCTGAGTGAGTGAGTCAAGGGCGTAGGTTTTGTTTCAACATTGGAGGGGACACATGAAACAGGGGTTGAGGTCTTTTTCCAAGAACTTTTGAGTGTTAAACACTTAATTTCCTGCATTCTGGTGAGGTTTTATGCATTTTTAAGATGTCTTTTATGCATTAATATGGTGGAAATGTCTTAAATTTCATCAAAATAAAAGACTGCTGCTACTTTATTTTTATTTTTTTTTATTGGGGGGACAATTGCATATGCGCTATATATGGAGGGGGATGTGTCCCCTGTGTCCCCCCTGAAATTTACGCCTATGGAGTGCGTAAAGGTAAGTAAAAACATATATTATATTATTTGGGTAACCCTTTAATGGAAGCTAGGTTACATAATGTAAATATTTAAAACAAACAAACAAAAAAATATTGCTTACTGCTGATAAATTACTTAATAAGTTAGTGGGTTTATTAACTATTAAGAGAAGAAGTAACCCCTTAAAAAAGCAGAAGCCTGCGTATCAGTCATCAAAAACTAAGCTGTGTGCAGCAGAAAATGGTACAAACTTTTCTTTGATTTCTAGCTGAGAAGGGTTTCAAAGAAAGCAAATATGTCAGGCTACATTTTGGGGAGACACGAATGAAAGATTTGAATTTAATATTTCTCTTTTAAGGTATGGTGCGAGCTTTAAAAAATATAGAATCTTTTGGTTTTGAAGATTTCACTCAGTGTTAACATCTATAGCTTCAGTGAAGAGCTACAACAGTCAGTCAGTGTAAAATAAGATGATTTAATGCACCTTAAAGCCACATAAGGTGGAACAAAAGGGGGAAATTGCACGTTAAAAGGTTAAATGAATACTTCTGTGTCTGTTAATTGAAAGGTTGGAAAAACTGCTGAAACAAACCTGACTGTAAACTGTTTATTTTGTAAGTTTTCCTACAGTGTCAGCCGCAGGGTCAAAGGTTTTGTTTCAACACTGGAGGAGGACATATCTGAAACGGGGGTTTGGGGTCCTCTGCAAGAAAATGTTAAGCATTAAACACTAAATTTTCTGCACCTTGGTGAATATTAATGCACCAATTTGTGCATTTTCTGCAGCAATTTATAAAAATAAAAGTCCTCTGATACATTCATGTTTTTATTGGAAAGGAGAAATGCACATA
>JAPZEB010000011.1:23947277-23957339 GCA_029783705.1 Chaetodon striatus
TTTGTTACAAAATGTGTTAAATATATGTATTTACTATGTATATGCAGTATAGAGCAGAGGGGGGACCATGTCATTATTTTGCAAGTCAGTCTAAGGGCTCATTTATGCTTAACATTAGATAAGGAGATGGAGACAAATGGAGCCTTCTGTCTGTACTCTGCCTTCACGTCATTCAAGTAAAATAAGACCGTAGGAGATGATAAAAAAGATGCAAATAGTGGCGGAACAGAATGAATTGGTAATATAGAGAAAATAATTCTCCATCCACATGTCGCACTGTAACATTATACGGCCGCATACCACCACCATCTAAGAAACTGCCTCAGTTTACATTGTTCCAACTTCCACCGCCGCCTCCTCTGTTGTTGCCTGAAATTTTAAAATCTGCCCTTTGGTGCCACCTGTTAGCAGTATCTATGCCTTCATAAAGCACTCATGAAGTGTAAAGGCGGTGACTTTTACAATGTTTGGAATGGACATATCTTTTTTTGTAGGTCAAGGGAGTATAAATGAGGCTTGAGTCCTTGTACTTAAGTCTCAAGTCACGTCCCAAGTCAAGACAAACAAGTCCCAAGTCCTGAACTTTGAGTTTCAAGTCCTAAACAATTAGTTAAGTGCTCCTCACCAAATGTAATGTGGTTGTTTTTCAACAACACAGCAATAATATATTAAATTTACAAAAATCACAAATGCTTCTTAAATTTTGTATTAATTTATAAAAGCAAGTTGGACATTATAGCTTCTCTGTCTGTAATTTTCGACTTGCACATTTAGCATACTGCAATTTGGTTTTTGTTTACCACTGCACAGTTTTTTATGTAAATAAATTTATGTTTGGCATCATTTTTTCCAACTGGTAAGTAAGATAACATTAGTTCTCCCCTGCAACTTGACTGGATGCTGTCAGATTGGTTCAAACTACGTGGATCTGGGGAATTAAGTGTCGACCTGCTGGGAATGAACAGCATTAATGTAAGGAAAATGAATGGAAATTAACTTACTCGTGGCGCACTTTTTAAATAACATACTTTTTAAGCTTCGGACTTGGGGGGAAGGTGTCACATATTTCAAGTCAAAAAGCTCAAGTCCAAATGAAGTCATGAGTTACTGATGTTAAAGTCAGAGTCAAGTTGCAAGTCCTTTTTGATTTTGTCAAATTGAGTCTTAAGTCATCAAAGTTTTGACTCGAGTTTGACTTGAGTTCAAGCCATGTGACTCAGGTCTAAGCCTCTGGTATATAGACTGCATTATATTTATCATTTGACTATGTGTTCGTTTTAATTTTGGATTGGTGTTTCTCTATGTTGATGCACTTCACCTGCATTGCTGATTGCCTAACCTTTTACAACTGACAAAATCTGCCAACTGGCATTCAGCCAAATATGAAACACCCCTGTGGTATTGAGTTATAGTGGTTTACGGTTAAGTGTTTACTATATGTTGTTTAGCCCTTTTGATTGTTTCACACACAGTATGGGTCATGTTTTGTAGCTAAAGGCAGCAGTGGTTACATTCTATCTAAGCTTTGTAATATTACTGTTGGAAGTAGTTTGGCAGAATTAAACTCATATACACATTAATAAATCTTATAATCTTATCTAATAATCTTAAATAATACTCCAAGGTTAACATAAAGAGAAACAAAAATGTAACATAAAATCTCTGCAAAACAGTAATTGGTGAATTCTTCAAAAGGGGTTTCCACTTAAATCACTGTCTGGCTCACACAAATTTTACCTGATGCCTCTGGCAGAAAGACATCGGAGTCATTCATCAGAGAAGATGGAGATGGAGGGATAAAAAGGATGACAGAGGCAAGGTCTAACAAGAAAAGTTCATAGAAATAAATGTATAATAAAACAATAAAACATTAAGTAATTTAAACTCAGACAATGACATTATAATGAATACAAACAAAGAAAAAAAAAAGTCAAACAGATATAAATGTACAAAACAAATCAATTAATACAACATATGACAATAAATTAAAACATCCACACATTGTTACAATCTCCGCCTCATTCAGTGTAAGTTTAATCGTTCTAATACCTCACAGACTTGTTTAATGTGTCATGTGTGCATTCGCAGCTGGTAACACTGCTACACTGTACACAGAGAGATTTAACAGGCTATAAGCGGGGAGTTAATTCCCATCACCGTATCTTAATCAGGGCACTCCACGATGCTCTTTTGACTTCTAAGCCGAGACCTTTGACAGTAACGAGACACTGTTTGACAACATACGTGCCAGTGGGCTTTATAGCCGACCCTGCGACCTCAACTAGGTGCCAATTAACTGTGGATTATGCTTAGCCTAGGCAATGGGTCAGCGCTAATGTCACTCTGTTTAAACACTGATGTCATGCACGTAAAGCCATGAGAATTACTCTATCAACACTCAAAGTAGAGTAAAACAAACACTCACATGTCTCGTAGAAAAGTATTACTGTACAGACTTAAAGAACATTTATGACACAGGACAACAAGATTACAAAATTATTGAAAGGACAAACTGGAACAGAAAAAGCTGCCATTCTAATTCTTTAATGCTGAATATTCTGTTGACCTCAAGGGTCAGTTCCTCCATCTGAGACTGCCCTGAGAGGAGAGGCTTCCAACAGAGTCGTTAAAAAAGAAAAAAGAAAAAAAGAGGGAACAGGAGACTACATAGTGCATAGAGAGAAGATGAGATAAAGAAATGGACAGAACAAAAAACCTGGATCGCTGGCTCAACTGAGTGAGTAAAAAACAGAAAAAATGTTGTGTGGTTGCTCCTTACAGTAATAATCCTATAAATTTTCATGAAATCAAATTCCATTTTCAATGTCATCTATGATCTGCACATTTTTTCTGTAATAGCCATTCAATTTATTTATATTTTTTAATTATCTCTCTATAAAGGAGCTTTTAATTGGTAGTGGCGGAGTCTGCCATTCCCGCAAATCATTCAGACTGCCTACCTAAACACAAGGGATTAACCTTTGATGATGTATGCATGTAATTTCAGCCTCACTGTTAATTCTCTTTACACTGTGTTAAGTTACTGCTAATGCAAACCCAACATTTCCTGCTGCTGATGCTTCACATTAAAAGCGTTCAACTGGCAAAACAGTGAAGCCGTCTTGATAGACTTAATCAAAACCATGTAAGTTGTTTTGGCAGCACTGTAAAAAAAATATACCAGTTGTTCCTCTGCTGTATTTCTGACAAAGTACCTGCTCAACAAAGCTGCATTTACTGTAACCATGAGTAACCACAGGTGTCTCCAAATCAACAAGGACTCAAACGATAAGGATTACAACTTTGCTGCTTTTAACTATGTGTTTATGTGCCCATGATGACTGCCTTGCATTTCCTGTGCCTGTTAGGACGTTGCCTGTTCATGTCCTCAGAAATTAAAGCTACACATCTGCAAGATGCAATATCCACATAAATGGTAGGGGCAGTGTGATAAACTTACTCGCTTATATCATGACGTGCTTGATTTC
Source organism: Chaetodon striatus (assembly GCA_029783705.1). Taxonomy (NCBI): domain Eukaryota; kingdom Metazoa; phylum Chordata; class Actinopteri; order Chaetodontiformes; family Chaetodontidae; genus Chaetodon; species Chaetodon striatus. The sequence continues at coordinate 23,950,766 of JAPZEB010000011.1, forward strand.
ACGCTATGATTATTACTTACATCATGCAAATGCAGTTCTATCAGGCTGGAAGTTCTACTATACCTCCAGTCTTACTGGTGCTACAAATTTGTTGAGGAATACTGTATAATAAAAAGAGTAAACATGAAATCTTACATTGTGTATAATCATATGTGCTCAGGAATCAAGATAAAATTAGGCTTTAGGGATTACCTGTTGTTGATGACACAGAGGAAGAGGAGCCTGCTGCGAGAGTTGGGCTGAATGGATCCAGAGACAGAAGGTCATTGTTGGTCAATCTGCCAGAGGAGAGAATGAAAGTGGAGCCAAACTTAAAGTAACATTTCAAGCAAAGAACAATTTGAGTAAAAACAGGCACTAACACACACAAAACAGACAATTTCAATGGCAAAGATACTGTAAACATGATGAAAACGGTGGCAGTCATGAGCATTTTTATACGTACTCATATGATGTTGGCACTCTGGGTTTTGCCAGCTCATCACCTGCAGAGAGAGAAAAACAAACATTAAAGGAAGACCTGGAGACCTGCACAGGGCGATGACAGCAAATTCACTTTACCAGCAATAAAAAAATTAAATAAAAACCCAACACAAGAGGTTTTAAGCAACTATTCAAAGACATTTGCAAAAAAACATATTTTAACTACATCACACCTTAAACCAGAAATATAAATGGAAGTTTTGACTGAACAAATGAGAATCAGCATCTGCCATAAAAAGTCATAGAAGTATATTTGCAGTAAGATTAAGGTTGGATACAATACTTTTCTTATTTCTGCCTTGCACAGTAAAACCTTAAAATCTTACCCAAATACTACATCTTAAACAGTTTTTTTTTAATGTGACGGTAACACTTTAAAACGGGGGAGTGATTTTGAAATAAAAAAATAAAATCAGGCATGGCTTTTGTTATTTTGTGCCCCATTCTAAAGTGTTACAATGCATTGCAAAGATCCATATAAGCAACCTGAAGCAGCACCTAAGCACCAAAGGTAAGAGGAGACAACTGAGAGGACCCAAATATAAAACCATACATGTATGGCAATTCTTAAAAATGAACCAAAAGTTTGCAGCAAGAGAACGCAGTGTCAGTGGTGTTAGCGTGTGTCAGCTGGCTGTGTAAAAAGGCTCCGATGAGGGGACAGAGATGAAGGCTGTGTGAGGGGAGGGCAGGGTTGTAGGCTAACTGCTGTAGTGAAAACATACTCACCAGGGCCCTGAGCCTTAGAGCTTAATGTAGGTACTCCTGTGAACCCTAAGTGTATGTAGAGTATACATCTATCAGTGCAATACCTTGTGTAAATTGATGTCTATCAGTGTTTTAGCTGCACAATATGAACATTTTCACCATTCAGTTATGTACAAACAAAGTATGTGAGAGCATCTTTTGAAAACAAGAAACAGTTTAACTTTTAACTAGGGCTATCAGCATTAATGCATCAATCGCGATGCAATAATGGTCTGAACACAACACCTTATTTCTTTTAATAGCATTAATCATGTGCTGCTAGTTTGTCCCTTCGACGCACCCTTACTTGCAGTCACGCTGCCGCAGCACCTTCCTATTTCCTGCTGCAGCAGAGATGGAAAATAACGACACCACTACGCTTCTGAAGGGCTCCTTTCACTTTAAAACATGGCTCAGCTGACAAGTCAAAGGTAATATGCACCTTGTGTCAAATAGAATTAAAATATCACTGAAGTGCTTCGAGTTTGAGCTACCATCTACAAGTTGACAGGTGCAGCTAATCAGACTGACGTCTGTGGACAACCGCAACACCAAGGCTGGCAAAGCAGTATTTTGGAGTGTGCCAATCTTCATACATGTTAAAATGAAACTAAATTGAAGAATGACAGTGCGTGCTACAATTGACTGACTGCAGACCAGTCAACACTGTGGAAGACTCTGGTCTAAGGGACATCCTCACGTTGGCATGTTGTGACCAGTCATATACCTTACACATAGAACAATAGTTTCACACGTACAGGATCTGTATGAATCAGAGAAAGCAATTGAAACCAGAACTCCTAAAAAGTGAAAGTAAATTTCTTTGCATTCATTTGATTCCCAGTCAAGACACTCTGGTAAGAATTGCTTTACCTTGCTAATATGGACTTCGAAACTGTTTTGAAATGCAAAAATAATGGCATTTTAAACATGTGATTAAAAATGCAATTTTGTCACGTTTAACTGTTGAAATCCAGCGATTAATCTCGATTAAAAAAATTATTAATTTGACAGTCCTACTTTTGACTCATTAAAAAAAGATTTTCTGGATTAATATTCAATGCTGTTTTAAATCTGCATTAATACCTCATGAAGCATGATACATGACCTATAACTATTCTTAAAGCATTTCTCAAGCACTTTCTCAAACACAAACTTTCTACAAACTGTGCCAGTTTGTAGAATGGAAAAGATAATTTCTGACATGTCCAAATATAAACAGCCAATTAAGCAATTAATCTTATTTGTACCATGGGAGGGAAATATCCCTCAAGCTCACATTTACAGAAAAGTACAGTTATTTACTTTTTCTCGGGATATGTTGGCTTTGGCTTAGTTTCTGGATTTTCCTTTTTAAAGACAACCTCTTTAAAAACAACTTGGGCCAAGAAAAATCTAGCTGAGAAGTTGGACAGTCGACCCCCTTCACAGTCATCCAGCAACACGCAGATACAGAGAGGTCAGACAGAGAAAATACTCACTGGACTGGTTCCTCCGCATCTGTCCCTGAAAACAAAAACAGACATTAATTAATCAAGGACGCGTGCAACCAACCACGAATTTCAAGAGTGTTACTTGCCAAAAATTTGCTCAATTTGTTAGGAAAAAAATAAATAAAAAAATCGGACAAAAAAGACACGATATAAATGATCAAACTTCACAGAGGAGACACAAAACAGATGTTTTTAACAAAGTGAATTAAAGTATTTTAAAGGTCATCATGTTTCTCACTGCTTTGTTACACAGTGTACAACTTTTGGAAGCTCAGACTTGGACTCCTTTTTATATGTCAAATAGTCTGAAACCTTAAGCCTTTGAGTGTGTTTGTGTAATAACAAGATTTCTAATATATAAAACACAAAAACACAATAAAAAAAGTGAAAAAACCTATTATTAATTATTCCCAGTGGCAAAGGGAATTTTCCACTTCAGAGTTAAAGTCAGTAAATCACTGGGCTACTCTCAACTCACACATACCAGACGTTAAACCTAGGGTGAAATATTCAACAGCGCAAAACCGAGCATCTAAGCCCATACAACGATCAGTCAGGGACAACAGAGAGCCTGATCCTAACACTTCACCGACTTCCTCTACACGGCCTTTTTTTCTGGACATAAATGTGCCGTGTCATGCTGAGTAACACAAGATATGCAAGATTTGCTCTTAAGGGTCACCAACCCGATGGAAACTTAGAGCATCAATTTCAATAAAGAATTTATTCGCACAAGGAGAAAGGTGGTGGTGGTGGTGGTGGTGGTGGTGGAGGTGGGTGGGTGGGGGATTGGGGGGGTTGGTGTCAAGGGAGGAGGGGAGAAAAAGAAACAAAATGGGGTTTAAGGAACATAGCAAAAGCGTTTAACCACCGTAGAGCTGTGAGGCCAGGGTTTAGTCCCACAGGCGCTAAGCGGCAAATGGGTTCAATTACGGCTCTTGCTGGCCACACACACACGACTTCCATTGCTATTTCAATAAAAGGAACACCGCAGAGGGGGAACCAAACAGGAGGAGAAATGAAAAAGACAGAAAAATGAGCACTGAGGAAAAAAAAGAGAAGAAAAATCTCTCAATAATTCACACCAGATGATGCAACGTTCGTCATCACGTCGGATGTATGTTTTAACTTTTATCCAGAACTTTTCGGTAAATATGAAATAATGAAAAGGGTGCGAAACAGAAATCTGAGCAGACAGAGAGGAAGGCAAATATAATCTAATGACTATTCTGGTATTTAAATGCAAATCAGAGAAACAGCGGTCTGTGTTTTTTTTTTTTTTTTGTACTTTTAGGATGAGAAAGTAATTGTGGGTTTGAGTCTCGACAACAACCAAAACCAAACTGCAATGAACAAAGTCAAAGGTTTGAAAGAGAACATTGTTCCTCCTGAATTATTTTACATTAACAAGGAAAAAAAAACATCCTAGAAAAACATCCTCTATAAACTTGTTACTTATATTTATCAGTTATTCTGAGGGTGGAAAAAAAGATGATGAAAAAAAAACAAGAAAAACATTTGTAAAAACTCAGCAACTAACCCCATAAAGTATTCATAAATAACCACAACATAGTCCTGTCTAGAACAAGTGGGCTCCAATAAAACCAAAAGAGTGAAAGCAAACAAAGAAAGGAGGAAAAAAGAGTGAGGTACAACACAAACAGGGAGGTGGAACAGTGGTCAGAGCGGAGGGAGAGGCTGAGAGAGAGAGCTGGAGCTGCGAAAAAGATGCCGTGACATTCGTTTAATGTGCAGCCCGGGAGTGCGGCGGGTGAAACCCACTAGACCCCCTTTGCAACACTGAGCGTGCCCTTTCAGCCGCTCCACAACAACATTAACAACAACAACAGCTCAGTGCACACACGGTGCATGTTTGCACACAAGCAGTAGTGGTTTTAAATTTTAATGGCAGCGGCTATTTTCATAGAGCAGCAGAGAGTGATTCAGAGATTGAGTGATGGTGAGGAAGAAGGAGCTGAATGAAGGGCTCCATGACTGAGGTCACGGATCAGACTGTGCTGTGTGCGTGAGTGAGTGCGTGTTTGTGTGTGTGTGTGTGTGTGTGTGTGTGTGTGTGTGTAGTCTGCCGGCCATTGCCGCAAAGCATTCCCTAAAGTGGCTACAAGGAGGGCAGTGTGCATGTGTGCGAGTCTGCAGTAAAGGCCAACAACATCAACTTCTTAACTCAGAAATTATTGTTTTTGAGTTCTTGATAATTTTTTCTTAAAAAAAGAAAAAATATCCCAAGGTTGTTTGACATAAAACTGGTTTCAAAGTAAAGACAAACCATGAAATGTGTGCAAACAGGAACCTCAGTGAACCAGCAGCCAATACAGTGTGTGAAATAAATTAAATATAATTCACACGCCTTTCCAATGTAAATTAAATAAGCTCCAGAAAATAGAGACTAACAGCATCTACAACGGCACGGTTAAATGTTCCCTACCAGAGGTTAGATATTCTCCTGTTGCCCTCTAGTGTTGCAGAGGCAGTGCAGACTCTTGCTGCAGCAGAGCAGGACAGCAACAGGTTTGTGTTTGGGATTTTCAGTATTTGTGTGCCTTTAGTTTGTTGTGAAGACTTACCGAGGTCGTTGGTGACAGGATGATGTTTCCAATGGAAGCTTTCAGCTCGTCGATGGTGGCTTGGTTCTGATGCGTGCCATTGTTTGGCTTAACGGGCTTGATTTCTACGTGGAACTTCCTGGGCTCATCTTCATCCTCTGAGTCGCTGGACGAATAGAAGGAATTCTCTTTGGCATGTAAGCAAAAAAGAGTTAAGGAGACAATGATAACAGAACGAAAAAAGAAAGAGGGAGATCATGTACAGTTCATTTTTATTTAGCCCTGGCCTCAGGCTGCAGGCTCTGACGGGTGTGAACAGAAACACAAATAGTAATAGATCCTTGATGTGTTATTAGCTGGACTGAGCGTCAGAGTGTGAAGAGCATCAAGACAAATGAAAAGGATATCGTTTTCATTTGCTTCCGGTCTGATACAGAAGCCCTCGGCATCAACTTGGGGAACGTTCTACAAAATACAAACAGAAATCATTTTTAAAATCATACTTTGCTACACTGTTTGATTAACACAAACTTCTTTTTTTAAAAATAAATGTATTGAATGTCCATTCTTTATGAATAAATTTCAAAGCAGCTAAATAACAATTATATTATCAAGTCTTACAATTTTGCACACCTTTTTGTTTAAAATATTTTCTTTACAATTTATATTTAACACATCAGCTAAGGACAAACACACTGAAAGCAGCATCCCTGCCTACAGAAATAAGACTGTACAGTTCAGAACTGAAGGAAACAAGAGAAAGATAGCTAAACTCAAAATTATTTAAAATGATATTGTCATTTAAAGTTTGGGCAAGAAACTCTTTCAAACTGCGGTAAATTAGTCAACATGCGTAATATTACACAATTCAGAAAAGGACAATTAAATCAACCCTTTAGTAGTACCTGTTATGGTTCAGCCATTTTTTTTTGTCTCAACATATTAATTTTACTTTTGACACTCCTGACACAATTTTGACAAAGTCAGATCTTTTTTAACTTAGTCTAAAAAGTTTTTTTCAAGTTTTTTTTTTTTTTTTAAATTTTGATCTAAATCTTTCTAATTGCCATCAAAGTTAACTACTGCATCAACCAGTACACTGTGTAGTTTATCAAAAGATACAAAGTTCCTTTATTATTTATGGCATTTTGTTTCTAAGGCACATGTAATATTATATAATAATTTTTCATTATTATATTTTTTTTCTCCAAAATTTCTGTATATTTATATAATGAATTTGCTTATTGTGATTTACAGAAAAAAAAAAAAACACGACTAGATATGAAT
>JAPZEB010000011.1:23975321-23985876 GCA_029783705.1 Chaetodon striatus
TGTGATTTGAAAATACTTGATACCTTCCCCTAAGCCCAATGATGAAGATTTAATAACTTTTAAGGAAGAATAGTCTTGCAGAAGATGTCTAACAGATTTAAGGAGAATAAGATGTTTTTCCAATATAAGTGGAATTAAATACAACAAGACAGGACCGAAACGTACCAATTCATTCTGCTGTGCTACTGGCTAATAGCACTTCACGCTATGAGAGTGCGTAACACAACTTTTTTAAATGATTAAGGTCAGTTGCACTTGTTTTCATAATCTTGTTTAAAAAATAAAAACACATTCCAAAAAGCATTTGTGATTTTTGTAAATTTGAGTCATTATTGACTTCATCATGACTTGCTGTGACAAGCTGAGTACCACCTAGTTCCATTTTAGTAGAGAGAAGGCAAACATCTCTATGGCCTTATCTTAAATGCTCAGCAACTCAGACAAAACTAATCAAGAATTATAAACAGCGCTGTAGTTAAAAGGTAAAAGTATAGATTCTTCGGTGAACTGTCCCTTTAAGAAAACCACTGAACTGTCTGCGTGAAGTTTAACTGAGAATCCGAAGTCGCAGTTTGATTCTGATGATCTGGATGTATTGTATCATTTCCTGTTAGTTTAAAATCATAACATGTGTTTTTATTTTGTGTACAAAGTGCTACAACATTCTGGATAGGGTTAGTATGTTGTATGGATTTGGGACACACTGTGTCAGATACACTTAAAAGATCTAGTACCTGAACTTTGGGTAAAGATTATTTTTAGTCATCAAGTCACTTTTTCAACTAGAGAAGGTCATACGTGGTCGAGAGTGAAACAGCAGTGTGCTGGTAGTTTTCCATCCTTCAGTACAGATAAATGTGGCAAAGCCCCTTCAGGATGTGTGTGCCTTTCAAAGAATTGCTAATATCATTCATTCATTCATTTAATCAACCGCAACCGCTTATCCTCTTGAGGGTCGCGGGGGAGCTGGAGCCTATCCCAGCTGACGCTGGGCAAGAGGCAGGGTACACCCTGGACAGGTCGCCAGACCATCACAGGGCTGTCACATAGAGACAGACAACCATTCACACTCATATTCACACCTACAGCCAATTTAGAGTCATCAATTAACCTATCCCCCACCATGCTGACACGGGGAGAACATGTAAACTCAGCACAGAAGGGCTCCCTTATGGGTTCGGACCAGGAACGCTTTTGCCGTGAGGCGACAGCACTAATCACTATATCACCATGCCACCCTTGCTAGTATCACTTTAGCCTAAAAATGCTTTTGTGAGTGGGGGCTCTGGCTGACTGAATACAGTAGCAAAAATGCTGGAAATATACTAACACACTGCAAAGAGCTTCTTTCACCACCAGAGGGAGCCACAGTGCAATTTTTAAAGGAGGACAAAACATGAACGACAGTATGTGAGCTGAAGAGCCAGAGGCAGTCTGGGAACAGGCTCAGTATGATTAGAATTAAAATACCCCTAAGCAATAAAAGCAATTATGGAACAACACAATAAATTAATCACTACCTGACCCTCAGTGTCCTTGATGATTAATGTATTGAATCATTTATACAATACAAACAACAATTTTCCAGCAGACTGCAAAGACTGCTAATATTTAAGCAAAGTGAAGGCTAAAAGATGATTCATTACAAGAAAATGAGTTTGAACAGTTTAAACAGTAATGTGTGGTGGTGCACTTGCAAATCATTTCATTTTGGTAGTACTTCAAAAACTACATGGGTTTCGTTTGGAGCTACCTACTTTATTTTACACAAGTAAAACTTAACATAATGATAAGATGCTTATTTTCCTTTGGATTGTGCCATATTGTTAGAGTTAAATCACCTTTGAAATGTCATCATTCATTATTAATAAGACTTTTTAAACATTATTTAGTGAACACAGTCGACTGAGCACATCAAATCAGGGTGTTAAAGTGAGTGACGGAGCGCAGTGGAATCCACTGTTGAATTCCAGTGGTAGACCATCTATCATGAAGCAGGTTATAAACACACACCTCTAACAGAGAGAAGCTAACCTTTATGGAGGGGGGAAGAATTTAAAAAGAAGCTGTTATTATGGCATTATCAAGCAGCAGACACCGGGAATGTGGAACATAATGTCAGGTTACAGGTGGGCTAAGGTTTAAGCTTCTGTCACAAAGAGGTTAAGTTTCCACAACATTCACACTCATATGCATCTACTTTAAGCTGCAACGTTAAACATGGTGACTAAATATTAAGTTTATTTCCTCATAAGTAAGGAGACTGTCCATTAAAATCAAGAAAAAAAATAGTTTGATATTCAATTAATAGTTTCAGTCTTTTGTTTGTAATACTACCGCAAAAAATTTAACAGTCTGACAATTCAGCTTCTTATATGAGGATAAGTTGCGTTTTGTCATATATCATAGTTGCCTGAAAAAATCTTTTGGTTTTGGATGTTTTGCTGAATTAATCATTAACTGATAAACTGAAAAAAAACTCCCACAAGATTAACTATTATTGAAAAAACAGTAGTTACGGCCCTTGTTAGAACAAACCCATGCGGTTTGCGATGGTTTGCAGTCAGGCAAATATAGTGTGGATTTCTGCTGCAGTCTCAGCTAGGCATTTGGGTGTTACTAAAAACAGAATACAAGGAACTGAATCTGCCAGTGCCCACATGGAAGTACATTTTTACCAAGAAAACCACAAACAGGTAAGACATGTAAAAACAGAACCAGACGCAGTATAACAGTTTAATGTGTTGTATGTATTAGATTGAAGGGTAAATTCTTTTTTTTTTTTTAAGACCATATTTTCTCCATGTGTTTGAGACTAAGTGATCAATGGAGAAAAATTTTTTTGAAAGTGGTCCGGTTGAGTGAGAGTGCTGAGCCCAGCAATGCAAAACAGGCTGCATTGCACTGCCAGTTTATGTTCATTACAAGGGCTTGTAATGACAGTAGGAAGCTGAACCAGGATAGTTTTTGTGAGTTTTATTTTGTTTCTGTTGACTTCGAAGAGTGTTTTACAATAATAAAATCACTGTTTATTTCAATCGAGTCTGATGGGTTTTGGCAAATGAGACCTCTGGTTTGTTTCTGGTTAAACAAAAGGGATCTTATTCTTTAACAAAAAAAAAGTCTATCTCTGATGAGATCTTTTGCATAATGTTGTCAGACACAAACTAACAATCTGAGCATGTCAGTGACAAAAACAAGCACCTTAAGAGGTCATAACTGACAGTGCACAATTGCCAATAAACTTTACATTGCAGCCTGTTACACTGCTGGCAGCTGCAGTGGTCTCACTCAATACTGGACCATTTTCAAAAATTGATGTCTCCATTAGTCACTTGAAAAATAAATAAAAAAGTTACCCTCTAAAATGTTAACTGTGTAGAAATGGCCCCCTCCTCAGTATATGACAAACTGATGTGTATCAGACCATAGTGTCTTACCTTTCTCTGATGAAGTCTGTCAGCTCCTTGGAGGAAATTTGACCATGCTTCATGTTATGGTAGAGCACATCAAAGCCATTATTTTTTTCACCCTGCATTTCAGAGACAAAAAAGGAATGCAGACAGATCAGTCACCTGAACAAGCATCAAGTCTGACAAACAATACCACAACAACAATTCCTCAGGCATTGATCGAACATTACCGTCAAGGCTTTTTCAACAAGCAGCATTCTCACTGTCTGCATAGCATCCAGCTGCATTTGTAGCAGCCTCTGGTCAACCATACTCATCTTTGCCATCTTTGAGAGTAATGGATGCTAAAAATGTCCAAAACTGTGGCAGGCTTGTAGAAGGCTCAAGCATATAATGAGAGACAGCCAGACAACCGTTTGTCTGTCTGTGTGGCTGTAACCATGCCACTGGGTAACTAGTGTCAACTTGCACTGATGCTTTTAAAAATGCAGGTAGCTCTGAATAATTCATATGAATGAAAAATGTTTGGTTTTCATATAACATAATGTTTTATAATCACAAGTAACCATACCCCTCCACTACAGATATAGTGACACCCTACTATTACTACTATTAATGGAACAGTGAACAAAACAATAAACATAACATAAACTGAATTGCAAGTTACAGCAAACAAATCAGTCTCAATGAATTCAACGGACAATGTCACAATAACAAAATGCCTAGAGGAACTCTCTTACTCTAATAGTGAGCTACTTCCTGTATTAGACCCAGACCAATAAATCAGCTGGGCTGACATGCCAATAATAGCTTATTGCAGATAGTATCTACAGTAAGTATCTGTATATGCCAACCACTAACAAGAAATGGCATAACAGAAAACAGATTTTGAGGTAATTCAGAAACAGTGTCAGCAATGTATACATTCTGTACTAGAAAGCACTGACAATTGAATATTTTCAACTATAAAATGTTCCATTAGGTATACAGAGAATTAAAATCTGAGGGATCCATATCAAGGCTATTTGTTTGTTATGTGTTCCCATTTTTTTAATGACTGTCAGCTTATGTGTTTTTCTCCCAGATATTAAGTATGGGCCTCACATATCAGTCGACCTCAACAACCCATCAATCCGACATTGCATAATCAGATAATAAATGTACTTCATGGACCTTATTATTAGATAGACTTCTACGTTTGTATTCAAGATTAGAGATATATCGGTTTCTAAAACAGTTTTCCTTCACCAACCTCAGCTGCTGTCTGTCTGCAATAGTACAGTTGACAAATCAAGCTAATTCCTGCTGATCATCAGATCAACACTTTGTTCAGTACTAACAAGTGGACTACACTCTCATGCTTGTATGACATATTATTCTTTGTTTGGCCTGTCATGACAGCTACTTTTGGTGGAGGATAAATTGTCCCAGAAATAACTGTGATAAATGATATGGTCATTTTAAGACCATTTCATGCCACTGATATTACAATAATATACAAGCATTATAATGTAAGTACAACAGACTATTCATTTTTTAAAAATTCATAGGAATTGGAATGTGAAAAATAACTAAACATTGAAATATATTTAACAACTAAAACAAATAAGAGTGTGTGTGTGTGTGTGTGTGTGTGTGTGTGTGGAGGAGCTGAGCCCCACCCATGGTGAAACTCTGACACAGAGAGACGTGAGAACAGAAGCAGTGCAACAAGAAAGTACAGCAAAACGTGTGCATGTAAAAACAAAGGCACTATCATGTGATATGCGGACATAACCAAATCATTTTTGCTGACCTAGATAAGTACATCATGTAATTATCGTGACAGGCTTATTCATGACACACCTTCAAATCAAACGTCTTTTTGTCACTTGTGACAAGAAGACGTTTTACTTCCTCATTGCTCTCCATTAGTTTCTTCAGGGAAGGAGGAAACATGCAAATCATGCCTTTAAGCTTTAGAAAGTGCCATTTTTCTAAAACACGGATTATCTGAGAACAGATAAATTGCAAAATGACTGAGCCTGAGACTGAGATTACAAGAAAAGCCACTGACTTGATGTCTCTGATTGCTATAGCTTAGTTGCGTCATATAGTAGACAGAAAAGAAAAAAAACAATTCGCTCTAATCAAATAAAGACAAAGAGGGAAATTCATATTTGTACTAAAATGTGGGCTGAAGCCAACATGACGATACCACTGTTCACAGCAGTTCATCCTCATTCTTGTCCAAATCTACAGGCCAACTTTGTTTCACCTCAATCTGAGACTCTCACAGATACTTCCTGGTTCCTGAGGCAATCCACTGTCAGCAGTTTGGAAGTCTCCAGCATCAGTGCAGCTTTAACAAACCCCTGTTTTTCCACACTGACAAAGATGAAAGGTCAGGAAGTTTGTGTCAAAAAAAAATGAAGCTCAGAGGGAGCTCCAATATTTACAGAGCAAATAGACATTAAAAAGGAAAGCATCCCTCTCTAGGCCACAGCTCACTGGCCTACATTCTAACCCAGTGATCAGACCACTGAGATGTGCTTCCTGTTGTAACTAAATAACTATAACAAAAGTACAAGTTTAGCAGCTATACGCCTGCAGCAAACGGCATGACATGCCAACTGCTGCACCCATTAGATGTCAAGATAGGAAGGAGACCATAACAACTGACCTTACATAACACTACAGGCACAAGTGTAAGAAACACAAAATGAAACACACCGTCAATTGGCCAATCTGCCTACAAAACAGGGAAGTGACGAAAGTGAGCAAAAACACATGGCCTCAAACAGAGCAGAACAGGAAGAGAGTCCATTCTATGCAACAACTAGGCTCATGTGGAATGTGATATCAATGAATACAAGAGAAAAATAAAAACAAACACAGGAAAGGTCTGGGCGTTTTTGACTTTTCAGCAGGTTACAATACCGGGCTCCACATGATAAGGATCCTACAAAGCAGTAGCCAAGAATATAAAGACATCACCTTAAGCAAACCTAAATTATCTCAGATTTATCAGTTAAATTCTCAAATCAGTCCACTAGTTAGTTCAGGACTATACTACACTACATCTACATGAGCAGCAGCAGCAGTGAGAAGTGATACTGGAGTGCTGCACAGTTTCTCAATGTCCTCCTCTGGATACTCATTGATGAAAGCCTTCTTTCCGGGTGTTTAATATTCCAACCACACATTGTGAAATTCAGAAGTACTCATTATGCTTGGATTTAGATGGAGAGGTTTTTAACTCCCTGCCCCACCCGAAAGGGAGGATAACATGCTGAGAGGTTAGCACACATGTCAATCAAGGTTTGTTTGAGCAACAGCAGTCTGTAGATGAGACAGCGTCCAACACACTGTGAGTGAATAGTGTCAGCTGTCCAATATTCAGTCCATGCCAATATTATCAATGACAGAAACAGATCCCAACGTGAACTTAAACCTTGGCTGTGACACACTACGCCATGTCTGCACTGCACAAACTACAGGGTGTGGGCTCAGCGTCTTTGTATGCTTTAGGCTGACATAAATAAAAAAGTAATGTAGGTAATATCGTGGCAACGAGACAGCTTATGTCATGGTTGAATGCGCACTAATGCTTTTTCTGGGAAGAGTGCTGTCTCTCACAAGCACGTTGAAGGCGAGCTTCGATGGAAGAGCAGTGACCTCACTTACTAATAAATGCAGAATTTGAAATACAGCAACATACTATAACTTCAGGTTATATAGTGGTATTTAGACTGAGACAGCTCTGTCCTTTTCCCCACATAAAAGGTACTAAACCAGGACTCAGGTCCTTGAACACTGGCTAGGGGTTAATTACAATTATTGAGCAAACAATAGTTTTGCATTCGTAAAAAAGCTCTGACTCTTAATTCTGCCACCTCCTTCCTGAATTCAATTCAACCCTTTCATTTCTAATAATACCTGTGCACTTTAATAGGTAAAATCAAAGCTGTAGTTGGTAACTTTAAACAACTTTTTGACATTTGCTGAAACAGTCACTACATTCATTCATTAGCACGAGACAGATATGTGAAAAGAAAATCATGTTTCTTCTCTTCAAAGTGCCTCTCGTGGCATTTGCAAGAATCCAGTGCATGTGAACAGAAACAACCAATCAGAACTGAGGAGTCTCTAACTCTGCTGTCAATCATGTCGATCACTACTTGTTACCTGCGGTCAAACTGTCAACCTAGGCAACACTGATCAAATATCAATCAAGATTATATTACTGCATTTACTAGCTCTTACCTCAACTTCTTTCAGAAAATACTTCAGTGACTGTTTAGCTGTGAAATGAGAAGGTTTGAAACTGGACTGGCATGTAGCAAACAGTCAAGCCAAAACAACCGCGCAGAGCAAACTTTCTCATGATGGACATGACTGACAGCTGTCCTAGAGAGTCTTCAGCTCTGATTGGTTGTTTTCGGTGAGCTGCAGTAGATCCTAGCAAATGCCATTAGAGTCACTGTGAGGAGAGAGACCATGATGTTTTTCACAGGCAATGACTGCGTCTGAAATTCAGTACTAACACGCTATTTCGTAGGCTGAAACAGTAGGTGAGATTTTTTAGTATGTCTCAAACATTGGTATAGAACCAATGGTATGTGAATTGCATACTATTTCCGGTAAAATATTACAGTATGTTAACACTGTAGACTATGCTGGCATACATATATATATCCCACAATGCAATGCATTAGAGGACAATGTTCATAACGGACAGCGACCAACATAGCTCTCTGTAATGTCAGTAACGCTTTAATTTAAGTGTAAATACGTAAAAAAAAGTGTAAGACTTCACTTGGCTCAGTATGATATAATTTGAAAACTATTTTTTAACTTACTGGTCAAGGTTACCATGGTTACACGTCTCAAAACTGGCAAGACGGCTCCGAGGAAGTGATGTGGTAATTACAGCTAAGTGTGTTCTAAAAGACACATACTACTTTTTATGAACACAAAAGTATGTTGAATGATTGTACGTATATTGTACGATGGTATGACTTTTTGAGCAATAATACAGCAAATGTTATTTTATTATACAAGTAATTTTAATAAAAGTTAACAACTTTAACTACTGGGCTGTATGGTGTCCAATTAAATTGGAAAAAACAAAATTCAGAACACTGAGTCACTTGACTGTATATCATCCTCTGAGACCACAAAAACACACACTACTTGAAGTTTGTTGTTGTTTCAGCTGCAGTGAATGATTGATTAACTTAATCATCTGACAAAAAAGTAAACCAGCAAAAATGTTTCTTGTTTCATTTTTTTTTTTTCTTCAAACAAAACTACCAAACGTTTTCTTGTTGTAGCTTCTCAAATGCGAGGAATTTTTTTAACTTGTCTTTATCTCGTAATGGTAAACCTGCATATCTTTGGGTTTAAGACTGCTGGACACACAAAACAAGCTATTCAAAGGCGTCACATTGGGCTATCGGAAATCATACGGGCCTTTTCTGACAAAGTGATTGACAATGAAAAAATATCCCAAGCTCAAGCCTTTTATGTCATGTTAATGCCTGGTCTTTCAAAAAAAGAGCACACTCTATAGCCTCATATCAAGATATAATGTCTGACATTGCCCAGCTTTCTACTCAGCATATAGACTCCTCAGTCAGTGAGTTATTTTGATGACCAAAGTATGAGAAGAAGCAAGTGGTACAATTAAATGGTTCAGTTTAGGTCTGTGTACCACAAAGCCATGGTCAGAGAACACACCACAGACCTTTATTTATTTACACTGCATTGTGTTTTCACACACATCAATAACATCACTGTAATTACAGAGTAAAACAAACACAAAAAGAAAGTTACATGGCTGACATCTTTAATCTGGAAAACCACCTTAAAGGACAGATAAACAGGCCCAACGGTGCTACAGTTTATCATGTAACATCTGCTGGACAGAGGAGGACAGGAATTCACTCTCTATCTGTTGGAGTATAATACCAGTTTCAACATCCTGTGTGCAGGGAATCAAATGTTTATTGCCTGAAAGGCAGTAATGCAACCCGTGACATGGAGAGAGCCCTGCTTATCTTTCAACATTATACCACCTTCTTCTAACAATAAAATGTTAACTGAGCTTGGGAGTCTCTCAAAACTTTCACTAATACCACTAAGCTGATATTTTGTTTTGTTTACAATATAAGTCTGCACTAGAGATGACATGAAAATGAAAATTTGGGTGAAAATATTAAGTATGAAAATTTTCAATCATGATTATAATCACCAACATTATCATGGTCATAAGTTGTTGTGCTATAACTAAAATGTGCTGAAAAGGTTCTGATTCACACACCGAAATCATTTCACCTTGTCTTATATTGAAAACAACAAGCAGTGCTCCGCTTTTTTGTTTGCATAAACATTAAAATAACATATCCAATACCTTATTTTCACATATGCAATCATAAAGAATGTGCATAAACATTAAAGATAGTCTGTCTGTCTTTGAAATGCTTTCTTGAGTGACTGTGACACTGTAGATGAGGACAAGGGGCCCGTAACATCATTGGGTTTGCCTGCAGCACGTCTACTCTGTAAGCAAGGAAACAGCAAAACAAACCCACGTTGCATGCTCCGCCTGCCTGCGTATGGGACACTGTTTGCTAACTAACCAGGACAGTGTGCTGGACAGTATTTACCGTAAGTTTTTCAAAGAACAGTAATCAAAAACAGTTTTAATGATAATCAAAATTCGACATGGAAATACTAGTCGTTGGGAAATTTACCACAGTTTATCAGGAAATCCGTAATTGATTCATCCCTAGTCTGCAACTAGGACTGCAAATAACGAGTAAGCTGTTTTCATTGTCAGTTCTTCTGGCCATTTATTTTGTAAATGGGTCAATTGATCCAAGGTGACATCGTCATTTGGCTTTTTTTTATCCACCAAAAGACCAATAAGCAACAGTCCAAAACCTTGAGATATTCAATTTTACTGGCTATTCTTTGCCTTACATTACACCTGTATTTCCCTTTAAAAGAATAGCAGCTAGCCTTCCTATGCAGGCTGCAAAGTGGAACTACTTTACAAACAAACCAATTTCTCTTAATTTAAAAGGAGAACTAACAAAAAAAACTTTGCCATGGCTGTAGTGCATATAGTATGTGCATTCATCAGATACAAGTAGATC
>JAPZEB010000011.1:23990010-24010725 GCA_029783705.1 Chaetodon striatus
CAGATAAAGACAAGTGTTTGTCTGTGAATGCTGCCAGTTATAGTGAAGCTGATTTGTGTACTTGTGTTTGAAACTGTATCTATTAAGACATGTTTAATGTGTGTTTAATGTGTGTTCAATGTGTGTTCAATGTGTGTTCAATGTGTGTTCAATGTGTGTTTAAATCAGCTAAACTTTACAGTACTTCAGAGAAACCCTACCACTGACAAGCGTTTTGGAAGAGCTGTACCGACACCTTCGCAACACGTCACAGACACACCCCTGCACAACTATAAATGCTCACAACAGCGTAGGCCGCGTGTGTAGGCTATGGCGTAAGCTCTACATGTAGCCAACATGCAATTATAAATCTGGCTTCACCCTGACATTCTCAACCTAACCAATCCAACCAATGAAGGCAACAAGCACTAACCAACCAAAGGCGGGTCATACGCAAATTTATCAGCATATTAAAGCGTTACCAAAATACTAAATTATTAATCGTTCCAGCTTCTCAAATGTGAACATCATCTGTTTTCTTTTCTCCTCTTGGACAGTAAACTGAAAGACCAAATAAAAAAATTTGATTAATCAGAGTTGATCGTTTTCACTTTATAGATGATGTCACACGCACCTGTTTTTTGTGTCAGTGCTTTACGCCGTGTGTCCGCACTGGAAAGCTGCAACTTCTTGTTTAAATACTTTGAATAATTCGGACCAAACATCTAAATTCCTACACTCACAGACAGACCCTGAACAGCCACAGGTGAGCCCACAGAGGTCTTACCTGTACGAGACGTCCACAGGTGAACAGAGTTTGAGAGAATCCACACACACACTGCAGTGATGAAGACTCTGTGCTTCATGTGTGACAGATTACTGAGGATCCAGGTCTCTGCAGGACCTGGATTTGCTGCGGCAGCTTGTCGTTGACGAGTTTAAGCCTCTAATTAATGACTCATTACGTAGAGGTGGGGGAGGGGCAGGGGGCGGGGGGCGGGGCTTAGAGACCAGCTGACAGGTGGCAGAGAGGACACCTTAAAGCTCCTCAACACGACCGACTGAAGAGTGATTACTGTACTTTCTCCATTAAACTGCAGTCACCTTCACGCCCTGTGTAAATACATGCTGGTATTTATACTTCCTGTTTATTACAGTTTACTGCCGACAGCGCTCGCCTCGCCCCCAGAGATCAATAAAGTTTTTTATCTTAAACGACAGCGATAAAGTGTCACGCTTTATGACTTCCCCTCTGGCAGTGAGCGTCTGTTTCAGGAGGCTAAAAATAATCAGACGTTAAACACATATTATTGATTATCAGTTAAATTGTTTCTTGATTTTAGGCTGCCAAGAAGAGACAAAGTCTCCTGCCTAATTCGGGTATATTTACAGTTTAAGGTTTATTAATATGCACCGACCATGAAAAATAAATTCAAAAGGATTAAGTTAAAAATTTGTTTGTGTATGTGAGTCTCAGCAGAAGTTTATTTGTGACTTTTCAGCTCAAAATGCAAAAGTTTTTTCTGAAAAATTGAGATATGATTTTAAGTTTTAACGTCCTAAAAAGATAAAATATTCAACAACATTAACTTTATTTATGTCCTGTGATATTAACAACCATTGTTTTATTTCAAATTTTAATTCTGAAGTTAGATTTGTTAACTTTCTCTCCATTAATCTACTTGTTTATTTAATTTGTGTGGAGATGATTCACAGAAATAAACTAAGAGTATTCAGTTTATTACATCACTCAGTATCTTAAACATAATGTGTCATAATCGTTCTTTATCAGCGTTTATTAGCTTATAAAACTTCTCTGATAGAAGCTGGTCTGGAGTCTGTTGTTGTGGTTTCATTTGTCTCATAGGAAACACTTAAAACTGAAGAAATTTTTTCCCTTTTTTGTAAATTTTGGGTGAAATTGCCCTTTAATTTTAGCGTTCTACCTGCTATAGTAATTTTCAGGTACTTTTCTCTTTGCTTTGACTTTTTCCTTCTCTATGGAAACAAAAACATGATATAAAGTTTTTAAATTTTAACAGCCACTGAATACTTAACATTGACATTTGATCACCATTGAATTCATAGCAAAGAAATATTTTACTTTAAAAACCATTTACCTGAATTTATTTGGTTCTAAATTCAAATATGAAATTTCTGCAATTTCAAAAGCTGAATTTGATTTTATTTTTCAGTGTTTATGGATTCAGATCCAAAAATGTAAGTTAAAGTTTTAAAGTAGCATAATCCAGTGCCATCAGTTACAAATTACCAGCACAAACTATATCTTTGGGTTTTCATTTTCCAGCAGCTTTCTTGGATCACATGACTGACAGACAATGATCTAATAGGCCAGAGGTCAGCTTGATTGCCTATCCTGTTCTGGGTAGCTCATACATGCATGGGGAAGTGTAACTGTGCCTATTTCAACTTTTTCCAACTTAGATTTTTATATCTTAATCTGAAAAATCCAATTGGAGCAATCACATTTTTTAATTCTAAAACTTTATAAAAATTTAAAAGTACAATTTTAAAGAGGTTAATTCAGCGTATTCAACGTATGAATTTAGATACGTGGTTTTCAAAGTAAATCATTTCAATGCCGTGAAATCAGTGGTGTTTCAGTTTCAATATTAAGTATTCAATGGCTGCTGAAATTCAAATATATATATGTCTTGTTTGTGTTACCATATATATGAAATCGCATAATATTGCATCCCAGCTATGACCACAACTCTGGAAAACTTTGCTCCCTCATGATCTAAGAAGAACAATCTAGGTTGTTATGTGCAGGTGTTTCCGTCATCACTGTTTACAACTTTTGTCCCTCATGCTTATTAAAGTGTTATTTTTACTGACGGGGATCTGGCACACTAAGTCAGCACAGATCCATAGATAAGTAGCCAAACGTCCAGAAACTAAAACAACTTCAGCATGCTGTGCTGCATTTGTGACACTGTATTGTCATGTTTGCACAGCCTCTTTTTAATTAGTGTTTTGCATCCATATACCTGTAATGGGCCCCCACTGATGGATTTTTCGCTTCATGCATATAAATATATGTTGCCTATGATGTGAAATTGTGTAGATCTGATGCCTATGTCTACATGTACACAAAGTGAATGCAGTACTAAAATCTAAGGCTGGAATCTGTTAACCCCAGCCACTGTCTGAACTGATAAGAGATAGGACAGCCTCTGAGAGACTTTTCTATACCCTCCATGTTTCCTTGCATGTTAATATTGTGCAGATCCGGCACATGCTCTATAACATTTGAGAAAATACAAGACAAAAACCCATAAATAATGTAAACAATTTATTGGAACAATGTACAGATTCAAGCAATGGTAACCAGTCACATCCACTATATCATCTTACAAATATTACAAAATTACTACAGTACAATATAGATTCTTTGCATGATCCAAAATATTTGGTGGCCCCAAAAGTATTACTTTTTTTTAAAATTCAGCAGCTTATTAAAAAAAAAAAAAAAAAAAAAAAAAATCAAACCATGTCTATCAAAATGATGTTTTTGCTCTTATTAGCAAAAAAGATGAAGGCAGATAGTCTAATCAAGTTTGAAGGCTAAATGAGAATGCAGGAGTTCTTTGACTAGACATTCCTTAATATTGGTGGGTGCTTTATAAAATACAAATTTTCAGTAAAGCTTTATAGAAAGTCAAACTTATATTTGCAAATTATGTTTTTAACATTATCTTTGAGTTGTCAACCTATTTCTTTGCTTTTAAATTCAGTGTTACCTGCTTCTTTAGATACAGTATATCTATTGCAAAACACCAACAAAACCTCAAAGTATTTGCTCTCAAGGCATTGTGTACACTAAATACTTACTGTAGTCCGATAACAATCACTTTTGACAAAAAGTACATGAAGTATGTGCAAGTTACCATTTTATTCTTCCCCCTGCCTTGCAATTGAAATCCCATTTGACAGCTAGCAGTATTGCGCACATATAACACTAATGCCAATTGACACCCATGGTTACCCACTTTTAATATGAAGGGTGAGAGTTTCACTAATCTTCAGTTGAGAGGAGATGCATAAAGGCGTACACATTTGGGAAATGATAACAAATAACACTGAACACAGACGACCTGAGGTTAACACATAGAAAACACGTATTCAAGTAGTGAAACACAACTACAATGTATAGCAGCAGTCAAGTCAGAAATACAGCACAGTAATGGTGGGGATTGTTTTGCATGTGTTTTATAGACCTACACTCTTTCAATGAAAGAATAACAGGACTGTGCACACACATACACGCAAACACACATACCCCATCAAGCCATGTTTACTCCATTTTTTGCATGCCAAACAGCTGGAATGTGACAGACAGAATCACTTCGAAACACAAAATGATGTGGCACATACAAATATTTGCCTCTGTATTCCATGATGCATTATATCCTGTTTACCTCATTAACGTTAAATCTAAGAGATCGGTTATATGTCTCATATTGTGAACGTTTATCTAAAACACTAAAGTACTTTCACAATCTAATATCCCCTTTGCATCGAGATACTTATTGCATTAGGTTAATACATTTTAGCAGCAATACTTAATTAATGATCTGTTAACATTAAGGTCATATTCTGAAGGGTTTGGCTACATCATTAGTTTCAAGCACTTGCAATTTAAATTTTAAGTGCATGCCATGTGCATTGCAAAGGGTTAAAATACTGCAGTTATTACTCTGGCCAGCAGAGGAAAAATGACTGGCAGGGCATAAAAAACTAAATAAAAAACAAAATCTTCCTTTTTCTCCAACCCATCATGGAATACATTCAGGCTATCTGTAACTTAAACACTTACACACTTCATAAAATATAACAGCGCAAAACAACCAGAGACAATAACATTGTTGTAGTTTCACAGTATTTAAAAACTATACATCCAGCTATGGGGTAAAAGTTAAGGTAGGACACTCCAGCAAGAGTTATGTGAAGTTATAAACATCCCAGTGTTGCAATACATAAAAGGTTACTATGTACTTTTAAACCTTTAATTGAAGCTCCCCTCCCTCCCGTAATCCCCTTCCCACTATATGTCGGGCTGTGAGGGGCCACCAACATGCAAGAGATGAAAGTACCCCACAAAACACAACCACCCAAAACATTATACACTCATCCTCGAGATCATGCTTTTAGCACAAGAAGCCAAACAACCAAGAAGAAAACATCAGTACATTGAGAAATAAACATATTTAACATTCATCTGATGGACTGCATGGTTTTGACAGCCAAAATCACAAAAAATCACTAAGACGAGAATTGTGTCATTGTGGTGTCTCCTACATGTTTCTCCTTCATTTCACCTCCACGAGGCTCAGACCATATAAAGGATTGTAAGCATCTAAAGCTTCACTATGCCTGCTGATGAATGTCCATGTCACATTCACGTCACAAGACCAAACTGAGAGATTCACGCTGACGTTACGTCACAGCCAAGATTTTACACATTTCCTAAACTCCGTGTGTAAACCCAGTCATGCTACATTACAGCTGATTGCCGTAATTCTCTGGTAGAGGAAACAAAAGTACTGTAAAGAGATAAATTACAAGGTCAAAGAAGAACCTTATCACAGGGCAATGACAGCTGTCAAACGCAACACACATCACTAATGTTCCACAGCTTTTCACAACGACACAAGCATGCTACCTATTCCCAGAAAAGCTGCTCTTAAAAGAAAATCTTGTGCTCTCCAGTGACATTATTAACAGCCTTTGCCCTGATAAAGAATAGGAACACTGAAAAAATATGATAACTACGTAGGTGATAACTTATTCTTGGTGATATGCAGCATTATTAAATTAGATTCTCCAGAGTCGGATCTAATATGATGCATTATTAGCATCAGCTGCTATTTCTTAGCTTTAAGCTATCCTTATATTTAGCGAAAATACCTCTTGATGAACCTTCAACTTAACTTCATTTATTCTTCTACTCTACTGGTAGAATTCAGTTGCACTGAGAACTACCACATGCCATTTACCTGGCTGACATGATGATAAAAGCGTATCTTCTCTAAAGACCTTTTTCTGCACCTTTCAGTGTGCAAACCTAACAAAAATAAATGAGCAAATGCTTTACAGAGTTTTGCAAAGTGTTCTGTTTTGCTTACATTTCTTTCCAATAGTTCAGGTAACAGAAAATAAGACATTTGGGGAATAAATGTAGAGAAAAAGGTGACAGATTTTTTTTCTGATTGCAATGTGATAACATGATTTTTCCTCCCATGATAAGGTTGCTCTGGCAGTCCCTTTCCCCCCCTTGCCTGTGCATGGGGGCACTGAGCACTGCAGCTACCACCTCCCTCCCACCCCGTCCTTCAGGTCGGGGAGGGGTCCGCACCCCTTCCCTCCCCTCAGCAGGCAGACCCTTCCCCCCAGTAAAGGGTAACATGTTCCCTGGGTAAAAGAGGTTCCCTATATTGTCTCCCGTAGTGAATGACCTGTGCAGAGAAAGAAAGACCTCATTAGAACACTGTCCTATAGCAACATTTTTTACATTAAATAAGGGTGTCAGACACTTAAATTTCATGCTTTGTAAGAGCTTTTTAAAAATATTCTTAACCAAAGTTAAGACTGATTTTTCTTTCTTTCTTTCTCTTATTAAAGCATTGCAGGTATGTATAAATGTATGTGGCACCACGCAGAGGTAAGTTTTATGTAGGAATATGGTTATTAGAGTGAATTAGGTAATCACCATTTTGCCAACAGGGAAGTGCACGTATTAAGTAAAAAAATAAGAGGTTAGGTTCAGTGGTAGGTTTAAAGATTTGTATGTCAGAAATGTAGACTTTCACACAGAACAGTTTGACTCACTTTGACAAAAAGAAATTAAAAGATGAATAAATAAAATGTTTGTGCCAATTAAGACCACACAAATCCAAACTTAAGACTACTGAATGTTTTTTTAATGCCTGATATTTATAAAACTGAGTTAAAAAAAACTGTAATTTTTTTTTAAAGGACCTGCAGACACCCTGTAAAAACTGAAATCAGCATGTAGTTTCAATTTACTTTCAATGATAGCGTATGATGTCAGAGAGGATACTGACCCCAGCGATGAGGCACACTGCTATGGAAACGGTTACACCCCGTAAAAGGTTGCCAGCCGTTCCTTCAGTGGCATGGGGAACTGATCGGAGAAGCGCCTCCAGTTGTCCTCTCCCACCTGGTTCTTGAACCCGTGAAGGATCTGAAATCAAACACCAAGAGAAGCTCATGCCAAGTCATAGGAGTGCTGCCTTTCAAAATAGATCTTGTGCATGACAGGGTTACTATCACTGCAGACATTGCCATTCCTCCATTTGGCCACTGGGGGGCAGACAGGGTGACTCAGTGAGCAATGATCACAAATCCATAAGTAAATATTACTTTGCTGAAATTTGACCCCATTAGACTGGTAATTTAAATTGTGATGCAACCCAGTATATTTTAGATATTTGTTTAAACACGGAACATTTTCAGCTTTTACCTTGTAGAACATGTCTCTGAGATCATCCTTTGGATTTACCCAGGAGGCCACTGCGTCACAGAAGAATATAAAATCCTGTTCCAGAGAAGAGGTGTAAGGCAACATTTCAACTCCTGGAGCGACTGACAAACATAATGACCACGTGTTGCTAGACCTCACCTGCACTACACCTCCCGGGTTTACACTGATCATAGTGCAAATTCCTCTGAACGCAGAGTCTTTCTCCTCATTGTCTCTTATATTTCGTAGAGAGGTGCACCTGACAACAGGGACGACCACATTTAACATCAGACATATCAAATTAACTATTTTTAGAAACTACTAACAACTGCCACTATGACTGGCTACTGCAAATACCAAAATAACATTATATTTGTGAGAAATACACAAATAAAGCCTATATCCATCCTTTATACAAATGTAATGTTAATGTGTTTTCTTATTATCATTAATACTTTTTACTTTCTTCCTTATCAGTAAAAATATATTCGACTCTATGTAAACATTCATGTGAGGAGAAAATTGTGTCTATCATAACCTGAGGGATAACCATGACAAGTCAAGCATGCACACAAAACAAATTAAAACAAAACAAACAGTTTTACTTTTAACAAAATATCTGAGTTCTTATGACTTCATTTTTGTCTATGAGCAGTATGCTGAGCAAAACCTCATTTATAGCACCTTAAAAATAACATTACTTTTTGACAAGGTTGACTAGAGAAGGCTTGGGGTCATTTTTTGGGACAGGCACATGCAGCTGGGTGACTACTATATGAGAAAGGGATTTAGGAATGCTCTTTTTGCAGAAAAGACTGCATCCTTTCTCTGTTGTTGAACCAGCAGGCATGTGACATATCTGATCCCATGCATCTTTTAGGTTAGCGACAGTTAACAATGACAAAAAAACTAGAAATTAAATTAATGTAGAATACATGAAGGTGCTACTGAGGCAAAAAAACAAATCACAAGTAGGACCTAAAAGAGGACAGGGTTAGTCACATGGTTGGCAATGATTACAAACTGATAAGAAAAACCAAAAGAAAAAAACAACTGAAAGGACTTCTTTTGAGAAGGAGAGTGAGGAGTGAGGAGAGGAGAGCAACAGGGGAGAAAAGGGGAGCAACAGGAGACAGACGAGAAGATAGGAGGAAAGCAGAGAGGAGATGAATTAAATAAAAGATTGAATAATACACACCAGGGTCTTATAAACTGCTGTAGCATGGGTGCCACCTCTTGAGGACAAACGTAACCAAGACGACCAATTGTTATTGCTAAGGTAACGCAATCACGGTTACACACCACCAAACGCCAACCAAGACATGAGCAATGAGGAGGGGGAGGAGAAAAATAAAGAAAAAACAAACAACTCAGAGACATAAATCAACAGAATCTGTGTATGATAATAAACAGAAGATTTCACTAGTGTTGATTATTACTGCCCCGTCAGTCATGGGGGAGGAATGTAAAATATGACACTCTAAAAAAAACATACAACACGTTTAAGGGAGAACACATTGACAACTTTGACAGGACATTCATAGAAAAAGGCAAACAATGGCATCTGCTTTCACAAATCATATGGATTGAAAAGCTATTCAAATCTATTATGAATGCATTAACTTGATTTAAAATGTAGGTCTGGATGTGAAGACACAGGCTAGCTGAAGTGTAGCATGTGTATGTGACTGGCCTAAAAAATAGCAGTTCACTTGGGCTTTCAGAGATTTCTCCCTTAAACTCACAAATGTTAATTTTCCATAACAAACAGAAATGTTTTTGTTTTTGTTCTTTTGAAAAGAAATGACAGATTACTCCAAGCCAACTACATGGAGGGAGACTAGTATCCAGCACAGCAGGTTCTTATGAGGCAGAGAGGAGGGAGGACCTAAGTTTAAGAGACACAAAACTATGCAACATTCTCATTAACAAACAGGCATTTATGAACAGTCCAATGACACATGCAGAAAGCAGATGGTATGCTCATTAGAATTAAAGTTCAGTGCAGGATAAGCTGATCAGAGACAAACTGAAAAGTGCCAACGTGAGCACTCTCCTAGAATTTACTGCCATAGCCACCTTTAACTGACTGTGGTGTTACATGGCTGTCCATTTAAATTTAGTTCCAGTGATTAACTGGTTCTCTTAGAAATCTCTATGGCTACGTTCACACTGCAGGCCTTAGTGCTCCATTTGGATTTCATGCTCAGATCTGGGGTTTTTTTGCTGTTCACATTATTTTTTTTAATGAGGCCATTGTCAGATTCAGGTGTTAACTGGTCACAGTCCTGAACTAAATCACGCGAGCAAAAGAACAACGACAGCAACGTCACACTAGTGCTGCCCCCTGAAAGCTGGAGATTTGAATCATTAGTCAGAGAACGATTTAAACTCGACAAGATTCCTCCAACTTGAGCAGTCTTTTTTGTTTGTTTGTTTGTTTATTTGTTTTCGTTTTTTGTCAGTCAGCGTGCAGAGTATTTCCGGGGACATTTTGGTCTCCAGATTCAACTGCAGAATAAACGCTCCTCACTTTCATGCTGCTCTTCGGTACCGACAGCTGCAGATACAGAGGCAGCTGTCCGGAGGACGAAAGGCTTTGCCCAGTTACGAGATAATGTTATCCCCTGCCTTCTGCTTAGAAGTGATGAAGCTCACAGCAACTCTATACATGGTTTCCAGCATGCACATTTCCAATCTGTCGTTAGCATTGTTAGCTTGTTTACTAAATTGTGTGAATGTCCAGTCACACTGATTGTCCCGCTGTACCCTATTAAACTCTTAAACTGAGAGAGGAACTAACAGTCAAATATTTATATTGAACAGCCAAATCTGCTTGGACTGACACAATTCTGAGTTGGGTACAACCCTATGTCACATACAGGCCAATTAAGTTTATATAAGAAGAAATAATAAGTTAATAAGAAGAAATTCTAAGTTAATATACAGTGGAAGTCAGCAAATTCACAAGCAGATGATAAAGTGGACGAAGACGGCTGCAACTTCTGTACTAAGGTATGTGTGGATGCAGAGTTAGAGCCAGGAGTGGTGTGATGTGAATGGCTTCAATGACTTAGACCTGCATCAGATTTAGGACCACTTAGTGGCCCAAATCAGAATTGATAAAATCAAATTCTATGTACTTTGTGCTGTTAACACTGTTATGAATTTAAAAAAACAGATCTAAAGTCACTTATGAGCAAAAAAGATTTGGGCAACATCTCCCTGCAGTCTGAACATAGCCCGTGAGATTGACACATGGCCAAAACATCGGATTTTGTGAAGTTATTTTGAGTCCTTTGGTTCACTGTCGTGTTTTCAATCAATACATTGAAAACATGCAACACATGGTGAAAAGGTTTACTGGTCAGATGCAAACATTATTAAATTCAACTGGCATAACACATTTCTAATTATCATGTATCCTGCATCAAACATTGGCCATTCTTAACAACATTTAACATCTATTGGCAGATATGCATCCACATTTAAAGAACAGTAAATAAAAGCAACAAATAAATTGACAGCAAACAAACAGGAACACATCTACAGAGTCCCTACATTTTCTGTCATTTAGACAGGTTACACTTCACCCTTGAATGTAGATTTTTTTGACGAGGTGGTCTGTTTGACTCATCAAATCATCATTTTCAATTCAATTGGTATAAACAAGAGCGCAGTGTAACCATTTTTTAAAAGCTCTAGGCTACGTGCCCTACACTTAGTCAGATTAGGTGTTCTAGCAATCATTTATAAGTAGTTATTGTTTAAGTGCTAAGCAAAATTTTGTCTTGTGGTAACAGTTAACTATGTGAGGCTGTGAACTCAACCTATATATCTCACACACTGTCTGTGCTTTGCATTTTGTTCTGCTTCAGTATTCTGCTTCTCCTGATGGAGCACAGTCAATCCACATTAGTTCATTCCAAGACTGGGCACTTACATGACTCGCTCGATTCAAGAGTGTCAAGAATTTCACACCGGGCCTTGCACATGTTTCATTTTCTTTTATCTCCATTTACAGGCCACGCTGCCAGCTTGCAAATCATTAGCTAAAATACTTGGCATACTTTGTTGAAACCAGCCAAACCTGTAAGGCCCATGGCTTGGGAAGGGCTTTTGGATAGAGATTAAAGAGCAGGACAGGCTCCCTAGTGGGTGTAGTGATTCCTGGCTGAATGGACCTGAGTGTGTGAGCACCTCCCTGTGTGTGGCGACTTGGCTGGCTGGCTCAGCACTGCCGCCGAGTGGTACCTGTGTTCTCCAGT
Organism: Chaetodon striatus; assembly: GCA_029783705.1. Lineage (NCBI taxonomy): Eukaryota > Metazoa > Chordata > Actinopteri > Chaetodontiformes > Chaetodontidae > Chaetodon > Chaetodon striatus. The sequence goes on from JAPZEB010000011.1 coordinate 24,001,765, forward strand.
AGAGTCTTTGGGGTGTTGGGCCTGTTAATGATCTCCACCAGCTGGTGCAGCACCATGGCAACGTACGGCTGCATTTCAGACCCTAAGGGTGTAGGAACAGTGACAAACAATGGAAAGAAATCTGTTCACTCTATTTTGGTGGCAAAAAAAAAAATACTGTGGTGACAAATTTTGGTAATTTGTTAAAAGTGAGGCACTCACCCATTTGTATCGATATCTCTCCAATTGCCCATGTTGCATTGTTGCACACTGATATTAATTCTGGGTTTAAATTAGTACCCAGTATGGGCATAAAATCAGCTGGAAGAAGGAAAGCGAGTTAACTTAGCAACTGATTAACAACTTATTACCGACAGTGTTTAGGCATGAACTGCACAGGACATACCGATACATGGTTTGACGTGTTGGAAACAAGCCTTGGTTAAATCTCCCAGCAGAGCAAAAGAACTCTGACGCACTTCTGGCATTTTGTCCTGAGCAGTTGGACAGAACAACAAAAAGGTGAACAATGCAAGTGACCAGTGATCAGTTTAATAAAAAAGTGGCATGAAATTCACTTTCTTCACCTGCATGCACTGGTACATGAGGGTGAGGATGTTGCTACGAGCAACCAGCTGCTCAATGGTGCCTCCCAAACCCTCAGCCAGTCCACTAAGAAGATCCAAAGCTACGATCATGAAATCTTTGTCAGGGGCCTCGTACTGGTCAGGCTGCGACTGATAAAGCTGGAAGAGTGAGGGATGGTAGAGAAGAGGATAAGAGTTGAGCTAAATTACTACTAGACATACTAACATAACTACTAGATAATCAAGTTATAATTATTTCTAAAACCTGAACTATAAAGTTAAGTTTCTAGTTTTGAAGTCAGCTCTCTATCATAAAAACCATAGGTCTGATCCGCTGTATCAATGATTAAATATATAGTTTGTCTGTATACCTATATTTAATCTGCATTAACTTTTTTTTGGCCACCTGGAGGCATTACACCAAGCTGTAGACACAACCTTGAGATATTATCACGTTATAAAGTTTATATGCCCATAAAACCAAAACCACAAGCTGAAAGATGCTTAAAGCTCTGTAGAGCTGAGAGTCAGGTGATAATTCTCTTTTGCTTTGTCACTACAACCGCATCCTTTCATATTACATTTATTCATTTGATTCATTGATAATACAAACATAATGATTAAAGCTGCTAGAAAGTAGTTCTTCTACCCTAAAAAAACATTTGTGTTGTGTTGAGTTTATGGAGAAAACATGTTGTTTTCGCATGCCTCCGCGGTGAACAAAGAACCCAAAACAAAGAAAATTCTTGATGAACTGAAGTAAATGGGTCAGTGTAAAACACTATCAAAACATCTGTTTACAAACTCTCACAGCTCACGCAGTATATTCCAAGTCTCATTTATTCAGTCGTATGCTCGGTGTGTCCTTAAACGGCAGCCCTTTCTGACCAGGAACTGAACTGAAAGTAAAATTTATCTCTGCTCAAGGAGTAATTTTACCCCACTGAACACAGGAGCTGCTGGTCTACCACTGCCATGACCAGTAACTTGTTGGGGTTATTGTGTGACTTAGTCAATTTTGAAATAACCCGTTAAAAACGCAAAAATCACACAATAATACAGACAAACTAACTGATCGAGGAAGGGGTGGACCAGAAGCTCCCACGTTCAGCAAGGTAAAATTACTGTTTTTATCAATGGAGTCTGGCTTTGAAGAGAGCATAGATAACTCACTTTTAGTTAAGTTCTCTGATGGGAAAGATCTGCCTGTTTGAGAAGCACTGGGTATACAACTGGACAAATGAGACATGGATCATACCACACAACTTGTGTGAGAGTTTGTAAAGCGTTGTTTTGATGTAGTTCTGCTGTTGGTAAACACAGACCCCTATGATTTCAATTAATCAAGAATTTTCTCCACTTCTGGATTCTTTGTTTGCTGTGGATGTGTGCCAGAAAAACAATATTAGTGTGAGTACTAGCTACACAAATGATCATTTGGGTGGGGTGAAGTATTCCTTGAAGATCAGCCGGGCTGCACGGGCAGTAGGGCCAAGAACTTACAGGTCCAGCAGTTAAAATGTGCTTCTTTTATTTATTAGAGAAAAATAGTTTAAGTGTAGTAAGAAAGAGAAGGAGAGTTATGTGTATACAGTTGAGGGTCCTTCACACTCACCATGGCTTGAGCAAGGGTCTTCTGAACCAGGTTGACACAGCGCTGGTACACAGGCTCACAGTAGGGTAGGAATCCACTTTGCAGGGCAGTGGCTACAGACGACAGACACTGAGAAAGGCAAGCAGGGGGTAGATACCGTCAGTAGTCTGCTCATATCATCATCATCATCATCATCATCATCATCATCATCATCATCATCATCATAGAACAGACTCTATTTGAGCTAGGTAATTTGTGCAGACTAGTGTTAATTTTGTCAGCTATTTTTTATATGTAGCCTTAGCTCCGTGTCACATGTCCTTGTTAGTTTTTATCGTATTAAGTCAGCCTCATCCTGTTTTCTTTTAAGTTCACGTTTCAGTTGACTAAAACTCTGGGCATTTAGTCTCATCTTAGCAAACTTTACTTCAAACTATACTAAAGTAGTCAGTTTTCTTTGACCAAGTTTTTTATTTTTTTAAACAACATTTAGTCTCATCTCCTATCTTCATCATAATTGCAGGTTGATATAGACACAGTTCGTGTGTACTGACATCTCATCACTGTCTCTTCTTTGTCATGGAAAGAAAGGTTTGTTGACAAACATATTTAGTGACAGTTTTTGTTAACAAAATTAACATTGATGCAGACAGTAACTTCACATCAGAAACTCACTTCTAATAACGGAAAGAGATCTTTGTCTTCATCTTTCAGCTGGTTCCATTTCTGGATCAGTGGAGGCATCAACATCTGGATATATTCCTGACAAATAATACACATTACATCAGCCTCTACAGAGACACAGTATGCAACTAATGAGTGATAATTACAGACATTAATTCATTGCCTGCATACAATCACACGAATCTAGGATGCATGGGGATTTGTTAAAGCTTGTTTACCTTCTGGGCATGATGTCTACTCTACAGCATTACAAAGTACAATTACCACCACTAGCGCTATTTTTATTTTCACATGTAAATGTCAAATGAAACTGAGTCAATGCTTCTGTTCTTCTTACCGGTTTATTGAGATGGTGACCCACTGAGTCTGCGAGTGTTCCTATGGCATCGTAAAGAATGAGCAGATTCTTATGCTGGTACTTGCTGAAAGCAAACACCAGTGTGTCCAGGATGAATGCCAGGTAGGGAACCAGCTCTGTACAAGCCTCCTCCTCCAAAGTGGCAAAGGCACTGGGTGGGAGAGATTAAACAGAGGAGAGTGAAGAAACCATCACAGAGTGAGCAATGAGTGGTTGCTACCTCTTAACCACCTGAACTGGGCATACACTGTACGATTGAGCGCTATTTTTGAGCAGGAATCAGAACTATAGCTTTGTTGGGTGCTGTGCAGTTTTCAGGGGGAGCAAGGACCGATTGTGGTCCAATCAACTGCTCCCAAGTGGTGGCAGATGAATTTCTGACGTGTCAAAAATTTTGGTCGGCCATTGGCAGGCCAACTAAAATTGCAGAGCAGAGCTATTCCCCAAGAACAGTGCTTTTTTTTCGTCACTGCACCAGCACAAAGTGGCAAACCGAGCATCTGAAATTACCATGGCTTAATGATGGAGCCGTACAGTGCGAGAGCAAAATTGTGAGCTTTGATTTAGATTGTGACGATTTTACTCATACAGTAGAAGTTGGAATTAATCAACAACATTTCTAAAATGAGCTCAAATTGTACAGTGTATGCCCAGCTTTAAAGAAATCTAGCTCTAGCTCAACAGCCAAAGGAAAAATGTGAGGGCAGCAGCAGTACAAATGAAGTGCAGTGTTCCAAATTTGCTGTAAAATGACATGGCTTTATCAGGATTTCTTGCTCACCTGCAAGCAGCCTCTTGCACACGCTTGTTGCTATCCAGAATACGTTTAAGCAGCTCCGTCATTAGAGGCTTTAGGTAAGTATCTGGGGGCTGGCTGACAACCCAGTGGGCGTAGCGGCTCAGTGTCCAGCAGGTGATGGAACGCACCAGGGCCTTCTTGTCGGACAAACACTGAACGAGATGGGGAATGAGCTCAGGCAGGTATGGGATCATGCCCTGCATACAGCCTGGAGAGAGGGATGAGAGCACAGTCATTTAGAGCAGGCACTGCATCTGATTCCATTTACTGGGGAAGACCTTTCTCTCCAAGTTTTGTCACCACATCTTCTTTCCATTCTTACCTTCAGCTATGGCCCCCAGCACTAGGATGCCAGACTCTTTAACTACCCACTCTGGATGGAAGAGCAGCTCTTTCAGTAGGGGCAGCAGATGCAGCAACAGATCATCCCTGAACACATTGGCCAACACGTCCAACGCTGCAGCTGAACACTTCCCTATTGTTTGGTGAAAAGTAGAGCAACATACATACAAACATAGAGGTGTGCAGACAAACATCATACAGACATCACAGGTACAGTACAGACAAACACAAGAAAGTTAATCAATACATTGTATATTACCAAGCTCTTAGTCAAGAGAATGGGAGATGATGAAAAGGGAAAATTTATACTGATAAGGACGCAAACGTTGAATGGAGATCTAGACAGCTCCATTGACACGGGCACTGAACTCACGCAGGTTCCAATCAGAGATAGTATCATCATCATCATCCAGTTCGTCATCCTCATCTTCGTCATCTTCAATCCCATCGCCCTCGTGCTGCTGGGCAACTGTGCGGGAGCGATGGAAGCGTGGCCTTATGTCTTGCTCGTTGTCCGGAATTGCTTCATCCTCCTCAATGTCTCCCTGATGACAAATGCACAGCATGAAAGACAGTCAAGTATGTTTCAACAACATTATTTTAGACAGAAGAAGTTAGTTGTGGTTAAACGTTGTTCCTGGGGCATGTGTATTAGTGGTACTCATTCCTGGGAGAGGTAGGACAGAGACATATTTAAAGGGTAAGTCCACCCTAAATTAAAAAATATATATTTTCCCTCTTAACCATAATGTTATTTATCAATGTATATTGTTTTGGTGTGAGTTGCAGTGTGTTGGAGATATCGGCCATAGAGATGTCTGCCTTTTCTCCAATATAATGGAACTAGATGACACTCAGCTTGTGGTGCTAGATAATATTTCTTCAAAAAGTGCAGTTAGTGACAGTGTGGGTTCTATGCCAGCTCAGACAGCTTGACATAGTAGCAGCTTCTAACAAAAAAGGGGCGGGGTTTAGTGAAGGGTCAACTGAACTGAATGTCATCCAAAGTCATGGGGCAATTCATCTTCTTACTTACAGGTACAAATATTAGGCTATATAAACTGACCTTGAGCAGGATTATGTCAATCTCAGAGTACTTCATCCCGTTGACAAGCACCGGAGTGAGTCTGGAGTGGAGGCAGAAGGAAAAATTATGAGAACAAAGGGCAAGGATAGGTCACAGCCCACGAGCAATCACTCACATGTGATTCCTGCTGTGGGCGCAGTTTAATGTGACAGTGTGGTGACAGATGTTACAGCTGAGGTCAACAGTCAGGGTTCTTAATCAGCCACCCTGAGGTGAGGAAGAAGAATATCACCCTAGTACAAGGTCTCCACTACGTTATTGTCAAGGTTGCTATGAATCAATAGCTCTGTCAGTATTAACACTGGAGTGTCAGTCTATGTATTGCATGCACATGCAAGTGTGTTATGTGTTCTTACTGGGAGAGGTGTCCACACAGCACTTCCTTACACACAGGCTGCTCCGCCAGAGTAAGCCAAAACTCACAGGCTTCCAAGGCAACATTTTCATCTTGGTCCTGAGTCCTCAGTAGCATGTACTGGGAGTAAAGTTGGTAAAATGTAATCTTAGATTCTTCATTTTCACAAAACTTGATATTTAATTCAATGCAACTACATCTGCAGCCTATCACAAGCACCAAAGACTGCTATCAGGAGTGTATCATTAAAGAATAAGTTGGCAATACTCCATTTTGCACACCCCATAAAAAAACCAAACCCATAAATGACTTTGTCTCTTAGTACTTCCTAACTTTCCTGCCTTGTCTAAGACACTTTGCCCCAAGCCCATTTGTGCCTACTGAAACCACACATTTAAAAAAAAGGCTAAATAATTTCCTAAATCAGCTGGGCACTATTGCTTTTAGCAAACTTCATTCAAACAGGAGTTAATGGTGTATTTGTTAGGGACTATTTTCTGCTGCAGATAGGGTGCACAAGAGGGTATTTATGGCACCCCAGTGTTTATGGGATGGACTCAAATGAAAATTCAGAGCCTATCATAAGACACATGATACCCAGTCCAACAGTGTGGCTCACTGATGTGTTTTAAATAGTTTCTGAGCAACAATCAAGGTCTGTAGCACAGAGGAATAAGCTGTATCAGGCTTTAGCGAGACAGGGAACATTTAGATCAACACTTGCTTGTTGACAATTGTTGACAATAAGAAAAATATCGACAAACTGTATATAAATATTTTTTTAAAAACATTACACTTATCTTAGAAATACATATATTAATTCTTTATCTTTACACTAGTAGTTAACTAATCCTTACTCCATTCTAACTTTCTCAGCCTCTCTGTAGCCCCCTGAACTCACTCACCTCTATGATGTTATGCATGTGTGGCAGGAGGCGGTCCAGGCGAACTTCCAGCAGCATGACAAGAGCTCTGCACACATTCTTCCTCACTTCTGGTTCCTCATCTGTCGCCAGTGCAAACAGGTTCTACAGAGAATAAAGAGATGCCAGGGTCAAATGTCATCTATGAACAGTGAAAAATAACTACTACAACAAACAATAAAATACAAAGTGTGTTCCACAACAAATATGACCAATCATGGGACCATATTGTATTTAGTATATTTTTGCTTGATGTTTTGTAGCAGTTTGCTTCAAACAGATCCAAGCTTCCCTATGGCATTACTGCAGACATCTAATCTTTTTAACAGCCTCTTGCCACTTTATTACAGCTTGACATTTTAGGAATGGTACATGTTGCTATTAAAAGCACCAAAACTCTTGGTATTTTGTTACAATATTAAATACAAATGTTACCCTGGGCAAAATATTAGGCTAGCATTTTATTTGAAGTGAATGTTCTGTGTCTCCTTTTCCAAAGTCTAAATATGAATAGCACATTCACCAATAAAATCAAACCATTAAAAATCGTAAAACCAAATTATGAGGCCAGAAAAAGGATGACATAAAATCAAAAGTAGAACACACTCATGACCTGAACCTTTTCAGATGGGCTTTGAATAAAAAGATGATTTTGAGAAGGGATATAAAACAAAGGCTTGACAAAATGACAAGCTTAGAGGTAAACCACAGACAGTCTCTCAGTCAGCAGTCAGACCAGTAGCTAGTGTTTAGTGAACTAAGAGATAGTGACCTGAGGGAAAGGAGGTAACTCTCATTGTAGACAGGCTGTCTTCCAGACAAGAGATGTTTATATGCATTTTTGTGTCTATACACACCGTAGAGAGTGAAGATGCATTATAGTCAGACTTGCCTCAATAAAAGGGTCGATGTGCAGCATTAGAGCCTGAGTCCTGCTGATGATGAACTGATTAACACAGGCGATGGCATGAGACCTGCAACACAATAACCAAGACTTAAGAACTGCACAAACATGTTTTCCTCACATGTTGCACATTATGAATGCGGCCCCTGTCTTCTCCTCTGCTCAGTAGCCACTGACTTAACCACCAACTATGAGGAAGCCTTTTCTCCTGTCAGCAGGCCTGTTGCACTGCGACAGACTGATCCCTCTACTGTATAATTATACAGACCTTTATCATGTCTTGTACGTGTGTAGAAATGATTTGCTGCATAAAACATACTCACTAGTAGAAAACTGATTTATAAGTTAAGATACGTTCCACATGAAAATGCTGTATATCATAGGAAAAAGGAAAAAATAAATAATCTATTTCTTAATTTAAGATTGTAAATGGCATAATTATATGTAACAAATACAATAAATGTTGGAACTACTATGAGAAAGCAGCAGTCAGAAAGGGTCATCACAACAATTTGATGACCGTGTATCATCAGTTTCTAAGTATACGGAATTCATGAACACTTTAACAGCAATGCCATAGATCTTCCAAATCAATGGGAAAAAAAACATTGTAGAAGCCATGGTGATCATTTTATAGTTAATAAAAAATGAAAGGTTTAGGAAGAAAACTTGATACCTAATCTTCGGACTGCTATGCTTAAAAAACTGCAAGAACTTGGGGATCATGATGTTCAGAGGACGATCCAGAATGTCACTGTCCAGGATCTCTGCAGAGTCCTCGCAGATCTTCTGCAGGGCTCCAAATGCTCCCTGGAGGATAAAACAAAGGAAAAAACAACAGAGAATATGTTGAAAAGTCCACTGTTTCCCATGTTTTGTTTCTAAGTGACTAATAGAAACAACAACAACAACAACAACAACAACAACAACAACAACAAGTTGGTCCAGTATTAAGCTAGACAGCTGTGAAACAGGCAGCAAGTGTCCAGCAACATTATGGAAAGGACCCTACAAAGGTCAACTTTTTTGTCAAATAGTAAGATCCTTTTTGTTTAACCACATACAGCCCCAAAATCGATATGACTAAACCCACCAGACTGCAATCAAATAAACAGTAATTTTACCATGTATAGACCCAGCATATTTTCACATCTTACTGGGTAAATTAAGGGTTTGTTTCAACCAAACTAAAGTTGGTGATTATTGCAACAGTGGAAAGATGAACCAAGACTGTTTTTGTAAGCGTTATTTTGGTTATGTCCACTTTGAATGAAATGTGTTTCATGATGATAACATTACCGTTTATTTAAATGGAGTCTGGTGGGTTGGCGATTACAATTTTAGAGATA
>JAPZEB010000011.1:24022805-24036569 GCA_029783705.1 Chaetodon striatus
CACACACACACACACACACACACACACACACACACACACACACACACACATATATATATATATATATATATATATATTCTATCTAAATTATATATCAGTAGATATTCTTATTGATAGTCTGACAACAACAATATGAATGAATACCCAACAAGATACATTTTTACAAAATTACTAAATAAATATATTCTATATTATTTTTATATTACAAAATATATGACGTTTCAATGTTTGTATCGTTTTCTATTTTACACACATTCACCAACCTTAATATTATACATTAGTCGGATTAAAATGTTGTAGATGCGGTAAAAAGAAAAAAAAGTTTTTTAGTCATGATGAATATTTATTGGAAATATTAAGGATTTATGCTTATTTAAGTTTTGTTCATATTACTTTATGTAATTATTGTTACAGAAAACTGTGCTCATGCATGCACTAGTGGACTAACACTTGATGTTAGTGTTGATCGCTTTGTTCCACTAGGTGGCAGCACACGGCAGGAATGCGTCTGCTCAGCCCTGAACGTCAGATGAAGAAGTTAGCATTACATTCAGTACGCTGCTGCCGCTCAGCGTACAGAGCAGCATCCAGGGGACCAGCTTGTCTATCAAATTTATATCATTTCTTTCATACGATCGTGTGTTTGCTGTTAGTCGGTTCTGCCACAGTGACACTTCTATCGGATTTTTACTAGGACCACATACAGAAGCCCGTGAAGAACCGAGGACGTGTGAGACTTGAGAGTTTTGACAAACAATCCCGTTAGTCTGCCTCCACTCTTCTTGTTAGCTATTTGTAAAGAGAGTGAATTTCTACGGTCCAAGGAAACATGGCCTTTCTTTTGTGAGTAACATTTGTGTCATAAATGCTTATTTCGCCTTGCATGTAACGTTATGTTTAGTAAATACAAGTGGTGTTAGCGTTAAAGAGCTAGCTAGCTAGCTAGCGATAGCATAATACAGGCTAAGACTACTTGCTGGGCTCACGTCCGAATGTCTGATTCGATTCACATTGCTTCCTGATATTTTTTAGGATTATAAACATAGGCACCGATAGTAGATTCATTGTACTATTGTTAAGTTATGCCCTTAAACTTTAAGCTACGTTGTAACAACCGCAGGGCAAATTTTAACCGAGAGGGGTTTTAGTCTGGCCTGGATATTTGCTGGTGTGAACACTTTGTTGCTACGGGCTAATCCAGCCTTGATGTGACAGAACGCAGAAATCAATCTGTAACCCAATATTTGATCAAAGTAATAAGACTGTGACGTGATATGTAGCTAGCTACTCAAAAAGCCGGTTTGCGGATGAAATCAGAGGGTGGAGGGGTAACATCAAATACGCCATCTGGAGAGGGTGTGAGTGTTGGTTAAATGGAAGAACATGAGTGAGGTTCAAGCTCTGACAAGCAACTACCGAATAGGTCACTAATTTTTACTTTAACTTAGGCCACTTAACTTGTGCAAAATCCCAGTTTTAAACATTTGAAATTGATTTTAAAAAACTAAATTTCCCTTGCACCTTATTGTGTCATCATTAGAAATCTGACTTTAATGTTTAATTAACATATTTCCCACCAGGCAGGAGAGTGTAGTGACACATTTCAATTGGTAAACACCTGATTTCCTAATGGTTAATGTTAAAGTCAATCAAAAGCACATTCCAGATAGAGGCCATGGACAACATTTTACTCCAAGACAAGGGTATATGGTTTAACAACTGCCCTGTAACAAAAGGCCAGTTTTCTCTTGCCCTATTAAAATAGATTTAATATTTAATAAAATGATCTTAGGTGGTGATTTTGATGTAGATTGGTTTTAACGGATGTTAATGCTGTAATTAAAGGAAAAAACTTTTTAATGTGTGACCTGCCATGTCGTGATGACTCCAAAATTCTTGTTTAATGGGGCAGTGAGAGCAATTGAAAACAGTACCTCTCCAAATGGCCTCATTATACACAGAGAGACATACTGTTCTGGTCCCCACATTCTGATTCTGCTAAACACATCGGGTCAACAAGAGCTCAACTCTTGTCATGTTTTTTTTTAGAGGATCCTGATTTTTTTTGTTAGCAAAAGTCCCTCACCGAGGAGCACTGTGAACTCACTATTTGTCATCATAACTAACTACCTCCTTATTTTTTACTCTCTTTGTCTTCCTTTTGGAAATGTGACTCACAGTGCAAGCCGCGCAGCCAAGACGTTCAAGCCCAAGAAGAACATCCCGGAGGGTTCTCATCAGTATGAGCTGTTGAAACATGCAGAGGCTACACTAGGAAGTGGAAACCTGCGCATGGCAGTCATGTTGCCCGAGGGTGAAGACTTAAATGAGTGGGTCGCAGTCAACAGTAAGCACCAGTTTTACCTTTCTTTCCCCCTTCCTTGAAACACTCTTTGTAGATTCAGGTTCCTGGCAGAGTAACTTCACCTTCACACTCTCTTTTTTAGTCTTTTATCTGTCACTCTCCTCTTAGTTTCTATATTTGCATTCTTCTCTGTAGTCTTGTTCCTGAAATTGCAATTAGTCCACATCAAGAATCAGTTCAGAGTGAACTATCAGGGTGTAAGATCTTGGCATTCCCTCTAAAGACCATGTGCATTCATGCTGGAAAAACCACAGTGAATGTTAAATAGACGTTATTGTCTGTGCTGTGAGAGCCTTGTTTACTTTCTTCTAAATTGAGACAAATGGCTGGTGGGCAGAGGCACAATATCCTCTCGCCTCAGAGTGCCTTTATGGTTTGAGATGTTTAGAGTATCAGCATGTTAACAGCTGAACTGAGCTTTTATTTAAAGTCCTTTCATTAAAGTAAAAGGTAAAGTGATAAGGATTTGAATTTTTAATTTCATCTTTTTTTTCACACTGGTGTTATGCAGATCACTGAATCGGGGAGTGAATGCATCATTAAATTCGATTTTTTTTTTTTTTTTTTTTTAAATATTGCTTGGATTGCGTTGCATGGTTTTTCAAAGGTAAAGAAGGCATTTTGGAGCCCTTTGGAGCAGGAAAAAACATAACTTCTAAAGTACGTTGAGTGTATTTATCCACTGGTTTTACACAATGTAAGCAGCAAATCTCATGCATCAACAAGTTCACACGTTTTCTAGCTTTGTTGAAGGAACACTGCGTAGGATTGAGTGGCATCTATCTAGCGGTGAGGATTGCAGATTGCAACAAGCTGAAACTTCTCCCTGTAGGATTCCTTTAGTGTTCATTGTTCAGGAGGTTTTTACAGGGAGTGGAATTATCCACCGAGTTATCTTCCTCCCCAAAACCAATGGACCACACGAATACAAGCGGTGAAAAAAAACAGTGCTCTTCTGCTGTTGCTCAGGGTTACTAACTACAGTGGCCAAAGCGAAAATGCAAATAGCCCTATCTAGAGCCAGTGTTTGGTTTGTCTGTTCTGGGCTACTGTAGAAACATGGCAGACTCCATAAACAAGGACCCATTCCCTGTTTAGATATAAATGGCACATTTTAAGGTAACAAAGCATGATTCTTACTTTCAGGTGTTTATTCACTAAAGACAGTTTCTCCCAATATATCCCCTCTAAATCCTACACATTGAACCTTTAAATGTGCTGGAGAGGTGGCTCAGCTATGTCATCATTGCAACACTTGTAGTCTCCGGTTTCATAAATGGTAAGTGGAAATGGATGGATGTTAGTCAGTGCTACATGAGTTGTAAAAAGGGAAGTTAGAATAAAACAGCTGCGAATGATAACTTCTCCAACCACCAAGTTTATATGACTTTTCCCCATGATCTCTGTTCACAAGAAACAGTTCACTAAGTCCACTAAATGTATTGCGTAGTGAGAGTAGAGTGAGAAAGAGGGTTATGACATGCAGCATGCCCCCATGCAGAATCAAAAGGGGAAAGTTAAATGGTGTGCATCTTCACCAGTGGGCCACCATTGGTTTTCCCTTTAATTTGATGGAACAACTCTAGCAGTTTATTCTGTGTCACCTGAGCATCTCTGATCTTCTGCATACACCCGTATGTCAGTCTTGGTGCTATGAAAATGTGTCATGGCAAAATCAACATGTTGACCAGTTGAGTGCATTGCAGACCTACCTGATATACCTGATTTACTTATATTCTTCCCGTCGCCTACAACTACTGTGTGACATGACAGGGCAGTAAAAAGTTTAATAAGAGATTAGTTTGGTATTGCCTTGAAATTTGCAACATTCTGGATTATTCAGTAGTGAGGGCTTTTAGCTCTGTCTTGACTGGAACTATGTTGAATGCACTAAAATCACAAGTGTGATATACGTATTTATGTAATAAATTAAGTTATTATCAAGCCTTGACCCAGCTATGAAAACAAACGCAATGGATAAAAACCTCCTTGTTGGAGACTAAGTAAACTTAATCAAACATAAGAAGAAGCTGGTAAAGCTTAAACAGGACCTCACGCATCAGCTGTTCAATATGTATCTGTCCTATGAGATTAGCAAATGGAGCACCAAAGCTAACACTGCCAACACTTTAAATGGATCTGTCCAACTGATGGAAAGCCAGAGTTGGCTCTATGCCCCTGGGAATGAGCGATAACACAATTTGTTCCAGATAACTGGAGTGTGCACTGGTCTACAGTTTGGACTGGGGCAGTGAAGTGGGGTGGGTAAAGGGCCGTGGGGAAACTCGATGCCAGCTGTTTGTGCTGGCACACAAGGTATTTGGTCTCATGTACACTTCATTTTAATTTTTTTATTTTTTTTTTTTTTTTTTTTTTTTTTTTGCTTGCTTATTTCAGCTGTGGATTTCTTCAACCAGATCAACATGCTGTATGGCACCATCACAGATTTTTGCACAGAGGAAAGCTGTCCAGTCATGTCTGCTGGTCCCAAGTAAGTTTGTCATTGTTGCTCTGTAAGGTTGCAGTCTCATAAAACCAGCCCATAAGCTTTGCTTCACCCATCTTGGTCTGTCAAGGCTTCATCATGGGTGTATAAAGAGAACTGGATACTCTGTCAGAGGCGGGGCCTTGTTCATTCCTATTAAGGTTCGTCATTGGTGTACAAAGCCAAAGAAGTTCAACTGCCACGTATAAATTACCCGGATGAGCAGCACTGCTTCTGCACTATATGGCCCATAGAGCAGGTGCACTAAAGACTTTTGCCAGCCAAGCCTGCTACTTTCAGTTTAGAGCTCCGCAAACTTAAATGAGGATAAAATAAATAAATTCATTGTCTCCTTAAGGCTTTCCAAATGTTATTGGAATCGAATGTGTCAAATTCTTTCAGCAATAGCCATGTAAGGCTATGGGAAAAATTATTTTGGCCCCCAGAGCATTAGGTGACAGACATTATTCCAATGTTTGGCCCCTAATGAAATTGCTTTCAAAGCCCAGCAAACTTCCTGGGGGCCTTGGCTCAACAGGGTATTGGGTGGGGGTTTTGTAAAACACCTGCCATAGGCCCCTTTGTCATTAGTCTGTCCTCCTGCTGCCAGGCTCAGTAGGCCTTCTCAGAGGTTTTACATGCTAGCATCTCGTATGGAAACTGAGCTCACAAGATTTAGATTGGCTTCTGCATATGAGAACGATGTGTTTGGTGGCAGTTTTTTTTTTTAATGGGGCAGTGAAAATAAAACCAAATACCATGTTGCTGTACATTAAATGATGTCAGCAGTGAATGAGTGTGAACCTAAATGGAATCCATAATCATTTTAAAAATATAACATTTGTCATCTACACTTCCTGCAGGTATGAGTACCATTGGGCAGATGGGACCAACATCAAGAAGCCCATCAAATGCTCTGCTCCCAAGTATATTGATTACCTCATGACCTGGGTGCAGGACCAGCTTGATGATGAGACACTTTTCCCTTCAAAGATCGGTATGTTTTATGTCTGTTTTCTCTATCCTGTCAATGCCGTCTTTTCTTTGGGGTTGATATGTCACTGTGGTTTCTATTACTTCATGCACTGAATGTTCTCTTATGTGCAGTCATTAGGTGTGGGCCTATCATTTTACCCAAAGTCTGTCTAATGTTCGAAAAAAAAAGGGCTCTGCAATGCACAAATGGGTTACACCTTTTCTGTGAAATTGAACTGCCATGCAAAATGAATGGATTGTAGAATAAATTAAATGTAAATTACACACGTATAAAAACTGTTTGAAATTTGGTAAGGGATAAAGTATTACATATTTGGCTGGATTATTGGAAATGTCCTTAGGGTAGATTATCTGAGTTGTCAGTAACAAAGCACATGTAAATGTTGTCTGTTTGCTTATTTACATATCTAGTCATGACAAGTTTTACAATTACCTTCAGATGAATGTACCCAGGATTTTCTCTAGTTGACTTTGTAGCAGGCCAGTGAAAAGAGTTACAATTTACATGCATAGCAACGCACTTCTCCCAACTAGCAGAAGCTTGTGCTGTCTAGGGTGGAGTCTTAATAGAGTTGGAAGGCAGCCAGCACAAATACATGTCTCATCTATCCCTCAGTACATCTCAGTGGAAGAAGCCTGTGACTAAAGATGTGAGGAGTGACAGAATTTACTTAATTTTCCACGATCACCAGAACAACCTATTGCTGGTATTAGTTTTGTATCAGGACGACCCCAAAGCCTCTCACTATCTCAGATAAAACAGGGACTCACTCAATTGTGCCACAAGCACTACCCTCTAATCTGTGAATGATTAATATTCCTGGAATAGTCAGATTTTGGTCAAAAGGTGAACTACTGAGAAGAGGAGTTCATGTGCAGGTAGTAGCTTTAATCAGGAACTCCTTGTCCTGTTGGTCACCAGCTTGTTTTGAATAATTGATGCTGAGTAGTACTGTAGGTGCTCTAGCACTCCGTACACTGAAGGAAGAAGCTCTCCACCAGGTTCCTGTACTCGCCAACTGTTCACTGTATCAAAAGAGAACTGCACAACACATCACTGGTGTAGAGAGCAGTGCTGTTGAAACAACATCAAAATTTCCTAACTGCAGATGAGCGTGTTGTTAACCATGAGGTGGCTCTGGGTTGCACTCATGATTGTTTGCACTTCCCTTTAAGTCATGCTGCGGCCTGCCTGCCTGTAAAGACATTTGCAATCCCGAGAACACACTGCAGCTGCATCTGTTTTCATTGCTCTGAGCTTTTGGGACTTATTGAGATTTGTAGCAGTAGATAATAGAATAAAGTCATGCAAAGTTTTAGGGATTGATTGTGTCAACTTTTCAATCCACTAAACCTCCCATTGCATTCTTTTCAGTTTAAGTTATGCCTGGAGAAACCAAAACCATTTTTAAAAAAATATATATTTATTTTTAGGCATTTTAAAGTCCCCCTTCAATCAAAAATATGTTTTTCTTTTGTTTAGACTGAACTGATTTATATCTGTGCAAAGTGTGTCACCAGAAAGGTGTTTTCACATTCCTCTATGATGTCGATGTCTGTGCACTCTGCTTTATCTGAGATTCAAAAGTATGCCTGATGAGCTCGATTAGGTACGTCACTAATAACAAAGCCAGTCGCTGCCTAACACAGGAAATGCTCATCAACGGGGCTACAGACTTGGACACATCACTGGCAAAGAACCCTAAAACCTCAAGTGTGGAGCGGACTTGTCAGCGCAGAGAGCAGGGATTGCATTTAGTTTAAGTTTTGACAACAAACATGGTGGACTGCAGTTTTTGGTCATAAATGCTATTTTAGCCATTGCCATTTACAAGCTAAAAAGCTAACAAACAACATAAACAAATCAAAGATGCTAACTACACTTACCATTCTCTTACTCTGATAGTTGCCGCAGTAGATTCCTCATCTGAGTCTGGACCTGACTGAGGCTCAAAGATGCAAGGCTGAATCTTTCTGATGTTTCTTCTCTCTCTTTGCTCCCATCAGTTTTAGCCCTCTTGATGTGTGCTGTGCTTTCACAGATCAGCCTAGTGCTAGTCTCATATAGCCAGACCTACTGTACCTCTACACTTTGTTTTAGCACTAGAGAAAGCAAAAAATGAAACCTAGTGCAAGCAGCAGTGGTATGCGGGGCAGAGACCAGTGTTTCCATCATTATTTGCTCAACCTGACCACTGACTGTATCATCTATATCTTTTTTGTTGTATGTTAAATGAGAATCTGTACTATTCGTACTTGTCCTGTTGTTCCGAAGGTGTCCCCTTCAAGCGAAACTTTATGTCAGTGGCGAAGACCATTCTGAAGCGCCTGTTCAGAGTCTACGCTCACATCTACCACCAGCACTTTGACTCTGTCATGCAGCTGCAAGAGGAGGCTCACCTCAACACGTCGTTCAAACACTTCATCTTTTTTGTTCAGGTAAAAAACATTTGAATATTGACTTACATGTATTAATCACTTAAGTTAGAGTGTATATTAGCAATAAAAAAATGTAGCATACTGCAGATAATGTAATAATGTTTGCTCCCTTATCTTGTGTCTTTTTCAGGAGTTCAACCTCATTGACAGGAAAGAGCTGGTGCCACTTCAGGAGCTGATTGAAAAACTGACAACCAAGGATAGATAAACAGCCATATAATCCTTATTTTATTGGTCTTCTAGTTTTTGCACAGATACCCACCCCACCCTGGCTGTATGTATGCAGTATATACTATATTTCCATTTGGGGAAATGTTTTTAATAAGGCCAGGAAGAAGGAAGGGTCTTAATAGGTTTAAGGCACCAGGACTAATGCTATCAGGGATTACACACTTAATTGAACAAACCACAGATAAACATATTGGAGAAAATGGTTTTAACTGTATGGAAAGATCCCCAGTATTCAGTCATGGCTTACATTTAGGATATTATAGATATATGTTCATTAGTTTTCTATTATACTGCACAGATTTTTTTTCACTTGGATTTATGGCAACACAAGGCTCTTAGATTCCCATTTCTAACTCACCTGCAGGGAAGAATAGATTGCTGTATCATAATAGGAGGGCTTTGTTGGTGTTATGGCAAGATTTTAAGCCAGCCTTTAAAGCCAATTTCACCGCAGTAGCTAGTTATTTTATTCATTTATCTACATAGAAAGATCTGGGTTGCGGTTTGCTATTTTTCACATCTGTAAGAGCCCACATCTGTCAATACAAAAGAATCCTAAGTGCCTAGCATGGCTCATAATCGCCCTATATCAACAGAGAGCTGTAAGAAGATAAAGGCCATATACCACTGACTTGATTGACACAGCATTAAATTTACCACGCCACCTCCCTTTAAGTTTCTTTGCTTTTTAATTCCATTTTACACTTCTTTTCTATTTGTACTGTAACTTGGTTAAAACTTCATTTTCTCTTAACTATACCCCGCATCAACCTTAACCTTATTTAGTTAGACAGTCTCTTTACCAAGTGTTCTGTGCAGGTTATGATAAATGAATGTGTTGAGGGACATAGAAGTGAGGCTAGAATATTGTCATGTTGTAGCAGGGACTGAAAATTAAACTTTTTAGCTGTTTCTAGTGACATGTTCCTGTATATTAGTTTTTCTCCCCCTTAAAACTTGAAGTAGAAATTTTAGGTTAAGTCTTCAAGGGATCTAAAACCTTAAAAGTGTGTATATAAATGTCCTCAAATAGAAGTAGAGACCTGTGTTTAAAGCCACATCCTCCACTGTTAAAAAACTACAGGCATTTTGAATTGGATTATACTGCATCCCTTGTTATCTCACTAGCCATAAAGCACTTTGAACAATTTTCCTGACCTCTTTTGCCTGAATGTTTATTCTGCATAGACTGTGCTTTGTGAGAAGCTGTATCATGTGACTGATCATAGTTTATTTCCTCCCCTGTATTTCCCCAAATGAATGTTGAATTGCTTAACCCTTCTCTGAAATTGGCTCTTGGGCACAAGTGACATTTCTTATGCTTTTGTATGATCTGAGTTGTTTGTTGCTGTGCTTCAAACAGCAGATGCATGTACCCCTCCCTAATCTCAAAGTGTAGTTTACTATGCAATGATTGACACAACACTAAAAGGGTTACTGGTTGGCTCATTCATACATTATCTGATGTTAATTTTCCTTTCTAGTGATTAAATTCTGCTGTATGATAGAAACAGAATTCTCTTTCAGGTCTGGTTTCAAAAACAGTGAGATGAACATTTTATATATCTTTATATATAATTTGTGAGAGAGGTGTAATACTTCAATGCACACATGTAAATACTGAGGGTTAAACCTTACTTAAAGATAATTTCCAGCGAGCATGGAGTGGTAGCTTTTGGTTTCAAGAATGCATTGAGTCTTTTTAGAGGCTGCTTCCCTTTCCCCTCATTTGGATATTAAAATCTTGTTTGTTTTTAACTGTTGAGTATCTTTTTTTCCACTTCCTTAGCTAACTATTATGAATGTTACTGCTCACCAGATATCTAAAAATGTAATAGAAAATCAGTCATTCTGAAAGCATCTCATCCTGATGAAATGCCCATAACATAGCCTATTGCCTACAGTTTTTCCTCCTGGACTGTAATAATTGATGACATGTTTGTAAATAATGGCTTGGTAGGGGTTTTCAATGCTACTGAATTGATTTATGCTGTTTACAAGACAAATAAAGGTGGTCTTGACTCTTTGAATGAATTGTATGTGAGCTCAGTGCTTACTTGTTTTTTTTTCTATGCTTCTTTAAAGTGCTTTTTAAATACATTTCAAAGGGGGGTATTATACGTTTTGCTCCATTTACTTCACAACTATAACTTCTGTTCTGCGTTACGATTTTACATACAAAACATTGAATTCGTTGACAAAATAAAATGTGTTATTATACCTTAAACTGACCCAAAGTATGTTAAGCAGTTATTATTAGATCCACTTCAATCAACCACAGTATTAAAGTGCTTCTTAAATGCCTATGCATCATCAATAACAGTATAAATTCTTCTGGATAATGAGTACCTTTACTTTCAATATTCTTTGCCAATTCTTTTGTTCTTAAGTAACATTGTCAGTGGGTGACTTTACTTGTGGAAGAGAATTTATTATTTGTGTAATTTGTACTTTGACTTAAGCAAATGCAGTGGTGGAAAGCAACTTAATTCCCTCAATGTACAATTTTGAGGTACTTGACTACGATGTTTTTATTAAATGCTTCTTCAAAGTTCTACTATATTAATAGTTTTTTATTAAGGGGCTGTCCTTAATAAAAGAAGGGGGTGGCTGAGATGTTACTTAAGTTTTTTTTTGTTTGTTTGTTTGTTTGTTTTTAACCCTGCCTGAAGCGATTAATATTTTTCCTGGAGCCTCCCTGTGTGAGAATCCATGACTTTCCCTCCAGAATGAATTACTTCTTGATTTAAAAAAACAAAAAACAAAAAACAAAAAACCAACTCACTATTTGGTGTGTAAAAGCCAAAGGTTAAAAGTTTAAGAGTTTTGTTTTTCTTTCACCTTAGTCATGTATGCTGATTAGTTAATGCAAACGGTTTATTTTTGGCCAAATTTTAAATGAGATGTAAAATATTTTTGATTACATGCTATTTTAAGCTCAGATTTATTTATTTTTTCCTGGTGGAAACATTCCTCTTGCATTATGTGTGGGGGGGACTGTTGGAAATTTGATATCTAACAATGATATCTGTCTTTACAGTTTCTTGCTATGATAAATGGTGTATTTTGGTGAATAATTTAAACAAACATGGATGTTTTCCTTAATAATCTGCAGTAAAATAAATACAATACAACAATTTACATTTGTACGTCCCTTCCCTAAACCAAAATAAAAAACATAAGTCACTCCCCAGTGCTTAAAATGGCTTGACATGCCTCCTTTTTGCACCAACAGCAATCCCTAAGAAAAAGACATCATGTTTGTACAACATCACCATTTTTATCATTACTCTTTTGTTTATTTTTGTAAATACATGTGTACAAAAACAAAGAAAAAAAAACTTGAAACAAACAAACAAAAAAATTCAAACAAACAAACAAACCAAGTACGGCACAAAAAACCATCACACCTCATTTAAGTGACAATGGTAGGGAAATTATACAATTCATTAGGCTATTTACACCCTAAAAATATGTAAAATGAAATAGCCACGTTTAGTGACACAAATGCTTCATATTTCTGCTCCACAGCAAATATTGTATATATATATATATTTACTTCACTAGACTTAACAGCTGTAATAACTTTTCAAATTGATATTTTTCATACACATGATGCAGTGGCACTCTGTATAAAAGTAGTGGTACTGCTTACATATTTATACAGCAACAACAACAATAATAATAATAATAATGTAATAATACTTTTATTTGACATATACGCCTACATGTTGTTGTTATTACTGGCATACTTCACTTAAGTACATTTTTGAAAGCAGGACTTCTACTTGTAATTGAGTATGTTTAGTTTATGGTATTACTACTTTTACCTAAGCTGCTGAAGTACTTCCTCTACCGCTGGGTCCACTGACATGAAGCCGGAGCGGCCTGGTGCTGGGGAGTGCTGGTGGGGCAGCAGCTGCTTCCGGGGCGGAGACACAGTTGTGCAAACCGCCGCTTCCTGACTTTTGTTACCGCCAAACTTTAAACACCAAGCAGCCTTTCCTCCTGCAGCAGCTGCAGCGCCTGCTCCAATTAAAAGGGAAGACTTATTTATTCGCTGAAAAATGTCTTTTACTCCGAAGAGGCCGTGCCCCGACTCAATGAACGACTCCCTGAACGGCTCAATGGAGAACAGGATACGGCGGATATCAGTCGAGGGGAATATTGGTGAGTGCAGCACTTGTTATGGGAAAGGCGAAACGACATATAACAAGTTATCTTATCATCGAAACTTAAGCTAACCTATTTGACCGTTGTGATAGACGAAGTTAACTAACGCTGGGCAGTGATTTTACACCGTGATAACTCTGTCGGCCGAGTTCTGACATTAAAATTTTACCGCCAACTGCAAGACTATTATCTTTGCCATTACTGTGCTGTATGCTAATGTACACAGTAGCTAATGTACGTGCATAATGTGTTGCTACATGTTTTATTAATCGATATGACTGAACTTGAATTTCTGTCTCCTTTGTGTTCAGCGGCGGGCAAATCTACCTTTGTGCGCCTTTTGGAGCAGGAGAGCGGGGACTGGGAGGTGGTACCAGAGCCAATCGCCAGATGGTGCAATGTCCAAACAAAAGGCAGTGACTTTGAGGTATTGAAGCCGAAGACAGCATTTCCGCATGTCGGTGCAATGATCCGAATCCAGTGCTTACAGCTGACATCCATATACAGTATATATGCTCTGTTGTGAGATGGTTTTACATCCGCTTAACATCTGCTTGTCGCCAGTTGGAGGTAAAACAGCTTGTCTTAATAAACTGCATATTAGCCAACACTATGAATGCAGTATGAATTTCATCATACACTATCCTGCAATCCTCTGGCCTCTCGCAACCACTGACCCAGCATCCACTGTAAAGATAACTGGGGGAGTCTTCATCTGTATTTAGAGTGCAGCTGCCATCTGTCCACATATCTGCACTGGTCATAACCACCACACACCCAGAGGAACAGATGGTCTCACTCTGGACAGATGAACATGCCATCATCAGGGCAAACCTCTCTAACCTCCGACTCAACTGCAGGCCTGGCCTCACCCTCAGACTCATTTTCAGTGGTCCCATATAAACACCACTGCTACTGTAGTTCTGACAGTCAGCAGGATATTCAAGTAGATTTATTTTAGCCAGTATTTGGAAGCATATATCACATGTCTCTGTGTCCCATCATGACTAAGAATACTTAAATGATATTTGTTCCTTGGCTGTCAAAGTAATGCTGAGATGTATTAATGGGGGTG
>JAPZEB010000011.1:24050940-24061137 GCA_029783705.1 Chaetodon striatus
TTAATTTAAAACTTTATACTTTTTTTTTTTTTTTTTTTTTGGATGAATGTGGTTACACAGGTGGGAAAGCACTGAACAACAGTCTGTAAATGAGCCATATAATTGTATAGGGATCTCTATGTTTAATCTCTAAGCCTTGATGAATGCTTGGTACCACCACATAAACCCCTTAGGTGGGTAATTAAAAGAGTAGCAAACATTACAATTGTAAGCTATTTGCAAGACATACAATTATCACAATACTGGAATTCACCTTAAACTGGCACAGCCAGGAAACTGGCATACTGGGAAAATGTTTAATCTCTGCTTTACTGCTTTTGGAGGTAACCATTAAAGGGTAAGTTTGGTATTTTCCAACCAGGACCATATTTTCCCATGTTCTGTGTCTGGGTGACTAATGGGAACAACAGTTTTTGAAATTGGTCCAGTATTAAGTGAGAATGCTGCAGACGGCAGCGTTGAAGCAGGCTGCAATGTAATCACTTAGGGCATTTGTGCACTGTGAATTTACATCCACTGAAAGTGCTTGTTTTTGCCACTGACACGTTCAGATTGTTATTTTAAGTGTTTGACAACAGTATTATGGAAAGAATTCCTACAGAGATAGACCTTTTTGTTAACGAAATAAGGTCCTTTTTGTTTAACCAGAAATGGCCCCAAAATTGTCTGCCAGACTTCATTCAAATAAACAGTAATTTTAACACGTATAGAGCCAACATATTTTCATATCTCAATGGATTAATAAAGGTTTAATTTCAATCAAACCATAGTTGGTGATTGTGGTGAATGAATAAAGACACTTTTTAGGATTTTATTTTGTTTTGGTCATCTATCAGTGAAGTGTGTTTTATGATGATAAAATAACCGTTTATTTAAATGGAGTCTGGTGGGTTTGGCAATAACAATTTCAAGGCCATTTCTGGTTTAAAACAAAGGATCATACTCTTAATCAAAAACATCTGTGTCTGTAGGAATCATTTATATAAGTTATGAGACATGTATAATCACAATCTGAGCATGTCAGCGCTAAAAGTGAGCACTTATAGTGGATGGAAATTGACAGTACAAACATGCCCAGAGTGATTACATTGCGGCCTGTTTTCCGCAGCGGGCTGTATTAGTCTCACTTAATTTTGGACTGGAGTTTGCCTCCCACCTCACGTGCGGACAATGTCAGCAGCACCTACATATGTCAGGGCGTCAAATCCAGAATTATAAGATATCGCTGAACTGGTAGTTACATAGACCATCATGAGTTTAAATAAAGCTTGAAACAAATATGTAGTGAAATATGCTAAAATGGTAACAAAACTATATTAGATTATTCACAAAAGAATTCAAAGACACTATAAGGAAGTTTTAGCTTTTCTAGGAACTTCCGCATACAAGCATGCATTATGCAACAGGCACATACAGATGAGAAATCCCGAGTTGATTTGCAGTGGGAGCATACTTTTTGGCAACACCCAAAGATAAGGTAAACTGGTAGAACAGCAGCTGAATCAGGAAACTGTAGGTATGCCAAAATATTTTGTAGAGGCAAAACAAGGACAGTGGTTCAGTTGAGAATCCACAGAGAAAGAAGCTCTTGTGCATAATTGCTTGGGTGCAGTAATTGTGGGAAGTCAAAACCTCAGGGAGAACTGGATGCTTCTAAATGGATCTGGGAAATTAAACTGTACATTACACTGTGTGGTGCAGATCAAGGTGGGACCAGAGTATCAGGCATCAGGGGTGTCGTGAGGAAAATACACCTGTTTCGACTTTTTTTTTTTTTTTTGTATATGCAGCAGCTGGTGCAGTCGTGTGTTATGACATGATTGTTCACTCAACATTTTAATTTTTTCTGTTGCACATAAGGTCTGTTTTCACAATTTGGATGCTGATTAATAATGAGGGGAACTTATCATTTTATATCAGTCAAATTAGATTTTATCCTCAGCACCTTTTGGATGCATGTGCCCACCTGCGATCACACCTTTCTCTATCATGCAGGCATCACATTAAGCTGTCAGTTCATAGACTCCACACAGCAGACAGGCACTTGAGTAATCCTCTCACGCTGCTGGCTCCTCTGACGCTGTAATCCTCCTTTTTGTTACGCCTAATGCTCGAGTGTAAACCAGCCTGTGTGCTTAGTCATCCGAAGGTGCCATGCTATGATAAGAGTTTTGCTCACATTAATCTCTGTCTAGATATCACAGGCCCTATCTGATAACTCTGTGAAAACTGCATTGTAATGGTACTATTTCACCAATTAAAGTCTTTTCAAATATTACAAATCTATTGCATAAGGCCATGAAGAAATGGACATACCAGCATATCTATAAAAGGCTATTAGATTAAGTATTTGTTTTTTGATAACAGCTTTACAACTATTGATTGCTCAATGCACATTGTCAGTGTCATAAAACTCAGAACAGTAGCTGTGAAAAATGAGTATTTCATCATAACTTGAAACCTAAGCCTAAGTAGCAGTCAGTGTTACAGATATAGCCTTTTCCTTTAAAGACAATTTCCAAATCTTTATGGTCTTTCATAAATGTCTGTATTTTACCCTGTAGCATTTTATGTGTGTGTGGTTTAAACATAGCGCCATTTGTTTAATTGCAAACACTATTTATGGTTCATCCATATAGAATCAGACTGTAAATCGGCAGGTGGGGACAAAAGTGGAGACAAACTAAACACAGAAGCAGGTTTTAACCATGGTTCACTTTAAATGCCCTCGCAAACACACACAAACTACTTCTTTCTCATCCTACGCTATCGCCGCAGAGGATCTGAACTGTAAATAGTCTTGTATGGTTGAATGAGAGGACAGACGCTACCGTATGATGAGGCTAGAGCCACTGTTGGGATAAATGTTTTTCCTTCTGTTGAGGACTAAACCACTTCAGTGACCCCTGTAAAGATTTTCACATGAGATTTCCCATTAGTTAGGGAGAGGGCCTGTTTTCTTTCGAACTTGCCTTTATCCTTCTACTGTCCCTACGTGTCCCTACACCCATTTTGAAAATTCATGTTATTCCTATGGTATAAGACAGTCCAAAAATATTAGAAAACATGAACAACTTTATCCCAGATCAAAAAAACTAAAGTGCCTAGACCCAAATTTGTGATGTCTTAGTTAAAAAGTCTGGAGCTGCTCCACTGACAGTGAATGGTGAAAGATGTTCTAGATGACACGGAGAACAAGCAGGGGTATGATCTAAATATATGGGTGCGTTTTCTGTTACAGAGCTTAGAACATTACAATAGAATAAGGCTCATTTTGCTATAAAAAAGACAACAAGCATTCTGTGGATCACAAAATTAGGCTGCCATTCAGATTTTATAACATCACAAATTTGAGATTCACTTCTGTGGTTTCTGGCTTTGAGAGACAGTAACCTATGTTCACAAATATTGATTGAGCTTTCCAAGGTCATGGAAATAACACTGGAATTCTCTATTAAGTGGCGTTCCCCTTTTACTTCTCTGCTTCCACCTACTTGGCACCTGTCCATAGGTTTCACAAGCTACATGTGTGAAAATGGCACATGTAGTGGGGAGGGTGTGTCAGAGATAATAGTCAGACCGTTTGAGGTGTGGGTAGCGTTCAGGCTGACGTGCGCCAGACGACAAAAGTCCCAATTCAAAACACACACATACACACGCTCCTAGACAGTGCATCCAGAGCCCTCCACTTGATGGATTTTCCGCTGTTTTGCCCTCTATCTAAATCCACATAATCTTGTTGACTCTGGCAAACTCTGTGGAGCTGTCCACTTAAAACTTGTGTGCAATTACAACAAAGGCCTGGTTTTCATTGATAACACCAGTTGTGAGACTCGAGAGGTGAGCAATGTTGTGTACACGATGTGGCGTCGATAAGTGTTGTGCTAAAAGTCATGTTTGTAAGTTGGAAGGACAGCGGAAAGACCCTGCGGCCATGCGGAATACTGAAAGATCTTGTGTTTGTGTTTCAGGCCAATGGTGGATGACGTTAGTGTGTGTCGCACAATAATGCTGATATACAAGATGGGGAGACACTGTTTTCAGTGTTTCCAGTGCATTGGTCCTGACCTTCATATAGCTTAACATTAGATTTTCTCGCTACAGTAGAGTTCCAACTGTACTATTTTAAAAACAACCATCCTAAATTAAGCTTGGGTGTGCTGTTTGGGGATTAAAAGGTCACAGGCACTGTTACGTTGTTGAGGTATCCATCTGTGGATTACTAACTGGTACAGTTAATCAAGCGAAAGCTGCATAAATAGCTTCCTGTGATTTACCACTTAACCTCCACTTTGCCTCATCACTTTAGTTGCACAACTTTCCTAGAAGTATTAACAAGAATAAATAGTTGTTGTTCCAATAGATAACCTGTTATATACAGGATAGAAAACACTGGGGCTCTCCTGATACTTTATCGGTTAATCCTGGGTTCACAGCTTCCTCTTTATGCCTATTATTTCTTAAGACAAAGATGAGAATTTACTGTGAGTGATCAATAATGACAAGTCAGATTTGTGTTGAGATAGATCATGGCACGCCTTGCTCAGAAGGAAGTGAGAGTGTTTCCCGGTGAGGGTGTGTTGTTTAAGTTTTTTTCCTCTAGTCTGAATACCTGTGGTTTTTGTTTTCTTGGGTTCAAGCAGGTCAAAAACAGTCTGTCATCCTGTATAGTGAGGGTGTTTTTTTTCTTGCAGATATATTGAATATATAGTCAGAAACAAACCACTTGTAAAGATCCCTGTATTTCCTTTTATACATCTACATCTGTTTGCCCAAAACACATAATCTGCAGTCTAATGATTCAGATTATTCAGACATCTGAAGTCTGATAGTTAATATATTTATGTTTTAGTATAACATGGCTTCAGTGTATAGCTGTTTTCCTGAATAGTTCATTGCTGATTTTATCTTTCCAAGGCAGTATTAAAAAATACACTGGGGGTACTCAGGTACTTTTTGCAGAGGGCAGGGAATCAAACTTTTATGAAAATATATAGCAGCGTAAAACCGGATTATAGTTTGTTCACTCAGATTTTGCAGTCAGACTCAAGTCTGGGGAAAACACCTTGTATTCACCTTTTGTGTTTGATTCTGACAGAGCAATTAGGCACTCAGGGAGTGTTTACACGGTGACATGACTTCATGAGAGCTATTTAAGATGTGTAACTTATTACATGAAGTTATATAGTAACTAACCTCAGGTTCATTGATGCACAGCCAACTTAAAGGCTGCACAGAAGTCACAATAAGACTTTTCTTGGTCCTTAGCTTGCCTTTTTCTCTCCACAGTTTCTCCAGCTGAGAGGATCAGGTTTATCCTGGGAGAGGAGGATGATGGTCCCCCACCTCCTCAGCTCTTCACCGAGCTGGATGAGCTACTGGCTGTGGACGGGCAGGAGATGGAGTGGAAGGAGACAGCGAGGTGAGCTGCTGAAGTGAATGTCTCTTTAAGGCAGGCACGCGATCTGTCAGACCCACCCCACCCCTTTTACATTGAGAGCCATGGGCAGTCTAGTCAAAAATTTCCTGCTTTACAATCCCGGTGCAGTCAGCGGAACACAGTCACTTATGAATAATCGTGTTTTGTATGTGTAGGGAAATAGGCCGTACTCCAGTGAACTCCCAGTCTGCCCTTATCTGATTGAGATCTGTAGTACCTGCTCTGTGAGAGCAGGAAAAGGCAGAAACTCCCACATGGTCAAAACAAGACCTAATATAACAGTTAGCCCTAGAGCACATGGAATTGGGACGTTGCAATGTGCATATCATTAAACTCTTAAATTGTTCCCTTTTATTAGTCAGAAGTGGCTTTTACATGATTCTGTAAAGTCCACATGTGACATGTCTGTCTTTATTGAGTTAGAGGAAGCTGTAACCAAATTGAGATAGTTTTAGCAGGACCCTCTTGGCCCGGGGTATACACGGTTATGCCACAGATGGGATAACTAGCAGGGCAAAGGCACAGTCATGCAATATTTTTCGGAAGGGAAAGTGGGGGTTACACGAAAGGGAAGATAAACGAACTCCTTGAGGTCGTCCGTGGCCAGGCTCCTTTCCTAGTAAGACGCTGTGGTCACAGGCGTGTGGACCAAAGCCAGAGGGATACTCTATCCCCAGAGGAAACCCCATCCTTAGGCCCCAGGAGAATGGCTCTTTTGTAGCGGTGACATGTGAGGCATTATTATTAAAAAGAATCCTTGTCCTGAGTCTTACCTTGGAGGCTAAGCTGCCCATGGTAGTAACAAAGTCTTGTTTCTCACATTTAGACATGTGCGTCACAAAAGACTGACTGTTGCCATTCCAGCATGCAGAATATTTTCTCCAGTCTAGTGATTTTATTTATTTTTTCTCGTCTGTCCTGCATCCCCTATCATTGGCTTATGAACTGTGACCAATTCAAAACACAGTGGAGTTGTTGTGTAAAGAAAAGGGAACCCATCTTGTCTCCTTTTGTTTGTGGCCCATATTTGATCATAAACGTACAAAGCCACTGATATGTACTTTTTATGTGTAATATTAAGTGACCTTTACTTTGGGAACGTGTTTGAGAAAGCGAGAAAATGAAGACTATTATGCACAGTGTGACTTTTTGAGGAACACCGAGTTCGTACAGCAGCACAAGCACAGTACTGTAAATAAATCTCAACACTTTTTTTCCTCTGTGTCTTGTCCTCCAGATGGATCAAGTTTGAGGAGAAGGTGGAGAAGGGTGGTGAGCGCTGGAGTAAGCCTCATGTGGCCACTATGTCCTTGCACAGCTTGATGGAACTCAAAACGTGCATTGAGAAGGGCACCATCATGCTGGACCTTGAGGCCTCCACACTGCCACAGGTCGTCGGTAAGTGACCAGAATACGGACACACTCTTAATGAGGACCAATTATGCTCATTTTCAGGTTTATACTTGTGTTTCTAATAGAACACGTTTACATGCTTTAATGGTCAGAAAACACTGTTTTCTACATACTGTCTGTGCTGGAACACCTGCATTCACCCTACTATCCGAGAAGGCTATGTTTAGCACCTGTTTATTTCAGCCCCCCTCCCTGAAAAAGCCCACTTTGCTCTAATTGGTCGGCATTCTTTCTACCATAAAAATCACCAATAAAAGCTTCTCAACACAACCGGACATGTTCCAGCAGGAATATGACCTTAAATCAGCAAGAAATTTACAACATCAGCAACCAAGTTTACATGTTTCCCTGACATTAGCATGTAGCTTCATGTAGCAGTGTAGGATGCATAATGCAAAACACTTGCAGTAGTGTACCTGGAGCAGATGACCATATTTTAAATAGTTCGACATTCCATGATGTCACTCTAGTCACATAAAAAATGTTGGAAACCAAGTATTTAGAATGGTCTAAAGCCTGAGATATTTGCTCACAGGAGGTACTTTTAGAAACATTTACCTCATTATTTGAAACCTTGGCCATGTTTAATACAAATGTCCATCACTGCAACACTGTATATTAGACATAAAACACAAAATAGCATCATAGGTTCCCTTTAAAGGTTCTGAAAAAACTGAGGGTGACTTGATCTTGATCCCTCTTACAGAGGTGATCACCGACAGCCAGATTGAGTGTGGTCAGCTGAAGGCGGACCTGAAGGAGAAGGTTATGTACACCTTGCTACGAAAGCATCGCCACCAGACCAAGAAGTCCAACTTGCGCTCCCTTGCTGACATCGGCAAGAGTGTTTCCAGTGCAAGTAGGCTGTTCACTAACCAGGAGAATGGTAATGCAAAATCAACTTTTAAAAAAAATAGCCCTCTTAACCCAAACAATTCCACCTTTTATTCTCTTCTGGTGTCTTATTTCTGTCTTATTTCACATTTTTCTTTTCCTAATCTTTTCCTTCTTGTCTTTTCCTTCCCAACCTTCTTTTCCTTGTCTTTTTCCTTCTCTTTGGGTCTGTGCTCACTGTGTCTGAACTCCTGATTCTGCGGTGTTATAGCACGCAACCCCCTTGAGCACCCTGTGCCTTGTTTAAACCCACAAGACCTAGAGGAACCATGTGAGGTCATGAGGAGCTCCAGCATGGGATACCTCTGTAAGTGAGGTCACAGCACTCCTACTGAAAGCAGCAGAATAGGAATATACTCCCATGTAAAACTAGCTGGCAGTAGATTCACAATTCTCCTTTAGTCCATTACATAAAAAAAGCTGGATGTGTGTTTATTCAGCGCTACAAACTTCAAGTCAGTGTAGAGACCCACGAAGATAGAATAGCTTCTCTCATTAAAATGTACTTAACTAAATATTTATCTGGTAACAGAAAGCTAAAATGTCTTAGACTCTGTTCTGTAACGTTGTCTGTAAATGGACCATATCAAAGTAAGTTCCAGAGTTTACATTCTCACCCATTTGCCAGTTGTTGCCTGAGCATATTTCTGCTGACGCGCAGAAGCAGTGGACCTAAGACAGCCATGGATCCCAGCTCTCCTCTCTCTGGAGGAATGAATGACCATCTGGCATTAGTCCTAAAGCTTAAGCCTTGCCACATTTAGCTAGGTCCTTAGTTTTCTGGCTCTCTTTATGTTCTTTCCTTGTGCTTTCTTTTCTGGGACTTGTCCTCCTCCTCTGCCAGAAATGTCCTGTTTGAAGCTCTGCAGTGTCTCCCGGCCTCTTTGATTCCAACAGTGTCTTACCTTTCTGCAGGTAGTCCAACTACTGCCCACAGAAACCTCACCTCCAACAGCCTGAGTGACTTCTCTGACAAACCAGAGAAGGATCAGGTAATCTGTTTGTGTCTCTCTGTATTGTTGCATGGAGATGTGCAACTATTATGCAACCTCATAATGGATGATACGTAAGGGTCTCCATTCACAAAGCAGCACTATGCAGTGTCATGTGTTGGGTTGTGTGTGTGTGTGTGTGCGCAAGCTTGTGAGCCTCACAGACTGATAGATATGACCCCTCTGCACTGTGCCACACAACAAAAGCTCACTGTCTCCGTTTTTGTCCTGTGAGTTTCTATCGTCAGCACATGCAGTTTCTCTCCCTGCCATGACTCATGATCGAGTAGCTTACTGTAATTAGACTGTGTGGTCTGCAGATACAGGGCACACAGATAAAAGCTCACAAAAGCAGTTAAACTGTAACAGCTGGAATTACACATTTAAAGTGTAGCTGTGTCAAAATGTTCTATTCTTTGACATAACACCAAGGCCTTAGTTAATCATCCCCCTGCTACTACTGTAAGTTTTTTCTTTCATCCACAACTTGTCTGCGCAATATTGTACTTTGCATATCAGTTTAGTGAAAGACTGTAGATGCAGGTTCTTACGCTATAGTAAGGTGTGTTTATTGGGTGGCATAAAGTCAAGCTGCTGTTCAGCACATAATTCTAGGAAAGGGCAGGCACTACCTGTGCCAGTGGAAACGCAATGTCAGTCCCCACCTTGTTACAACCACATTTTAATCAGCACATTTGTTTAAAATGTCACAACCACCTTTGATCAAACTGCATGTGACAGAGAATGAAAGTTTGTGCTTTATCTCGTTATGTCTGTATGTTGTAACAACCCATTTATATTCAATGTTACATTGTTGCGTGACATTTAAAGGACTACTTCACACCCCAAATGACCATTTGAATATCAGTTGCCCCCCCTGTTATGTTGACTTGTGAAGAAAATGTTTTTCTCGCATGTTGCCACGGTGAAAGGAGAATCCAAAATTCTTGATGAGTTGAAGTCATAGAGGTCTGCGTTTAACAACAGCAAAACTATATCAAAACAACTGTCTACAAACTCTTACACAACTTGTGTAGTTTAATCCAGGTCTCACTTATCCAGTCGTATGCTTATTACTACCCAAAAGACAGCTCTTTCTGATGGGGAACTGAAAGGAATTTGAACTTAAGCTATGCTTTTTCCAAAGCCAGACTCCATTGAGGAAAAACAATAATTATACCTCGCTAAGCGTGAGACCTGCTGGTCTACTGCTGCCTCCATTGGTTAGTCAGTTTGTGTTATTGTGTGATAATGTGTTTTAAAGGGTCAGTTTAGATTCACTAAAGTTACACAATAACACAAACAAACTGAATGATCAAGGCAGCGGTGGACCAGCCACTCCCATGCTCAGCAGAGTAAAAACACTGTTTTTGTTAGTGTTAGTCTGGCTTTGAAGAGAGTATAAATAATTTGACTTTAAGTTTTTGTTTTCTGTCGAAAAGAACTGTCTGTTTAGGA
>JAPZEB010000011.1:24068578-24086379 GCA_029783705.1 Chaetodon striatus
CATATGAATGTCCAGTCTCATCTCTTTTGTATATTTGTTTAGGCCTAACATGTTCCTTAAGCTGGGTGTAAAGTCTGTGTTTTTCCACGTGTGCAGGGAGTGTTGGAAAGTTTCCTGGGTACGGCACTGACAGGAACTGTGTTTTGTCTGCTGTCCGGTCAACCTCTGACGATTCTCAGCAGCACAGGCCCGGTGCTCGTCTTTGAAAGGCTCCTTTTCAGCTTCAGCAAGTGAGTAGTTACTGATCAGGGCCATAATCACCTATTTAGTATTGTGTTGGGGGGACCATTTTAGGCCAACACCACCTACAACCCAACCCTCCATGGGTGGATATTAACCCCAGGAGACTAGGAGTAATATCCACCATTATAGAGCATTTAGAAACAGAAAGATTGGATCAGATATGATTGAGGGTCACACAAGAAAAGTGACCACACTGACTATTTTATGACATTCCTCTATACATGACCTTTTTATGACATACGAACATATGACACTGTGACATTTTTAATTATATACTGTACTATACTATGACTTCTTTCTGCATTTTTATGACGTACTATACTATTGATTTTTACTACATTTATATGGCATACTTAAAGTGACAAAATCATCAGAATTGACAGTGATATAGCCTACGAAACACTCATAGTGAATTCTAATTTTCCACTTTCTAATATGTTTGAAAGTAATGAAATAGAGACAGCACAGTGTCTGACATTGATTATACCTACTCAGGGCAGTCAAACAAAAGCTCCTGCTGGGGTACGGCAACACCACTTGGACAAACCACACACAGATTATGATGATTCATGATTATGATTACATTTGCTGATGAATACATTGGATGGTGGTGTGTGGTTGCCTATCGTAGCATAGCACATTTATTTATATTTTTTCATCCTTATGCTAGGGAGGACAGTTGAAATATTGGGCTTGTCCCACCCAATATATATTACAATTACAGCCTAGGATCAAGCTCATTCCAGCACTTTAAAATGATGGAATGTAAGCAAGGCTGAAATACAAATCAAAAGCGGCTGCAGTAGCCTGACAGATATTTGTAGGTTGCTGTCTATCCCTAAATGTCAGATGCTGTTTGTGTGTTTACTGGGATGCTTTCCCTGTGCCTCCTGTAAATAAAATAAAAAATAAAAGCATAAAGAATACAAAGTGATAATTCCACTATTATTACACTGGAACTTTTTGTGCTTACTGTATGTCTGGTGGCAGTTAACAGTTGCCAGCTGATTGTTAAATTTCCATGTGTTTTTGCCATCAACTTCCTGTCCCAATTGACTCGGCGACCACACACACCCTGTTGTAAAACCAGATGTAGGAGACAGTGCCAATACAGGAGCGAATGTATTTTGTTGAATGCACTTTATGACACTATCTGTTGAATGTCTGCTAACTTGTTTATCTGTACAGTCTAATTTCATCTATAAGAAAAAGAAATTGTGCAGATTTAACATTTCACAATACCTCATGGGTATTAAAGGTTGCTAAATGCTGACTTCTCCCTCCTCTGTCCCTCCTCTGTCCACTGTACTCCCTTCCTCTCCCAGAGAGAGTCTTCTAGCATTACCAAACACCACGCTGATTATGTTCCATTATTAATAATTCACTCCCATTTAATTTTACACTGTGAGCAAAGAATGTTGTGGCGTCTGTGTCCGCAAAATGTTTCCATGCCTCCGGTCAGTGGTTGCTGAGTCAGTGGCAGCTGTTAGCCTGTCTACAGCTGTTGGATATCACAGGTGCATTATTTCCATGTGAAGAAAAGCCTGCTGACAACTCTGGTTGCAAGTGTTTCACAGCTTTAAAATCAGTGTTTTATTTTCAAAAAGCTACATGGCATAACTGATATTTACAAACCTTTAAAAACACTTTAAGGAAGCCCACATTTCACAGAATTCAAGTTAGACGGAGGTGATTAATGGTACAGTGAATTCTTAGCAAGATTTTGCTTAGAAATAAAACATGTGTAACTGTAAGGATGCACACAATTAACCACTCCCTCTGTCCCAAATGTGTCCTTCTCCTCAGAGACAACGAGCTAGACTACCTTGAGTTCCGGCTGTGGATCGGCCTGTGGTCGGGTATATTCTGTCTGATACTGGTCGCCACAGACGCCAGCTTCCTGGTGCAGTACTTCACACGGTTCACTGAGGAAGGCTTCTCTGCGCTCATCAGCTTCATCTTCATCTATGATGCTTTCAAGAAGATGATAAAGCTGGCCCATCACAACCCGATCAACTCCGACTACGATCCCAACTTCATCACTCTCTACGACTGCACCTGCATGCCAGGTGTGTAGTCGTGGAGAAATAGCTGTAGTGGCCATGAAAAGATAGATTACAGCGGTGGTGTCACTGTATCTGGTAACATAGACAGTGTCTGATACCAACACACAGTTATCTTGAACCATCCTTTGCCAAAAAGTTCTCATTGTTTGGTGCCATCAGTATCAGCAGTGATACCAGACAGTGAAAGCTGAACAGTCGGATTTGGTTTTGCCCTGTTTGGCAGAGATGTTACTATTGTATGTTAAACAAAGCTTTCAACTTATTTTTTCTGTGTTTACAGTGGAGATAACAAATGATACTAGTATGTGTCGGCCTGTAGATACCACTGTTTACTTTCTCAACAGCCCTATCAGTTTCAGTGCCGTGAGTGACTCTGCAGGATTGTTTGGGAGAGAGATGTTGACCCTGATTCAAAATGGCAAGTGTGATACTGCAAGTTATATTCTCATTTTTGGTTAAAATTGTGTCTCTTTACTAGGCAACTCATCGGACCTCCTTGATGTCTCTGCATGGGCGAACAGTACTGATCTGGTACGTAGTGTCTGTTTTTATGACATTTAGCAGGATTGATTCAAAATTTCAAAACTGTTGCTTAATTGAATGACAGAGCTGTTTTTTTCCTGAATGTTGTTACTTGTTGGTTAAAGGAACCTTTTTGTCCTCATCTCTCCAGCCAGCAAATGCCACCTGGGCGTCCCTGACTAAGCAGCAGTGTCTGAAGTACGAAGGGCGGCTGGTCGGAGATGCCTGTGGCTATGTGCCTGACATCACCCTGATGTCCCTCATTTTGTTCTTTGGGACCTACACCTGCTCCATGGCTCTGAAGAAGTTCAAGACGAGCCGCTTCTTCCCCACCACAGTGAGTGATAGCACCCATCTATGGATATCTAACAGTGTTTTTTGTGTATTCTGGCCCTGACTGCGCCTAATGCTAGAAGCAATGAGCATCGAGTGAAACGTGACCAGTGACATTACAGATATTTGTGGTGTCACCAGACAGTCAACGCAGTTTGGCAAAAAAAAAGCAATAGGCCCAAGCTCAGATCCATAAATAATTGCTACTTAATTTACACTGTCTTCAAATCAGTAACCTCACTTTTCTGGTCGTCCAAAGTTAATGATTTAATTTATAAAAAAATAAAATAAAAAACTAGACTAAAAGGGGTCATCCCTTTGTTCCCAGGGTCCTGTGTTCCCAAGGGCCTAATGTTAGTCGAGCCTTGTGTTGCCTTTTGAGCATGTCTCTCTTGACATATAAACCAACATTGTAAATGATTGGTAAGGGCTATCTGCACAGTCCAATTGCAAAAAACAACAAATCTAAATTTTATAGAAATTGCCAAGAAATTTAGCCAAGTAAAATACACAAAAACAAGAGCTGCATTTTTTTTTTCTTTATTAGAGTAAAATGTATCACAACTTACCATTATCAATGAGGTATTGTGGTGCCATAGAGATGCCCCCACTTACAAATTCTATTTCAGACCTAATGAAACGTGCTTATTTGGTACAGACCTCAGCAAAAATGACATCACCATTATTTTTTTTATATTTCCTTCAGTGAGTATAAAATGCAACCAAATTGACACTCATATTGCTAAAGTGATACATAATTTATTTTTCTTGCATATTTTGCAGCCCTTCAAAAAAAAGTGAACAGAGATGAATGTTACAAATGCAGTTTGAATGGTAAAAATCTGTTCAGCCACTGTTCAGATATTTATGTCTAAAGGCAAGTCATATTAAGAGGATATTGAACTGGGAAACATAGGATCCTGGAACCATAGGTATGCTCCCAACTAACCATGTCAACTTTGAGTTGAATGCTAATGTCTATATGCTAACATACTCACAATAGCAGTGCATATTGATGTTAAGTTTGTGTAATGTTCACCATGTTTCCCATCTTAGTTTTTTAGCAAGTTATTATTTGCAAATGAGCACAGAACAAAAAGTACAGCTGGGTGGATGGTGTCCATGGCAACCCAACCAATAATTGCTGAATTTTTGTGCATGTGGCATTGTGTAACAAAATGTACCGTTTGTGTTTACTTATTATAAATGACAGATATAGTCTAATTGCAGTCACTGCCTGTGCAGTACCACAAGCAAACACTCAGCAAGGTCATGCTCATCTACAAAGTTTAACAGGGTGTAGTTCTTTGTCAAACACAAAGAAAATGTCACAAGAGCTGGTTGTCCTTACTGCCACAAGCAAAGAAAAAAAAAAAACACTGTCAAACCTGCTGTCAATGTTTACCCCGTCTAGGTGAGGAAGCTCATCAGTGACTTTGCGATCATCTTGACCATTTTGCTCTTCTGCGGTGTGGACGCCTTTGTCGGTGTGGAAACTCCAAAGCTCATAGTGCCAAGTGAATTCAAGGTACAAACCACACACTCGTCACAAACTAAGTTAGTCACCATTTCATTTTGAATTTGAAATAATTGCACAGAGTTAATTTTAGCTGAAAGACAACGGCCAGCCAGGTACACTTTCCTCTCATTACACTGATAATGATCCATGTTTCTGCTACAAAGCCTCTAAGATTCTTTAAAATCCCAGTATAATGCTGTCTTTGTAGTTTGACCAGTAAGCGACACATGAAACTAAGGCACAGTCAGACTTGGAGATTGCTTAAATGTTCCTCAGCTGGCGTAAAGACTGCCTTGACACAGAGGAAGGGAATGATGAAGTAGAGGAGCAGGTAGCTGCATCGAATAACAGCTTGATTATAGGTGATGTGAGAACACAGACGGTCTTATAGTTGCAGGTACAGAGCCAGCTTTGTCTGACCACAGAGTCGTAATTCACAGATTTCTGTCTTGTAATAATGCACCAGTAACGTTAGACTCTGTTCATTGTTAAGACTCTCTGAAAGTGTAATGGAGTAATCACCTCAAATTAGGTATTTTTTCTGTTCTACTTGAGATGTTATCAATGTGTTAGAGATCTGGATTGTGTGCACGCAGGAATAAGATGATACACTAGTCAGGTGTTTTTCATTTATTGGTGTCCAGGTTGCTTTAACAACCTTTTTTTTCCTTTGTATTATAGCCCACAAGTCCACTGAGGGGCTGGTTTGTTCCTCCTTTCGGAGGGAACCCCTGGTGGGTGTACCTAGCTGCCGCTCTCCCTGCTCTGCTGGTCACCATTCTGATATTTATGGACCAGCAGATCACTGCTGTGATTGTCAACAGGAAAGAACACAAACTCAAGGTTGGCGCAACGCTTCAAAGTTTTATTCATTTTCAAAATTCTAGGATAAATGAATAGAGAACTTCTGAACTACTGAAAATAAAGGGTTATAGCCAGATTTTGGAAATATTAAAGGTAAACTTCAATATTTTTCAACCCAGACCCAAGTTTCCCAAGTTGTTTTGTCTAACTGACTAACTGGTGCCGCCAATGTATGTCAACTAAAATTGCTTGTTTTTGCCACTGACAGGCTCAGAGTTTTACTGTCTGACAACGTATTTAAAGGAACCCGACAAAGATAGACCTTGTTCTTTTTGTTTACCCAGAAACAGCCCTGAAATAAACATCCCCAAACCACTAGTTGCCATTGAAATAAACAGTAATTTTAGCGTGTATATAGCAAGTCAATTTTACATCTACTTGGTTAAATTATGGGTTTATTTCAATCAAACCAGAGTTGGTGATGGTTGGAACAGTGGAAAGACAACCACATTTTGTGAGTTTTATTCTCTTGACTTTGAATAAAGTTTGTTTCACAATCATAAAATGACTGTGTATTCAAATGGAGTCTGGTGGGTGCGATGACAGCAATTTTCAGGGCAGTTTCTGGGGAAACAAAAAGGTCTATGCCTGTAGGGATGCTCAGCATAATATGTTGTCAGAAACTTAAAATGATAATCTGAGCTTGCCAGCAGCAAAAACAAATACTTTTAGTACTTCAGAAAATTGATGGAGTGTTTACATTGCAGTCTGTCTTGCCGCTGCTGTCTGCAGCAGTCTCACCCGATACTGGACCACTTGAAGAAACTCTTGTTCCCAGTCAGTTAAGCCCTATTCGCACGGGACCAGTATTACCAGGGGACCTCATGTGATTTAGAAATGACCCCCCACGTCTGCTTATCCTGTGCAAATGTGCTGCAAAAAACACAGAGTCTGTATTTTACTCAGCTTTACTGACATAAAAATACTGCACAGCACCTCTGGCTTTGATGTACAGGTCTTTTTAATGTAGAACAGAACCAATTCTGCCACACATCGTCACGTCACCCATCTCATCTTTAAAAATTTTACTCCTCTGATGGAGTTGAACTTTTTCTGCCGAATGGGTCTCCATGCTGTGTGGCAAGATGAGCCTCCTGCTCCCAAAATGCTGTCAGAATGTTCATTTATAATTGCCAACACAGCCTCAGTAATTCTCGCAAGGGAAAGAGGCGAGGCATGGAGAAAACAGAACACTAAAATACCACCCCAAACCACTGAGATGTTGATGTGCACCAATACTATCACCTGACCTCTATGTTAAGTGAAATATGGAAGGTACTTTGCAGTGGAACTTTTACTTGACAAATTGCAGACATGGCAGATTGGCATGGGATTAAGATCACAGACAACCTCCACAATTACTAAGATGTACCAGAGGTCCCCAGGTTATACTAGTCCTGTGTGAATAGGACTTTAGCTACAAAAACATGGGAAAATAGGGTCCGGGTTGAAAAATATGAAACTTGTCCTTTAAGTCTCAATGCATGCTCCACCTGTAACCTATGCTTTGGTTCACTCTGAGAATCTGTCTTGTGATTTAACTCCTGACAAAGGCATTTTCTGCTCTTCTGCTCTCTTTGCTCGTGTCCTCCCTCAGAAAGGGGCAGGGTATCACTTGGACCTGTTCTGGGTGGCTGTCCTGATGATTATCTGCTCTTTCATGGGCCTGCCGTGGTACGTGGCTGCCACTGTCATCTCCATCGCCCACATTGACTCTCTGAAAATGGAGACTGAGACGTCAGCACCCGGGGAGCAGCCCAAATTCCTGGGCGTCAGGTGAGAGAACGCAGCCGCTGGACATGGTGCTGGCCTTATTTATGAATTAAATTGTTTCTAAAATGATGATACAGAGTGAACGTTTCTACTACTCTCTTTATTTATTTAATATTGTCGGCTTTTGGCAGTGCCATGCAGTTAATTACATTTATTCTTGATTCCCAGGTGAAAAAAAAATCAAATCTCTTCTTTTCAATACAATGGGTTAAAATGCTGTGTGTGAAATCCACCCCTGAAGTTTCAATGCACAAAAAAGACAAAATTTCATGCATGTTTTCCCTAATAAATTTGAAAATGTGTGCAAGTGGACAAACATTTCCTCTTGCTATCCTCCCATGATTAGTCTAACCATAAATGGTCAATGCCGAGCCTTTCTTTTGTATACAATAGAAGCATGTGTACAAAGACGGAATCATTTTCCAGCAATAACAAAAGGGGAAAAAGTAAGCAACTACTCAAGCAATCAGGAAAATTGGGAACGTTTGGGACATTTCTATTACAAAGACTGTGTGTATGTTGTAAATGCAATGTTATCTTCAGTGAATTTGGATAGAATTGTCATTATGGAAACATGGTATGAAATGTTTTTCATATCTAATGCCTTCCATGTTTGCCAGAGTTGTTATTTAAGTTTTATGTTTTTTCCTCTTTTTCCACTAATCCAGGGAACAAAGAGTCACTGGTATCTTTGTGTTCCTCCTGACGGGACTCTCTGTCTTCATGGCCCCTATCCTCAAGGTACTGTAGCGCTCCAGCTTTTTAATTCTTCCTCAGAACCATGGATTACTGTCCGCCTGTTTTAGGACAAACTCCTGTCACTCCTCTTAAATTTAAAATAATTTAAAATCTTGTATTCATCCGATTAGGAACTCCCATAGTTGAAGTAATTCGATGTGAAATAAGCATGTTCATCAGGACTTAAGCTCCGATTGCAGCTGAGTGCCTTCTCGAGTTTCCATTCCCACATTAAGCTGCCAAACAACAAAAAAAGAGTAAAGTCAGTGAGAGGATATTGTTTGAGCTGGTGCTCCCCCTTGTGGACATTTTTCATATTGTGCTTTTGGTCCTGTAAATACATTTTCCTTTCCAAACTGGCTTGTCGTCTACTATCCTGTAGTGAGTTTTGGAGAGATGCAATATATTACGTGTATATGCTGTTTCAAATAATTTTTTGTCTGCCATGCTTAATCCTCCTCTGGCTTAAATATTAACTATTTGGCAGATTTCTGATCATATGTGGATATTTTCCACTGATGGCTGAGCAGGTAGTTGCCACACTAGTGTGTTCAGCCAAGTGACTGAACACAGTGGTGTCTACTGAAATAACATTCTTACTTGCAAAGCTGCTTGCAGACTATTTTTAAACCGAACAGTGATGCTAAAAATAAACACTGGCATTACCTGTATGGAGAGAATTCTAACGTCTTTAGCATCTCTTAAACTTTTCATGTCTTTAGAATTTAATTTACCTCAAGTGACTTTGTTACAGCCCGTCACATATCACATTAATACCTTTATTCATTGTCCTCTTTGTCCTTCAGTTCATTCCTATGCCTGTGCTGTACGGTGTGTTTCTCTACATGGGTGTGGCGTCACTCAATGGTGTCCAGGTGAGTGAGTCTGACCTGTTCAGTGACTTAACCAGTGTTGAACAAGGTACTTGAAAAGGGTAATACATTACATAATACTCACTGTAAAAGTAATTACAAGAACAGTATGTTGTGGTTTAACAAGCAGCCAGACAGTATTTACTCAGTCAACCTTAGCTTAGCCCCAGTGACAGCAGCACTCCTGTTCACATGCCCTGCAACTTTGGACAAAACCCACCTGAATGTACACTTACCAATCAAATGCAAGTCAAACTAATGGTGGCTAGCTGGCAGCTAAGACACAACATATGGCAAGTTTTGAGTTAGTGGGAGGTGTATTTGTCCCCTTATGGTAGAGACTAAATGCCCCCCCCACACACTTACAGCCCTTCTGGTGAGCTAACACATCCCACAGGAGTCTGTCCTCTGAAGGCACAGAGATTAACCCTCTGCTAAGGCCGCAACCTAGTTGGCCTGCAAAAAGTCAAAGTAACA
Organism: Chaetodon striatus; assembly: GCA_029783705.1. Classification (NCBI taxonomy): domain Eukaryota; kingdom Metazoa; phylum Chordata; class Actinopteri; order Chaetodontiformes; family Chaetodontidae; genus Chaetodon; species Chaetodon striatus. The sequence continues at coordinate 24,077,986 of JAPZEB010000011.1, forward strand.
GAACATTACTGGGATTAGTTACTGAATTTCAAATTGTAAGCCCTTACATTACTCACTAAAAAAGTAAAGAAGAGCGTCCTTACTCACCTCTAGTTACAACCATAAACTAAAGAGTTAACCACTTCGTATGAAATAGAGGATGTCTGCAGCATCTTGCAAATACTACACAAATATTGTTAAATGTCTGACTGCAGCATGTTCGTTTTCGTGATTGGACTGACCTGTTTGTTTGTTTTTTTGTTTGTGTCAGTTCATGGACCGCCTGCAGCTGCTCCTGATGCCAGCTAAGCACCAGCCGGACCTGATCTACCTGCGGCACGTCCCCCAGAGACGCATCCACCTCTTCACCTTCATCCAGGTCTTGTGTTTGGCCCTCCTCTGGATCCTCAAGTCCACCGTGGCTGCCATCATCTTTCCTGTCATGGTGAGAAATGGCCGCAATCTCCGGTGTTTGCTGAACACAATTACACAGAGCTAGGCTGTATCTGGGCATGAAAGTTAGTAAAACTTATTTCTCTGTCTGCAGATCTTGGCGTTGGTTGCTGTTCGTAAGGCGATGGACTACGTGTTCTCCCAGCATGACCTCAGCTACCTGGATGACGTCATTCCAGAGAAAGACAAGAAGAAGAAAGAGGATGAGAAGAAGAAGAAAAACAAGAAGAAGGGAAGCATTGACAGTGAAATTGAATTTGTAAGTTTACCATTCTTTCAACCTAAATATTTAAATGGCTTGTGTATCCGTTGTTGTCATGTGATTGTCTACAGCCTCCTGTAGATCCTCCATAAGTGTTAATGTTCTCCCTCCATCCTCCCACAGTCTGACTACCCCTACCATGACAATGTCCCCAGTATAAAAATCTCTATGGATATGATGGAGCAGGAGCCCATGTTGGGTGATAAATCTATGGATAGTGAGTACTAGCCAGGGTTTGCTTTGCCATTACTCCAAGGACTGCTTGAATTTTGCTTGTAAAGGCTTCATGCGCACATTTTCTTGTCATACTTGCCTTCCTGCATGCACTAACAAATTTATTGAACACTTTAAAAGATCAATATGCTTTTCTGACTAAAACACTGCCAGTTTGAATAGATTTTTTGCACTAAGTTCTAAATATTATAATCAGTAAAGCAGCTTTGCAGCACTTGCTTCTTTTCTCTTTGTTATTTTTCTACTGAGCCATTTCTACTGAGTGTTTGTGAAGTACATTTTTTAAAGTTCTTTGTTTTTCCCTGCAGGAGATGAATCCAAGACTTTCCTTAACCCGCATTCGTCGTGCTGAGCACTACTTTGAGCCTCCCACAGTGGCCGAGTGAGTGAGTACCAGCTGGCTTTCACATATTTTCTCTGAAAGGAAATGCACAATGATGATTTACAACTTCATAAAGCACTGTATTTATATCACTCTTTGTTTATCCCTCTTTCAGTCTTGACAGAGGTGGATACACAAAAGGTTCGCCTCAGATTCGGATAGGCAGGAACTCTGAGGATAACACTTTCCTGTGGAGGAAGAACTCGGAAACAGATCTGTGAAGGAATTATTAAAAGATACAGCAGGACCAGCACAAACATCCTCTTTTGTACTATAGTACCGCTTTGTAACAGTATTTTTTAAATATTTCCTGTGTGAGGATTTAAATCAGAACTGCTGGACATTTTTGTCTTAAGATTAAAACTCTTTGGTGGTACTGAATTTTAATGAGGGCTGATGTGGGGTATGTTTGAGCTTCATCCACATGAGCTCTTGCAGAAAACAAAAGGGCTACTCAAGGTCATCTTAATGCAGTTTTTATGGGACATGAAAACTTTATGAATGTGTATGCTGTTAATTTATAAAAAAGTGTCCAACTTAAGATGTTTTATCATAAAGATGTCCCGGATACAGTAGATTTGTAGAATACAGATGGAGTTCCACACAGTTTTTTTTTTTTTTTTTAATAAATCTCTTCCAAATAATACCAAACATATCCAGCCTCTCTTCAGATAGTACTGTTTGTAATATTGTTTTTTTTTTATGTTCCTTGTAGATTTGAAATCACAACTACTGGAATCTTAAGATTAAAACATACTGTAGTGGAGGCACTGCATTTGCAGGCGAGTTAAGGGGATACACATGAGAAATCCCACTTTACTTACAGCATACAAAAGGGCTACAAAAGACCATCCGTGCACAGTCATTTGCAGACATTAATTTTATATTTACGAGCATATAAATTATTTATCAAGCATCCATCTAAGGCTGCATATTCACAAACCACAACTAGAAGATCATGTAAGAATACCATGTTTGTTTCAGTATGGTAAGAAGTAAATGGTTTAACACCATACAGACTGGAACTTTTTGAATTTCCCTTTTTTTTCTTCTTCCTTTTTTCTATATTTATTATATTTAAACTCTCTGCAAATGAATTTGATGTTTGAACTTTAAGTATGGCTTTACCATTTAACTTCCCCATTTGTGCAAATTTGAAGATATTCTTTCAGTGGTCTGTATCCACTCAGCTGTCTTTTCCCTGTTTTAGGGAGATGTAGATGTATTATACCTGTATGTAGCTCTACCTCTTATGTTTCTGTAGGTGCCAGGCATTATATATATTCAGCACATCTGTTGTGCAAAATAATTTTTGATCAAACACTGATTTATTTTATGTTTTTTTTTTTTTTTTTCCAACTGGCACTGCATAGGATCTCTGAATCTTAACTTTGAGTTCCTTTTTGCTCTGTGACACTAAAGATATTGTATTTTTTCTGTTTGTCAGCATGAAGTAATTATGTATGAATTTGCAGTGTTTTAAAGGGTAAATCCACCAAATCAACATTTTTGTCCCAATAGCAAAAACCATTTGAGATGGATTTTTTTTTTTTCAGTTTTCCACTTATTTTTTTATTTTTTTATTTTTATTTTTTGGCTTTCACAAAATCAGTATGTGAAACATTTTAAAGTGGATGGCCTGTAATGTTCTCCCACACTTGACTGTGAACTGAACCTAAAAGCCTATTTGAATTTTCCTTTTAAAATGTGATCATATTTAAAAGCTCTTAATGTGATAAATTTTCAATCTTTGAGGAAATTCTTGTTTGTTTTTTTAAATTATGTAATGTGTGTGTTTTTATAAAATGCAAATCAACCAACAATCACTGTGAGGCAATGCAACGTTGTGACTTCTAGTACTGGAAGAACTACAGCTTTATAGTATACAGGGTAAAAAATGTTTGAGCAACAGCTTCACTTTAAAATTCGCATTTTGCTTTGACACTATCTTTAATGTGTCATTACCTAAATTCCATTTGGTGACAGATTGACGTCTTAAATATTTCTGTATTATTCAAATGACTTGATCATGCTTCTGTTGCTGATTGAAGGACATACTGTAACTTAAACTGATTCAGCTGATTTAGGATATTAATTCATATTTGAATGTAATACATCTCAATCATTTGAAATGCATATAAGGGCATGAACAATCAGCACTGCTTCTGATTTGTAGTGCAAAGAAGGGCTTTAATAATGCTTTCACAATCACATCAATATGCTGTCAAGATGTGAAGCACAAGACTGAAGTTGCTTCCAGTCGATGCTTTGAACCAAAAATCAAAAACCACATTGTCTTCCACTTTGTTCTGTGATCTGTATATCTTGACTTTTTGACTCTCTGGTTCTGATTCCACAATTAATGTCATATTTTTGATGTTCAACCAATTTTATACAAGCATCTTATGTGCTCAGTAACCATAGATTACTCTGAAGGAAGCAGATGTTGGGGTTTTTTATGGAGTAGTGTTTTGAATGAGAGCAATAAAACAATCCAAATGATTCTTAAATACATTGTTGTGTTTTTCTTTAAGTCATTCAAGTTTACGGGATGGGTTTTCAAAAGACTAAGAGAACTTGAAACAATGTTGAATTCTGACATGCACAGTATGATCAGCACTACATCATGGATGAATTACTGAATGGGCCTACCAGGCACGGGCCCACAGGCCTAAAGTGTCAGGGCCCCCCTGGCCTTAACCTGCATAATGTCACTTAAAGAGACGTACGGACCTAAAAGGGACTCAAAATGACTACGAAGAGACACAAAACAACTACAAAGAGACAAAAAAATGGCTGCAAAAAGAAATGAAACAACCACAGAGAGACATAGACAACTACAGAGAGACTCAAAGTGAACCCAAAGAAACACAAACAACTACAAAACATTGCAAAATGAGTAAAGACAAAGCAAATAAAGTGAGACTCAAAATGACCCGAAAGACACAAAATAACTATGAAGAGATTATAAATGACTACAAAGAGACACAAAACAACCACAATGAGAAGCAAAAAGACTACAGAGAGACAAAATACCTTTAAAGAGACATAAACTACACAGAGCCTTAAAATGACAATAAAGAGACACAAAACAACTACAGACACTTAAAATGATCTCAAAGTGGCACACAACTTCTACAAAGTGATGCAAAATGTCTACAAAGAGACATAAGCAACTATAAAGAGACTTAAAACGACAACAAACAGACACAAGCAGCTACAAAAAGACTCAGATTGACCTCAAAGAGACACGAAGGAACTACAAAGAGATGCAAAATGACTACACAGAGGCACTTAATCTGTACAAAGACATAAACAACCATAAAGAGACTTAAAATGACTATAAAGAGACACAAACAACTGGAAAGACACTCAAATAAATCTCAAAGAGACACATAACCACAGACAGATACATAAGTGCTACAAAGAGATGCAAAATAACAACAAAAAGAACTATGAAGTCTGTGTGTCTTGCTCCTATGTAGCAGAGGTGGGGCCTTCTGCACGTCTGTGCCCAGGGGCCCGTTGTATCATAATATGTTCATGCACTACACCAAACTGGTTTTATCACATACACATTTTATTCAAGCGTGCATGTCATTTAAGGTCACAGAGTGTTTTTAGGCTTCTGCTAACAACAATAGTGGTAGGAATATTCACCATCTGTTTGGGGAGATGCCGACACGTGGAGTTCGCGTGTGTTTTTTATGGAGATGAATTGGGTTGAATTCAAGAGCTCAGAGATAAGCCGTGCTCAGTCTCACAGCAAAGATAAGAGAGGATGGCTGCATAGTTTCCACGATCACAGGACTTGGGCCGGCTGTAATGAAACTAATTGGCTCATTACTATGAGTCACTGTGTTCTTGTCATTGCCAAGAGGAAAAAAATGTGTAATAATTAACTCCTCTGGTGTGGAAGAGAACATCAGTGGTTTTTTCCCCTGACATTGGCTCAGGCTAATGCTACTAGATATTACATGTGTTGCCCGAGTGACTGAATATGAGTGATGGTGTGACGGTCAAAGCTCAAGAGGGGATTACCTGACAGGCTTGTCCTTAAAAACATCCTGAAACTTCTGCATCCATCCATCACACAACAGTTGACGGCTCACACAAGCATCATAAATCCACATCACATTCTGCTGAATACTGCAAATGTAATGTATACACCATGTAAACAAAAGTAAATAGCAAATGTATAAACAGCAGATATTGTTTGAGCCTTCACGTTGTTTAATCCCTACATGTGTTCTTTTTTGACTCAAGGGGGCAGTAGTGTCTCTTCTCAAAATGGCACATGCACACGTTGTCATCAGGTTTTTCTGTTTGGGTTCATGTTAAAGACCATTTCTGCTCAAAACTGTTGCAAGGACATCAACTGTTACAGTATATTCTGCTCAGTAGCTTCCTTCCCTACAGCTCTAAAACTCCTAATAAACTGACAGGGCACCCTCTGGCTTTCTGCACTCACTGTACATCCCCTTTCCATGACATGGTCTCCAAGGTTCATAACAGTGCCCTGTGATTGTCTGTCCAGACTCAGCTTGTTGTGTCATTTCTCAGTTGAGGGGAGCCATTAGTGTTTTCCCTCTGGGTGTTCGACAAGAACACGGTGTCATTTTTTTTTCTAAATAAAATGTCTATTTCCTTGCCAGCCAAGGCAATCATGGATGTCACAGTTCATAAAAGCAGTCTATATTTATGAGTTAATTTGCTGTCTGCCACTCATTCTGCATTTTATGTTGGTGTGTGTCTGTTAATTAATAATTCCCTGCACTTCTGTGCAAGGGACATTACAGTCTTGTATTTGTTAAAATAAAGGTGTTGGAGGAGTGATGTTTGAAGACTTCATGATGGTGGTCCACACTCCTGTGCCTCACAGATGCTATGTGATTACACTACCACTGCCATTAGTAAAAACAAAAACAAAAAACAAAGCTGAAGTATTGCCAATTGTATGCATGTACAATCCAAATGAAGCAAAGCATCCAGTGTGAAAAATGTGTTACAATTAGCTCTCAGGGGGAGCTAATAAGATTAGGAGTGGGACTTTGGGAGACAATTTAATAATGAGGTAAACGGAGCAGAAAACCACTCTGCAACAAATTCTCTTTTCATGACGCTGTAATTATTGTTCTATTTAAACTCTAAAGTCATGCTGTTCGAGAGTTTTAGTTAGTTAGTATGTAGTGGTTCGTTTCTTAATTGAGCCTCTTTTCTTGTGGAGACAAAAATGAGGTCATTATTTTTTCTGTGATTTTAACACATGGTATGGTATGTAAGCTAACAGTAATAATAGTTATAAAGCAAAACTGTAGGGTTAAGCCAAATACTAGGATGAAACAAGCATTCGGTATGGATAATGTACTTTTCATGAGTAGGAGTATCATCCAATTAAAATGTGTCTCTTGTGATCAAAAATTATTTGAAGCCCAATATACTGAGGCTGTTCTGTAATAGTTTTCCAATAAATAATAAATATAGCAATTTTTCATTAACCCCCACAGATGTATAAAGAGAACTGGATACAGCATTCAAGCTGTGCCCTGTTTATTCCTATTAAAGTATTAATGTGCACAGATCTTCTGCATTTTTGGACCCATACATCAGTCACGCTACAGACTTTCTCGAGCCGAGCAGCTGACATCTGGTTCAGCCCTCAACTTGAATTGGGATAAATTGATTTAATCATGCTGCTCTTTTAGACTTTTAAAAGTCTATAAAAGACAATTTATCAGACCAAATTAATCAAATCCTCATAGTAAAATGAGTCATTTTATTGGGGTTGTGAAGCTCAGATATGTGTCTTGACTAATTTACAGTCATCGCTTTTAAAATGTAAATCTATGGGAAGGAGTCAATTGGCCTCACATGACAAACCCGGAAACTATAATTACACTGGTTGGCTGCTACGAAAATTGGCTTCAAAACCCGTAGACTTCTTGGGAGGCTGATCAACCCATACTCATTTCAGTCATAAAATAACAACTATCAGTTAGTTCCCACCCATTTTTGGTCTGCGTTTAATTTTAAGAGCCCAGTCTCACTCAGAAGTCTTGGACATCCGATGCTTGGACAGGGACTTGGGGTGTCAGAAACCAACAAAAAAAAGGTGTCCTTTAACGTTGGGATAATATGCGACTGGTTGCCATTATAGTTTAACGGCACCTGGTGGTGTCAGAGGGAAATGTGGTGAGACAAGGATGAAAGTTAAGACGGTGAAAGTCCAGATGGGGCAGGTGGAAGGGGTGATGATGGATGGGTCCAACAAACGCCAACTTTGACCCGAGGAAGTGGTGTTTGTGTTCCATAAGAGTCTAAAGCCAAACCCTGTTCCTTTTTCCTAAACCTAACCACTTGCTTTTGTTGCGTAAACCTAACCAGGTGTTTTTGTCGCCTAAACCCAACCATGTGTGTTTGTTGTTGAAGGAAAAAAAAAACAAAAAACGTTAATTTGTGGTTGTACCAGCGTCAGTTTCCTGTGAAAATGGAAGTGTATCTTGAAAAAAGACAATGCATGTAACAGGCATGATGTCCCAGAATGTCAACAACCAACGCACCCAGGGTACCTTGCATGCCATATGTGGATGTGGAAAGTCCATGCCCAAAACGTCAATATTTGACGAGGTCGGAGTGAGAATGTGTTGATTTAAACTCTGCCCATTCTAAGTATGGACACAGAAAGAAGTAATTTAGTTGGTTGGACAGATAGAGATGCAGATAATGGTGTACTCCTTCATGCCTACAAAATTATTTCATACTAACAGTTTTATTCTATGTTCAAAAATAATTGTGGAAAAAATTTTTTATTCAAGTTTCAGTATGCTATTTTATAACTATTGTAACTATAATACCATACTTTTTACTCCACTTAACAGCTATATAACAGCTAGTGGACAGTCAACACATAAGGCCAAGCATGTGGGCTTTGTTTCAACATTGGGGGGAACTCATGTGAAACTGGGGGTTTGAAAATGCTCCACAAACATACTTTAAACATCAAACACTTAATTTGCTGCACTGTGGTGAATTTCTGTGCACCAATTTTTGCCTTTTCTGCATCACATCATGAAGTCAGTGTCTT
>JAPZEB010000011.1:24093792-24105266 GCA_029783705.1 Chaetodon striatus
AATCAGCCGTGTGTGTTTGACTGTGGATGGTGGAGTTGTTGAATGGATTTCTGGAGTTTGTTAGTTGACCATAGGCAGCTGTTAGCGGTTAGCTCCACAAACAACAGTGGAGAAAGGAGCCACCAGCAGCCAGACTTCACAACTGATCCCCGCAGGACTCATATCAAGCCTGGACTAAGGTAAATGACTGTGCTGTAAGTAAACAGTCTGAACTGAAACACGAGTTTAAACCTCTAGACTAACAACTAAGTTATTTACCGCTTCTTAACAGTTGATAAATCAAATGAACCCAGGTGCAAATCCAAGTTGTCTGAGGTAATTCTTTTGTGGTGTAAAAGTTTTTCAGACAATAAATAGAGAGTTGTTGAGTTTTTCCAACAATGATAAGTTAAGTGTGTAAATCACCACTTAAACCTGTCAAAAACTGCTGGAGAAATGCAAGCTTGTAAGTGTGCAGGAATTATTTGAAGTTGTAGAAAAAAATGTCTAAATTAATTTTTTTTACACAACCTGTCATCTTGTTTCTAATTTCTGACACATGAATCAGCCTAACTGGATTAGTTCAAAGATTTAAAAAAACATAATGACTAAAAGTTGACTAGAATATTCTGAATATGGAGGATAAAAATGACTAAAAAGTGATTAAAACTAATGAGCATTTTTATTTCAAAAATGACCACTACAGACAAACTGAATACAACAAAACCAAACAGGGTGGAAGTGATGGGAACCAGACCAGGTGAGTTGACTCCCCCAGATGACCCAACTCCACCCACCAGGGTCCTGAAAAGGGAGGCCCAACCCAATGCCTCATGGTGGGACTACAGGAACAGTCAACAGGTCACCAAAGTTATCAGTAAAACTCTTTTTTTTTTAGAACAACTATAATATGGACCAAAGTATTGGACAGACCAACTGACCCATTGTGTGGCTACAAGTAAATCTGAATTTACATTTGAACATCTATATTATAAAGACAGTATGTTAAAGAATACCTATTTTGTTCATTTATTTTGCTTTTTTATAGCAGTTTTATAAACCCCCTTTTAAGATATGGCTTTGTTAAGGTGACCTATGTGACCCCTTTTCTTTGATGACCTACTTTACTTTAACCTTACCTATTTTTACTTTACTTTAAAAAGATGTCAAAGCATTCTTGAATTCAAGTATTATAGTTCATCTGGTTCCCTTTGGTTGAAAGTTGCACTATAACGCGACTTGTTTTACACCAAATGAGGCCGGTCTCACTCCAAAGTGCTTGGGCAATGACTTGCAGTGTCAGAAGCCAACCAAAAAAGGTGTCCTTTAACGTTGGCATGATACGTGGCCAGGTGCCGTTATAGTTTAATGGTGCCCAGTGGTGTCAGGGGGAATTGTGGCGAGACAAAGATGAAAGTTAAGCTGGTGAATGTCCGAGTGGGGCAGGAGGGGTAGTGGATAGGTACAACAAACATGGAGTTTCACCCGACAGAGTGGTGTTCACGTCTAGTAAGATTCTAAAGCCTAACCCTTTTCTTTTTTCCTAAATCTAACCACGTGCTCTTATTACCTAAACCAAACCATGTGTGTTTGTTATTTAAAGGAAAGAAAAACGGAAGTGTATCTTGAAAGAAGACAATGAATGTGGGAGGCAGAACTTGACACACTGTCTCCGGAACATCAGCAACCAACGCACCCAGGGTACCTTGCACATCATATGTGGATGTGGAAAGTCCATAACCAAGCACACCAAAATGTGATGAGGTCGGAGTGAGAATGTGTTGACCAAAAATGCTTTTAGCGAAGTGCACATTCTTCATTGCAAAACATTCTTCAAAACCATCATTTTTTAGATTCTGTCCTTTAAGCAACCCTTGGATTCCATTCATTTACTGTGTTCCAACAATACACTCACATAGTTACAGTGTTGCTTGCTGGCAGCCCTTATGTTCGGACACTGAAGGACGCTCTGACCTTCAGACTTGTAAATCAGCTGTCAGAAAGCACTGCAATAATGAGCAATGTTGTCAAAGTTTGTTTTTTTTTCTGTGAAATCTCAGCTGTTATTTCAACCCTTCCTAAAACACAAACTTTGTACTGGGTGTTTCTTTGTCTAAAACATTGATATGATACATATGAGACTACAAATGTTATATATCTGTGGTTTGCAGAAATGAACTATGCCAACATCTTGTTCTGGCATCTGGGATGAGAGGCCTGCTCAGAGTGGGCTGTCACGCAAGCAAGATTCGTTGAGGCCTTTATCGTGTTTTTGTAGCCATAGTGCACCCATATGGTGGAGATTTGATACTGACGGTACAAAGACATACCTGCCCTACAGCTGGGCTAAATAGACTTGAATGTCAGAGGACTAACAATGGGATCAGAGAGGGGCTTGTCTACTGGAAAAGTTTAATGAAGAGCAAGCAGAAATATGTGTGTCTTCCACTGAGGGTGAAGCGCTGTCCTGCACCTGCAGCTCTGTGATCATGGGACAGGTGGCCAGAGAGGTTACTTTGAAGTGAACATACTTGCACTGAGGATGATGAGCACTGGTAATACAAATCTACCTAGACTGCTTGCTCAATAGCAGCTTATCTTAGCTGAGGCCTTTTTTAAAACAAGAGATTGTTTTATGTATTTAGACTGCCAGGGTGTTAAGTATGCTACATTATTATGTAAATTTAGGGTATATGTAAATTTGGATTATACAATTAAATTGCTTTGAAACAATGCTGGGGCTGGGCTTTGAGATGGGGACATGTAACTCTTATATAATTCCCATTTTTATCTAAAGAATAAGGATAAATATGTATTGTCAGTATACAGTAGTAGATATCAGCTGAGTGTGCTGATGAGAGGATGTGATTTTATGCTCATGATAACTGTTCAGATTCAATGTGTACATTCGGCCAAAACCAAACCAAAAACAGTGCAATATCTGACTGCATGTCATCTTGTTTCATGTAATTTTGTGTAATCTTATCCTCCACATTCCCAACTACTCAAAAGCAGCAGTCTGAGCTTTGGCTCTACGAACACAGGAGGAATTCAGGTGACATAGAATAAAGAGTGACAAAGTCTGTGTGGGGATGAGGTCTGGTTGGATGGGTGGGTGAGGCAAATACAGGACTTTGATCCAGGAGGCCGCTGTTTGTGTCCTGTGTGAAAGTCTGTTCATTGACTTACAGTATGTGATGTACTTAACTGACAGTACATCATGTAACATAAGTTAGGTTACGTACCAACCCATCCTCATTCCCATGTCATCAAATCCAGACACTTTGTCATACCCCTCGGAGTCTGATTCTGATGCACAAGGCACCCTTTAGCATTTGTATCGATGCACAGCTGTCTCTTGGATGAAACACATAACACATGGTTAACATTGTTAAATGTTACATTTAGGCTAAAGCAACAAAAGTACTTGGTTATGTTGAGAAAAAAAGATCATGGTTTGTTTAGTTTGTTTTATAGGGGTTAGAAGTAATGTAACGTGACATGAGGTGACATAAGTAGGTGATGTACAAACATAGCTTAACATAACATTAGGTTAAAAATAAGACAATGTTGAATTTTAGTTTCACACAGGACACGAACAGCGAACTTCTGGGTGAGACTCCTGTGTCCATATGATGACTTTTTCATTCTTTGTTGCAGTTGCTCTGAGTGTCTAATATTGCTGCGTTGGGTTTACACTGGGGTTGGTTGAAATACTGGTGTGCTTCATACAGATGCTACAGAGATCCAAGTATGTCTGTATCAGGCACCTTGGGGCGTGACAAAGCCTCGGTTCTTGACAACCTAGGAGTGAAACCAGGTTGACAGCACCTACCCATATAGTTAAATCAGAGAGTTTCCTCCATAGTCCTTCAGAATATATTGCCACCAAGATTTAATTCAATCAGTTTTATGTATAAAGCCCAATATAACAAATTACAGTTTGCCTCAGAGGGCCTTACAGCATACCACATCCCTCTGTCCTTGGACCCTCACAGCAGCCAAGGAAAAACTTCCCCAAAAAACCCTGTAACATTGGGAAAAAAGATCTCAATGTTTATAGGTCTATGATATGTACTCAGTGAAGCAGAGAGCAGCAACACTGGCAGAGGAAATACAGTAATTGAATTATTGACTTTTACATTCTGGTCATTATTCCTCAAGCTGCTGTATCCGATAATGTTGTACTCCTAATTGTTGTATGTGTGTTGTGACCTATGACTGTAAGAAGACAGCTGATGTGTTTTAATGTTTTGTATAAACCAAAATGTCAGCACTCAGAAACAAATGTGTCACCTACTTGAAAAAGGCAAAATAAATGTAAAAGGTCATACAAAGGATAATAAATTTAAAATAACCCAGTTTATCTGGCAAATGAAGCATAGAAGATAAATGTTGGTGTTGACATTCTCCTACCAAGACTGACACCAAAAGAGCAATGAGGTCAGATGTGATCAACAGTTATTATTACAGTTGATTAGCGAAGGCCATGATAAACTATCTATTAAATCTGTGTCCTGTGGGTAAAGAGAAAATGGATTGTCTTCTCAACAGATTAAAGTCACCTTCTGGGGCCACTAATCTCCAAAAGCCATTAGTGTGTCTACCTTCAGCAATATCTCTGTCCCTGCTCCTCCATTAGGTTTACGTGTCATTTTACGTGTGATTTTCATCAAGAAGACATACGTGCCTCTTTGTTTCCCAGAGCTATTTACTGTTTGAGCCTACGCCTCTTAGCTGGCCCACACTAAGGACAATGTTAATCTCTAAACATCTGTGAGGAGCTTTTCTACTTTTAACACCCTGCACTTCATTAAATGTTAAGAAGCATATCTCAGTATTGTAAATTGATTTATTTAGTTTTCATTATCCTATTCTACCTGGGGAATACGTTCTGTGGCTGAACAAAATGATAGACACTTTATATTAAATCTGGAATACTGAGGTGTGTTGATGAGCGTTATTCTCATGAGCTTTGTGGTGATTAATGTGGGATTTAGATTTACAGAAAGCAATTCAGTAGCAATTCAGGTAAGACTATTATCACTGAGGAAACAACAACTCTTTTATTGTTATTATTGACTCTTTATAGCTAAGAAATCACTTTAGTGTTTCATATTTCGGTTGTCTGTTTCATCTGACGGAACAGATACGCTGTGGTGCTTTGAGCTAAATACCAAAGTCAACATGCTAAGGTGTTCACATGCTGATGATAAGCATGTATAGAGTGCTGCAGGGACTTTTTTTGTAGGCTGATGTGTAAATCAGTGTTGCCCTGGTTCTGTCGTCAAAAAGCCCATGAGAATTTTCCATTGGATTTTTGCAGAAAATGAGCTCTGTGGCAAACAAAGGTTTAGGATATTAACATGTATTGTTCAGCAAGATAATCTTCACAAATGGGCACCACTTTTATGATTTTTTAAGCATAAATACAATTGGCAGATGTAAAACATTAAGGCTATAAACGTACTGTCTCGTGACTTCCACAGTGCCACCACACAAGGCTGAAAAGCCATGTTTAGTGTGATGACATTCTTCTCATGTAGCCACTCCTTAGCAATTGCCTCTTTAAAGACACATAACAGCTTTAAAATTCACAAGTGTGGTATTTACTGACATATTCTATGTAATAGAATGAAAAGTAAAAGCCTCTTAAGCTTGTGTTAACCACAGACTATTCACTATTCAAGTGTGTAACCAAAAATCTATTAAAAAACTTACTGACTTCCGGATGAAGGAACCTGGAGTGGTAAAATACTCACTTGTTATTTCTGGGTTTTAGCACTCATTCTTGCTCCACTCTATAATGTTTAGCATGATAACTGTGTATAAAGAGTTACGGCATGACATCTCCCCAATAATGAAGCCAAAAATCGCCCCTAGGTGGCTGGGCTTGACGGGAGTATGGGCAAGAACTCAATACTGCAGCTCCACCGTCTAATCACCACTTCCCAGACTCTGGTTTCAAATGACAAAAGGAACATCTGAGGTTAGTTTCGCATGTCTTTGGCCAAAGTTGAAATGGAAATGGAAATTTTGGCAGTTCATCTAGTAGTTATCGAGACATTTCACAAAGAATCATAAATGTCGTCCTCATTGTGGTACCAAAGAAAAGTCAGGTTAAGTGGGAACCATGGATGGCTGCATAATACTGCAAGTCCATTAAGATACTTCCCTTAATAACTGAAAATTTGATCTGGAGGAGGCTAAGGGTGGCTGAGGGTATGGGGGAGTATTCACAAATCCAGAATCTATGATTTTCAATACCATCGAAATTATAGATGTGCGTCTTTTTATTAAATTGATACAGAGATGCTGTATTTGGGTGATGTATGGTTGCAGTGCACAGCATGCGCCACCAGAGGTCAGTCTACAGTCAGTGGAGTATTGCCACACTGCAAAAGCAATTTAGTAGCTACATGATTTTATTCACCACATCATCTTCGTTTAGCACACTGATGTGTTGGTATCCACTGCAGCAACAGCTGTTCTCCAGCAAGAAGGGCGCTTATTTCCTGTCACTTCATTATTCTATGGGCATAAGTATTTAGACCCAGCAAGACTTGTCTAAGTAGACCAATTGCATAGAAACAGTGTGTTGTAGACTAGACTCTGACATTACATGCTACAATGACTTCAATCACCAGTAGCTCAGCATTTACACAAATACCATCATATACCATATATGACAGCTTACTGGTGGTGTTAGATCATATTCATGGCAATCTATCCACAACAATAATATTTAATTTAAACCAAAAAATGCCATCCTCATGGTGGCACTAGAGGAACAGTCCACGCATCACCATAGTTTTTAGGCCATCCAACTAATATTTGGGGAAAATTTTAATCTGGAGCAAAGAAGTGGACAGACTGACTGACCCCGAGTGCAGCTAGAAATAAATCCGAGTTTACTGAAACATCTATGATGCAAAGACAGAACAGTAGTTTATTTAATAAATAAACAATAAATAAATAATAAATAATAGCGGATTCTTGATAAATAAAGTATGGCTGAGTATTCCAGAAAGATATTGCTCTTTAGATAACTGTTTCTCCCTATTACACTGGTCATTGGTTGAGGTGGCCGATGTGACCCCTCCCCATCTGCCTTGTTTGATAACTTACTTACTTTACTTCAAGCTAATTTTTTTTATTCATTTAATATGGTTGTTTTGGTCCTGTCTGGGTAAAAGTGGCATTATAACAAGACATGTTTTACACCTTTAGATATTTTAGTGAACTGTACATTCTTACATTCATTGTTTTAGGTCCTGTCTCTTTTAGGCAACCATTGGGCTCCATTTATTTAACTGTGTTTCAAAAATATACTCGCAAAGTTACAGTGTTATGAGCAGGCAACCTTCATGTTGGTACATTGAAGGACGCTCTGGCCTCCTGACTTGTGAGTCAGCCGTCAGAGAGCACTGCAATAAAGAGCTATGTTGTCCAAATGTTCTCTGTGAGATCTCTGATGTTATTTCATTCTTTTCAATCAAATCTACTGGGTGTTTTTGTGTCAATATAAGGTTCTATTGCTTGCATATTTTAAATGAAGAGAGGAAAGTTAGTGTCACATATGTTTCTATGTAAATCAGGTTGAGCATACTTGAGTCCACTTGACACAAAGTTTTTAAGCCTAACAGACTGCTTTCTTGTAAAACAGTCCTTTTTGTAGTTCAGACCCTCATTTATTTGTATCTACAAAGATTAAACACAAATGCAAGTACACCATCACTCACTTTTGCTTATAGATTCCCTCCGTTGCATCTCTGCATGATATTTGACTGTATTGTATGGCCAGACAGAGACATTTTTATACCCAGTCACAAATGAAACAGCAGCAGCTTTAAGCTCCAGCGAGTGATATATTGATATTAACAATGACTCAAATAACTCCCTGAAGTGTGAAAGAGTTGCATTAACTGTGAATCCCACAGAGAGTCAGGTCAGGCTGCCACTCTTTGCAGCTTTTATTTAAGCCTACATGGTTAAATAATATAATATATAATATACAACAGAACTATGGAAAGCAGCTCTCTGACATGCTCACTAAAGGTCACTGTATGCTACCTTTACAGTGAGAAACAACAGGTGGTTGGGAAAGTGACCTGAACATTTACAGTAGCGAGCAAAAGTGTTTCAGTAGTTTTTCCCAGGACCTTGTGGACCAAACCAGGCCTAAAATGCTGTGTATAGATTGGATCATTTGAATTTATTTTCCCCTAATTAGTCTACACTCAATACCCCATAATGACAAAAACATGACACATGCAATTAAGCTCATTGGATTGCACTGATTGGACATGATTTGAAAAGGCACACAGCTGTCTACATAAGGTCTTGCAGTTGACAGTGCATATCAGAGCACAAAGGGAAGCCATGACATGGAGGGAACGCCTTGCAGAGCTCAGAAACAGGATTGTGTTGCCGCACAGATCTAGGGTAGGATACAAAAAATATTCCATGGAATATGGTTTCCCATAAGCACAGTGGCCTCCGTGATTCTTAAATGGAAGAAGTCTGGAACAACCAGGACACTTCCTAAAACTGACTCAGCCAAACTGACCTCAGACTGGGCCCAAAGTTTACCTTCCAACAGGACAACGACCCTAAGCAGGAGTGGCTTAAGGACAAGTCTGTAGCCCTTTTTACACAGAGTCCCAAAGTCCCTTTTTTATGTCGTGTTAGCAGTAAGCTACTAACTGCTTCTAGCTGGTTTTTTTAAATCTCTTGTAGTTGGGGTGCACACATAACATGCCTTCAAAACATCAACCCGTCCTATCTATGGTCCAGTCCTGCTGGCTGTTCCTTTTAAACAGACATGAATTCGGTGCTGTTATTACTTCTGCTGCAGGCTTAAAGGCGAGACCACTCTGTTCCCCATTCTGTGATTGTACCTTTAATAAAGAACGATGAGGCGGAATGACGGCATGTAATTCCAGCCTTGAACAGGCAGTGTAAAAAGGAACCCAAAAGAACCAGTGGCCCCCCCGAGAAATTTTTCATACGAATGGCTAGATGGGGCCATTAAAAGTCTTCTGGTGGCACATCAAAACCAAAAGCTAGAACTTATTTTCAAGGCTTTAATTAAACTGTTGTAGTGTATAGGCTAGTTGTAAACCAAGGGGGCCCTATGAAAATGGCCATGCCAGTTGTTTCCTTCCCAAAATTGAGCCTAAATATGAAATGTTACGTAGCCCCCTACCTGACGAGCAGTGTCAACATAGTTGGTACCAGTGGATGCCTTAGATTGTCTAGATACCACTACCTGGTTAAAAAAAAGTTCCCCAGAGCTTCTTAAGGATGGTAATGTCAGGCTGCAATTGTTTTTGTTGGAGGGCAGCAATTGTATCAGGGTATCCATGCCCTCCCCTTGCCCCCCACTCCTTGTGGGCACTACTGAATTAAACCTCGCTGGAGACAAAATAGTTACTCACTGACGTCTCCTTTCCAACTTGACAGTGCTTGAGAGGATCCGTGAGAAGAATGACAAATCTCCAAATCCAGATTTAAAAAGCTTGTTGTGTCAAACCCAAGAAGACCTCAGGCTATAATTACTGCTGAAAGGTGCTTCCAGTACTGAGTTGTTGGTCTGAATACTTGTGTTATTGTGATATTTAGTTTTGATAAATAAAAAAAATCTAAAACCCTGTTTTTGTATCATCATTATTATGTGTTGACTGTAGATTCATGAGAGGTAAAATTAATGTAAATGATTTTAGCATTGCTGCAACATAACAACATGGGAAATATAGAGCTCTGGATGCACTGTGTATGAAACCACCAGTAAACTGGGTTAAAGTTTTATCTAATTATTTCTCAGATATAACCAGACATGATGGTGGTATCACAATTATTGCATATTTTCATCTCATACTGACTTATCAAATACTATATATCAATACAAAATAAGCTTGTATGGATGCAAACATGGGCAGTAAATATTGGGATTGCGTGCGTTTAATTTCTCATTGCAGCAAAACTTTATTGCATAAGTGGACTTACAGGTTTTTACTCGCAGGTTACAGCGTATGAAGACTCCCATGTTACTCATCTGTCAGTTACATGTACAACACCTATGTTTGGATTGGTGCCTCTTTGCCTCTATAACTGACGTAAATTAGAAGCCTTTGAGGGCTGAGTGGGCACTCCTTGGCTGTGACATTGCTACAGATGGGCCCTTGTGACGTATGATGTGCTGTAATGCAGTTCAGAGAGAGACACTCATCAAAGGTCTATTAACAATTGAGTGCTTGAGCACAAATCGCCATGTGTAATTTATGGATGCTCATTCCTCCATGTCTTGTTTTCCTCAGGATTTGTTGTAAATGAAACTATTTATGTTAGAGCATCAACTGTGTGCCTTCAACTAACTGGAAACACTGTGAGCGGGACACATATGGTCCCACAGTGGTTGTAATTACAAAAACAAAAGCAATTTGGGTGCTGTACCTTTGTATTTCTTGGTAGGCATTTTTGCCAGAAGAGTTTAAATCACTTGCATTTGTGTATCATTAATGAAATAATAATTTGCGTCACAGCCCAGGGTTTGGTTTCATGTTGTGCAAAACATAATGTTCTCATCAATTATTATCAGTTTAATATATCAATTTCTTATATAGTGAGAAATGCTGCAAAGAACTGTGTCAAGCCATTAAGGAAGGGTACACTGTTACATAAGCTTGTGCTTATGTCTGTATGGCAACCAGCAATAGAGAGACAATCAAACAGTTCTCTTGCACCACCTATTGGCACATTGTCAAAAATACAAGTCACATACAGTACTTGTACTCTAAATGGAATAATGCTGACTCAGATAGACATCTTTTCAGTGGTTTTAAGGCACCGGCCAATTCTAAGATTTTTGGCAATTTTACTTCCATAGTATGTCTTCTCTCAGATGTGTGGAAAGAAAACATCCAAACTGCACATTTAGGTGTTTATTTGAGTTCATATTTATGTTCTGGAAATGCATGTTTAAACATGACAATTTAGAAAACTCGTAATATGGGTAATCAACTGGAGAAGTCTCATGGTGATATATGTTAATTAAAATGTTTATCCTATTCACCTGTAGTGTCTTGTTTTCTGTCTAAAAATGTATAGAATATAGAATTTTACAATACATACCTGAGGTATGTATAAATTGGTGTGTATGAATAAGGTCAAATTTGTTACTCATAGATATCACCATGAAACTTACAATAAGACAATTAATTTTTTGTATAACTAAAATGTTATTATTAAACATGCATATGAGGCATTATCTACTTAAATTTTCATACATTTTCAGAAAGAAAAATTGATAAAGCCAGGTTTAAAATTCTTTTTTCATTATGTCAACATGTTAGAGTCAAATGTCAAAATCTCTTTTTATCACGCCATTATTCAGGGACCACTGTCAACATCCATTAAAAAAAAAAAAAAAAAAAAATATCACCATGTTTTTAGGAATAAAAAGTTCTGTAAATCAGGCTATGAATGATATTTGA
>JAPZEB010000011.1:24128825-24140028 GCA_029783705.1 Chaetodon striatus
GAAGTTTGTTTGATAATTATTATCAGTCTCAGCCAGCTGTATGTGCTGCGCACCACATTTACACTGATTCAAAGTGGTGTACACGAGCTCAGACCAGACGTGAGATTTGATCGTACCGTACGCTTGTATACGTTCACGTTAAAATTGATAAATACCGAAGTTTGCGTGGAAATGATGGTACGCCCATTTTTTGGTCGTACACAAGCTTGATAAATGAGGGCCATTGTATGCTGGACAAATCATCTGTTAAGACAAATTAAAACTGAATGTAAAAGATGTTGCAGTTGAACACGTTCAAGAGACCCAACTTTTAGGGGTAACATTGGATAGTAAATTATCTTGGTCCAGGCATATTAACAAGTTGCTTAATAAGATGTGGAAAGGTCTGTCAGTTATTAAGTGATGTTTGAATTTTTTACCCTAAAATGTTATAGAACAGATATTTTTTTTATCTTTTATCTCCTGTGCTTCTATCACCCAGATAAAGACATTGCACATTGCTCAGAATAAAGCAACATGTTACACCCTTCAGTCCTCATCCAGAACTAATGTAAATACAAGGCATAACTGTTAATCCTGGTTAAAGGTAAAAGACAGATTTACTGCCTCTTTGCCTCTTTCTGTTAACAGAGTACTATATTAACAACTATGTTTGAGCTCAGATGTACATAATTATCATACCAGGCATGCAACTGGAGGAAGATTGACACTACCCAAAGTGAAAACCAGTATGGTGAAGAACACAGCAATGTACAGAGCTATGGTTACATGGAACTCTGTCTGAGCACGTCATTCAGGAAAACAGTCAACATCACTTAAACTTGAAATATCTCCTGGCTGAATAGCTCCCTAATGACATAAAGGTAATAACTACATGATTTCATATTACATAATATACAATCAAGAGGACCATATATTACATTG
The DNA here is from genome assembly GCA_029783705.1 of Chaetodon striatus. Classification (NCBI taxonomy): domain Eukaryota; kingdom Metazoa; phylum Chordata; class Actinopteri; order Chaetodontiformes; family Chaetodontidae; genus Chaetodon; species Chaetodon striatus. The sequence continues at coordinate 24,129,750 of JAPZEB010000011.1, forward strand.
GGCATTAATAGTTAAATTATATGTTTGTTTGGGTTTTTTTTATTTTATTTTATAGAATATTGGTGTGAGTTACTATAATGATGCCAAAGATAGAAATACCATGATATTCCCAATGCCTCTGGTTTTGCAACATGCTGTGCAGGCTCTGGCTCTTCTGTTAGCCACCATGACTGCCTCTACATCCAGAATGTAAACCATCCAGAATGCCCTGGCTTGCTGGCTTGGCAGGGTCTTTGCCCATGGCCAAGGCCCCTCTGTCTGTTGTCCATGCCACAGCTCTTTGACCGTTTGTTTGTTATGATGGGATGAACATCTATCAACCATGATCTCTTTCTTATGCACACTTTGTCACTCTTTATCCTATACTTTTATCTATTAAATCTATTTAAACCAGGGGGTTTAATCATAAATGTTTCAGTCAGTTATGTTACAGTAACCTGTCAATCTGCTTAACATAGCTTTGCACCCAAACTATGCAACAAACAATTCAACAAATAATTTATTTAAACCTAAAGTCACTAGACTTACCTTTAATATTTGTGGGTGTAGTTGTCATTTTGGCCTCACAAAAATCCCTCACACAATGCACAGCCATGAAATACATGATAGAAATAAACAAATGTTTAATATAGCAGTGATATTCTAAATTAGAATTCATATACTATTCATGTGCAGTGTGCTTTGTCATCACTACCTCACTCACTCACTCACTGATCTGTATATGATAAACCCTCAATAGTTTACTCGGCAGTGAGCAGTAGTTTAAGAATTTATCATCATGTTGCATCATCACTGATGTGCACTGTCACATACATCAGTTAATAGCAAAGCAAGTTATGTACATGATACTCCACATTTTTCATGATTTAGATAATATAGCATTTCCCACTGAGAATTTGGACCCTTGACCAAAATGTCAGTAAATGAATACAATGCACTATAGATAGCATACAGGTGTGTATTCCGGACACAGCTATGGTGTATGATCTGATACACAACTGATACAGATCAGTTTATGAAAATTGCACACATTGCCATTCTAAACCTATTTATTACAGTCACAGAGAGATTTAATTTGGATCTATTTCAGATTTGATATATATCATGTCACTGTATATATTAATATCAACCAGATGGCGCGGGAGCCTAAGTTGTTGTATGCTACTTGCCTAGTGTTGACTGATGCTGCAGGTGACATTAATGTCCTAACATTAATGTGATCATTCTTTTTTCTGTCTGTCTCTTGCAAGACCCCAACATTGTAGGAGTAATACCCTGAAGTAGCCCTTTAAAGGGTAACTTGCAGTGTACATGCTGTGTGCAGTTCTCCTCATTTTAGGCAGTGTTGCACAAGCTTAAGTCTGATATTTTCTTATTCTAAATGAAATTTGGAAATTTGGAAATATTTGGCTGCTCTATGTACACTTGATAAATTTGCCTTTAAATCTAGTTCAGCTCAGCTTAAATGGGTTTTTTGATAAATGTAAATATATATATATATATATCACACACACATATGTATCACACAAACATATGTATATATATTTTTTTCCTAGTCCCACACTGTGCCCCCCCTACAGGAGCCTAGTTTTGGAGTTGCTTTTTTTTTCCCTCTTCGTCCCTCTTGTTCACCCTTTTTTTTTCATCTAAGTAATGGGGCGCCGTTCATGGTGACCCACAGTTCTCCTGCTCCTGTCCTCCCCCTGTTATGTGTCACTGTCTTTTTTATGTTTCTTGGACGGGCTGACACTGAAACAAATTTCGTTGCTCTGTAACATGTGCAATGACAATAAAGATCATTCATTCATTCATTCTTTCAGGTTTATTCTGTGGTCAGAACCAAGCAGGGTGAAGCAGCATTTAGCTTCTATGCTCCTCACCTGTGGAACAAACCCCCTGAACACCTGAGGTGTGCACAAACTGTCAGCTCATTTAAATCACAGCTGAAAACATTATTGTTTACTGCAGCTTTCCCGTAATTTTATCACAATTACTTTTAGCTATTTTTGCTGCTTGTTTTATTGTTTTTAAATTAGACTTGACTGTTTCTTTTCTATTTTAATTCCAATGTCTTTAATGTAATGTTTAAATTTCAATGTTTTTGTTTGTAATGTATTTCTCTGCTTCTGTAAAGCACTCTGAATTGCCTTGTGTACGAATGGTGCTATGCAAATAAACTTGCCTTGCCTTGCCCTATATGAAAAGGTTTATCTCTGTGGGGATCCTTACCATAAATTGTCAGACAATTAGAAGAATGATCTGAGCCTGTCAGTGGCAAAACAAGCATGTCTAATGGATGTACAGTGGTGGTGTGAACATGCCCTGAATGATTACATTGTAGCCTGATTTCTGCTGCCAGCTGGAGCCCTGTCACCTAATACTGGACCAATTTCAAAACTTGTTCCATCAGGCGTCATTACTTTGTTAGGTCATGGATGTCTAAGAAACAGCCGCTGGGCTCAAAATATTACACAGCATTAAAATTCTTCTAACACGAGTTTCTTAGTGTGCTAATCTATTTCTGTCTACTTTCCCAGTAATCATTTTGACACCAAAAAAATGGAAAAAAGGGGTTAGGTTGAAAAATACCAAACTTCCTCTTTAATGCACTGACATAATTAAGATATTGAGTTCTAAAGTGTTGTTGTAGAATATTTGTTCAGACATGAGGTGATTACCCTGTGGTCACCCTCATAAACTTCATGCTCTTCCTGTTGCTGCTACAGCCTTGGTCTCCATTTTGCTTCTTCATTACAGATCGCAGGACACCAGCTTTAGTTGACCTGTCTGGAAACAACAATGCAGCACATGCTTCCAAATCTTGACATATTTTGCATTTTATTAAATACAACACATTCACAGAAACATAGACATCTCTGTTATTCTGGGCAGGACTTAGTAAGGATATATTTCTGATGCTTTGTATATTATTACAAATCTGAAGGCCTTATTTTAAAAAGAGAAAGCTTTTGCTGACACCAGCTCCTCCTATGAAGCCATTCAATTTTAGACCCTTGGCCACAAACTGGTATGTGGTATGAAACGCCCTCCAAAACCAGATATCATTCCAAACATTACATGTGTATCCCTCAGAGAGTCAACTAGCAAAGCCAAGGGCAGCCACTTCCTCTAAACCTAACTCAAGTAAACAGGGCCTTGGGAGCGGTCTGGATGTAAAATATTTTTAAACTAGACTACTTCCGCACAGACAGTATTCTTACCCATCTAGTGTTCACTGTATTTTGGTATATTGCAAAAATATAAACTTCATAACACACATGCATACACACATGCGTGCGCACACACACACACACACACACACACACACACACACACACACACACACACACACACACACACATTTACCTTGCAGAGCTGAGGATGCCTGTTGTTCCAACATCTGTATCATTCTTTTCACCTCTGAATCATTGCCCCCCTGTTGGCAGGTTCCTAGGTTTGTTTTGTCACACTTGGAAGAGTCAACTAATAGTTGAGATGGGGACTGAAGTGCCCTGCTGACTGTGACAAAGAAAAAGGATATTAGTGAAGTTTAGCACCAGCGTGACATTACAAATATTGCATACAGTATATTACATAATAATAATCCAACATTAAAGGCACCTATTAGAGTTTTTCCACCATTAGTGGCACCATGAAGAGAATGATCAGTAAGTTCCAATTTTTTTGCAAGCACATGGATGATGTGACACATATTTCATTGTCAGCATTCCAATAATGCAAAGGTTAAGTAAGCTATATGGTGTACCTTTTGCTATTCTACTGATCTGGTGGCAGTAAGATGTCAATAAATGAGGGAGATACATGCAATGCTTTTTCCTTTAAAGAAAACTCCCCAGGTACCTTTAACACTAACTAAATCTACAGCGCTACCTGGAGGCCGAGAATCTACAGGATGGACATCTGTTCCTCCTTGTGCTGCCGCTTTATTATTGCAGAGCAGCTTGGAGCTGGTGCTTCCTTGACTGCTGTGCTGCTGGACAAATCCTTCCCTCTGCTGAGTGTGGTCCTCTGTGAGCAGGTCTCCGTGCTCCCTGAGGAGCCAATGCATCTTCTCTATGTAATGGTTCAGCTCGGGGTCCCACTGGGACTGTGAAGATTGCTGGATCACCTGGCCAGGGATACTGGATGAAACTGACAAATCTCGTATCCTCCCCTCCCCTACCCCAATGCTCCTTGTTTTGATGGGGTCAGGTAGATGGGAGGGTCCAGAGGCCATATTTCGGGTTTTCAGTCCCACCAGGAAATTCTCATTAATGTTTGTGAATCCAACACCAGCGTCTCTGGTTACCTTGGCGAGTGTACCTATTGTTTGTTTTAGGACACTTCCTGGCAGATCTGTAGTTCCTACACCAATCGTGCAGGTCTCTGGGGTGCATCTGATGTCTTTGACCCTGTGGCCTACTGACACTGTCCTAGTAACAATCTGAGTGGTGTTGGTGTGCTTGTCTTGCGTACTTAGGATAGTGTTAGTGCTGGAGTCTGCATTGAAGGCATGTCTGGTGTTGGTAAAGCGAGACACTGAACTGGATACAGTGTTGGTACGCTGAGAAGCTGTCTGGGGAGATGCCATGATTCCCAGATCCACTCCTCTGACTTGATCTGTGGCAATACCCTGAGAGACCACCTCCTTTGCCTCGCAGATGATTACATCAACAGAACAGTCCCCACAACCCACTGAATGATAATTAGTCTGTCCTTTCTTAGACCCCAGATTCTCAACTGGTACCACTGTGTTGGTTTCTGCGTCACATAATTTTATCTCTGTCCCCACTCCTTGTGTGTTTGTGAAAACCTGGATCCCGACGCCCTTTTCTGTGGTCTCCACTCGCTCCCTGATCTCCCAGTGGCTCAGGGGTACATCTGGTCCTGTACGAACATTCTTCATCTCAGGTCTACAACAAGATACTCCCACAGTCTTCACCTCTGTCACCTCCCCTGTGCTGGCATCTCGGAGCTCTGTGTGATTACCCACTCCTTGGCTTGCAGTGTGAGGCCTTGCCTCGACGCCTGTACTCACAGTGGAGGGCCTGGCAAATGAGGCTTTATCGGCTCGGTTCCTAGCTCCTGCAGCCTGAAGCTCCAGTTTCAGCCGACTCATCTCTGTCTGGAGAGCTGATTCTTTCAACTCTGCTTCTAAGTGACAAATTCTCTCCTTCAGAGCGCCAATTATTAGTTGTTGGGCATCAAACTCTGCTTCCCGTTCTGTGTAAATTCCAAGATTAACTTCAGACACTTCAGTTGCAATGGACCTTGTCTCTACTTGATCAGTGTATGCATATTTGTTTTCTTTTGTTGGTTTAGACAAGGTGATATCTATATCTTTATCAGTTCCAACTGCAACTGATTTGGTAGCCTTTTCATACAGAGGGCCTTTTCCATGCCATGCTTGCAAATGTCTGCCCTTAATGGTTCTTTCCAATGCCTGCATCTCTTCTGTCAGTTGCCTGAACTCCCTGAGGTTGGTGCAGTCACTTCTCACAATACCCTCAAGTGTTTCATCTTTATTCACCTTGTTCTCAACATCAGACTTTTCCAGGCTATACGCTCTCTTCCAGATCTCATCATTTATGTCCTCATTGTCACTATGGTTCTTGAGCTGAGAGACCAGTTGCCTCTTTTCCTCCTGAAGGACTGAGATTTTTACCTGGAGGATAGGGATGATTGTCACCTGTTCCTCCAGTTCTTTAAGCCTCTGCAGAGCTACCACCATCTGGTCACGGACATGTTGAAGGTGCGTGGGGCCGAGACCTGTAACTGGGGTAGTTCTTCCAGAGCTCTGTGGGCTCAGCCTAAGGCACCCTGTGCTGCCTCTACTACCCAGGGATGAGCTAAGATGGAGATGCATATCACTTCCTGTGCCAGTTGGCTTGTTCCCATTGTTGTTATGATTATATGCACCCAGGCCAGTGAAGGGGGAGAGCGACCCATGAGAGCTTACCCCTCCAAAGCTGGCCAGTCGACGACGAGGATGGGGCTGAGGTGGAGGCTGGCTCGTCACCTCCTGATCCAAGTGTTTAAGGGTCTCCATTATTGTCTTTTCCACCACGGGGCTTTGTCTTTGTAAAGCAAGAGATCTTGCAGCAGGCTGAGGCTTTGACTCATTAGGTATCGGAGAGGTTGCTGGCCCTTCGTTCCTGGAGGGTTTGTTATCCAATGAGGAACCATGAGGTGGAGGAAGAGGAGGTCGGCCTCTGGTTGTGGAAGACATGCCCAGTAGTCTTGTATCATCACTGCTAGATGATGACAAGGATTCTGCAGAATGCCACTGGCTGGATGAAATGCCACTTGGCGTTTTTTCCACATTATTGACGGCCACTCTGGGCCTCCTCTTAAGGCTTAGCCGCTTAATGGTGGTGCCGTTTTGGAAACTGTCCACACAGTTGAGGTAGTCCACGTCCGACTGATAGCTGTAGTCAATCCCCAGGTAGTTAGGAACACACTCTTCAGTGCTTTGAGCTGTTAGACCAACATTGAAAAAACCATAGTTTATTGCAGAGTAAAAACAAATCCAAACAAAATGTCCCTAATTGCATGTGATAAGATTTAAGGTTGCTGCATTGTGAGTTTAGGTTTAAAACTACAAAGCTAGACATTAAATGTACAACAGAACACTACTGATATTAAAGATAGAAATTGTTTTTAACTCTTCAAAACAAAACTAATTCACAGGAAAAAAAACTAAATATGCAATGAAAAATACAAACTCCGAGGCTTTATACATTGTTATGCTAAAAAAACTCTCTGCCCTTAGTTCCTCCTTAGTTTCTTTCCTTACCTCAGTATTATACGCTCATCAGTGACCGTTTGTATTCGAGTCTGGAGTCTTCCTTCTATCACTGAAATGTTTTTGACTATAAACTCTCTGAGTCTGTCCCACAAGAAGAGGAGGGACTGAGGAGGATTTACCAATTGTGTAGACACTCTGTTTTCAGTAGTCACTTCTCTCTAAATGGTATGTCTCTCTACATAGACTGAACCCACTCTATAATTACCATGCAAGTCTCCCTCAAAATGCCTGACCATATTCTTGGCAGGTTTTTTCAACCACAGACATCTCCCAAGTATTTCAGCCAGTAAACACAAAAATAAAAGTAACAGAAAACTTTTTCATTTGTCAAATACTTGACACAATCAAAAATGTAATTCATGAAACAGGTATGACAGTATTTAAATTGTAGAGGAATGTGTGTTTATGTTGATGGAGATATTTCAGTCTTTGCTATTTTTAAATTCCATTATAACCCCTTTAAATAAACAGTTAGACATATTTTGTGCATGAGACATAACAATAAAGTTATGAAATCCACATCAAGCAAAAACTGGCATTTAAGCTATTTGGAAAGTAATAGAAATAGTTACCTGACACATTTCTCAATATGTAACTGCCTTGAGCCATGAATACGATTCACAAAGTATCAATAATAGAGCGATCCCTTCATATCCAGTTGAAACTTTGAATAAGTCTGTGAAAAAAATTTGAAAGTTATCCATACTTAACTTCTTGATAATAAGCTTTTACTGTATGTATCATCCCACTGCATCAGTCGTTCACTCTCCCTCTTTCACAGCCCAGGTCCAGCAGTCAATAACAGCTAACCTTACAGTGCTTACATAAAGGAAATGCAATACTAGGCCATGACATATTATAGTTAATTCTGCAAAAAGTACAGTGAGCAAAAGGCTAAGCCTCAGCGCACAACAGTGACTCACCGCATTATAATGCCGTATCACTTTCTCATCAGTAAGCACCTTCTGTTCTCAGCACATGGAGGTTTTAAGGAGAGCAAAGAATGCACAACAGCTTTATTTCTCAGAAAAAAAGAACATTTAATTTATACACAAAAGGAAAATATGAGAAAAATGCATACATATGTAACACTTGCCATATGTATGTATGGTATGTCTGTAACTGCTTATTCTATTCAGGGTCACAGGGGTGCTGGAGCCTATCCCAGCTGACATTGGGTAAGTAGTGGGATACACCCTGGAGAGGTCGCCAGACTATCACAGGGCTGACACATGAAGACAGACAACCATTCAAAATCAGGCTGTCTCCACACTGACATTTTCATCTGAAGCCTGAGTGAACACATGACATCAAGCCTCAGGCAATAAATCCAATAAGTTTAGCAAGCTCTCTTTAGAGTCAGCCACAGTGACCGAAAGTACTATTTTTGCTTCTCTCAGATGAATGTTACAGAGTGACTTGGGAAAAGTCATTGTAGGGAAACAGAGTCAAGTTTGCAGTTAAAGAGACAGAAAAAAATACTTGGGGAAAAAAACAGAATCTGGGACAAACAGATAAGGTATAAACGGGTTAGAGCGATCAGGAAAGACACAAAGAAATACAATTTTAATATAAGGTTTAACATTTCTGTATGCTTTATGTCTATTTGATTCATCTACATCAAAACATTGTACTACTGGCATATGCAAAATTATTCAAATGTATTTTCCACACAGAGCTTCTTACGTATTCACATATCCTCATCCAGTCACACATTCACTAACTTACACACAGACTGTCACAAAGAGGCTATAGAGATGTGTTTTCATTTCTGTTTGGCACATAACCAAACACAGTGTGCCTCACTTTTTGACTCAAACAACCATAACCATTCTGAACTCAGTGCTTTTTGTTGCATGGCTTACTATTAATTGAGTTTTCCTACTGAAAGGATTTGTTTTAGTGACCATCAGTGCTTTTTTCATCCTTATTTGTGACACTCAAGGTGACTGGATTTTGCAGTTAAACTTTGTGTGTGTGTGTGTGTGTGTGTGTGTGAGTGTGAAGTTTGCTGTCATTGGTATGCAGTATCATAGTCAAACAGTCTACAAGAGGGTTCAACGAATACGTCATTATTTAATACTTTCATCATCCAATCCTTGCTTTTTCTTGATAATTATTAGATAATTAAAACACTGAAAAATAGTAAAATACGAAAAGGAAAAACAGAAAATCTCTCGTGGTAGTTCAAATATAGGCCTAAAACTTCCAGTTTGTCTTAAGGGGTCAATAGACAGAATGGTTTGGTCGAGGAAGTGTGTTTTTCCTGTTTCCGGAATAGTCCAAAAGTTTTTCCCCCTTTCTTTATTTAGCAGGTGGTTTTAAAATCCTCATTATCATTTAGCTTATAGGAGATGCAATTCACCAAGGAATTCCTCACCTCTTGACACTCACAGATCATGCTGAAACAGGTATGTGTTCCTGATATGAACACAGGTCTATGTTGTAGTTAACGATTGCATAATTGCAAAATGTCTCCCAAAAAGGGACAATTGATTTTCGACCACCCAAAACAACATTTAGCAAAACTGGATTTTGCTTAAGCCTGACGCCCTATGGTCACGGTGAGAGAGGATAAACTATGAAATGATGCTGGTGCAAAACTCTTCCTTGAATTTCTTCTGGTGAGCGTCATGTTTCATTTTTCTCTGTCAATACTGAGCTCAGAGTCAATGCGCGTTCACCTGTTAGCCTGCGTTAGCGAGCTAGCAAAGTGATGGGATGACACTTACCTGTACAAGAGGAGACGGTAACAAGAAGCTCAAGTGATGTAAAAGTTAAAAATAAGGCCACAAAGCATCAGTTTGGAAAGGTCGAAAAGCCTTTGTAGACATTAATGCGCTAGCGAAATTATCCTTTCTCCCATGTACTCCTTTATTTCACCTTTTTAAAACTGCGAAATAAGTTTTCACTGAGCAGCAGTAGGACCGCTACTGCGCATGTGTAGAGGGTTGTCAACATGCACAGCAGGTGCTCCTGGGAGTCACTCTGTGATGAATGGTGCTCAGTAAAATATTGATGATGTCTTTCCTTCTATTGAATCGATTACACAGCATAAATACTACATGTTTTTTTCTCTGTTGTCCCAGGGACATCTTTCTAACAACTTTCGGCAGACTTCTTTCTAATATAAGGGCTGTTTAAGCGGCATAATTTGACCAATAATCAAGTTATATATTTTTCATAAAATATTTCACTTTTTTAAAACGACTTATAGTATATTTACTGTAAAAAGGTAGTCAAATATCTTTAAAAATACCGTCATTTTAACTTCACTCTCCCCTCTAGTGACAGATTCTGTCAGTTATCAAAAACCAAATAAAACTACACGGTATTTTTTGTTTAAACATTCTGCGTGAATTTACCTACACCATGCCACTAATTTAATTACTAAAACAAATAGCAAAAAGAAGTTGGTCACTCTCACATCCTGCAAGATGGCACTGTACCAGAGCTGTTTTAATGTTGCTG
>JAPZEB010000011.1:24143099-24159207 GCA_029783705.1 Chaetodon striatus
CTGATTGTATAGATCTTCTGTGTGTGAAGCGTCCATGTTTTCACTGACATGGATGGAGACTGTCAGAGACACTGGACGTGTTCGTGGAGGCGCACAGCATCAATTCTAGTTTTTCCCTGCATTCTTGTAACATTTAAAGAATAAACATGAAAAAATAATTAGTGCGCTGCAACAACATTTCCATGTTAAATACATGTGATTTTACTTTTAATTCTCAGGACAGAATAATTCACCCCTCTGGTGTGATCTTATGTGAATCTCTGGCATAATCCTTTAAAACTTTTTTTATTAAAATGGGAATTCTTCTTCCATTTCCCTCCGTCAGTCACTCACTGAGGAGGACGAGGTGCGAGCAGCTCTCTGCAGCGTCACTGTATCATGTAGCTGTGTCATTATCTAGCTGGAAACAGTAGACTTTTACTCTTCTAACAGACTGTGATCATGATAAAATTAAAAAGAAGAACAGGAGCATTGTGAACCCGGGAGAGGACGATGAAAAACAGAAGTCTCTGTAAATCAGGAGGGTTGGCAGCGTGGTGTTAATGTGTGACAGTACGTTATAAGTTCCATATGTCGTAGATGATTATGACACTGTTTTGGTCCCCTCTGTGCGGGCAGACCAAAACAGACTCAAATGAAGTTTCTAATCAAACTCAAAAGCCACTCACCACTAAAGCCGAGCGTGACCTCATCGGGAAACCACGTTGGCGCTCTCCACGCCAAGAACAGTCTAACCAAACTGCTGCTTCAGCAACACGTCCTCCTCTGCCGGAGGACTCTGTAAGAACATGTCAGTTAGTCTCAGCCAAGACAGGTCGAGGACAGGACAGGAAGTGTGTCCCTTCACTGACTCCCAGCAGGACTTCTCTGCAGATCCGGATAGTGGGCGGTCGCAGCGCTTATGAGGGCCGGGTGGAGGTTCAGGTTGGCTCCAAGTGGGGCACAGTGTGCAGCGCAGGCTGGACCACAAAGGAAGCCATGGTGGTTTGCAGGCAGCTAGGGCTCGGATACTCCATGCATGCCATCACCGTAAGTAGGAGCAAAGACTGAGGACATTTGTTCCACGGAGACGTGTCCAACAAATGTGTTGTTTACAGAATAAACCTCACAGGATGCACCATCAACAACACATACACACAGAAAACAATAACCAACAAGACAGAATCACTGTCATGACATGAAATCATTATTATAAAGGTAGAAGCAGTTTGAATGAAGAAGTCAGGCTGAGTTTAGATGTCTTTTCTGTAGACGCTGAGGGAGCAGAGACGGAAAGCAAAGAAAATTAAAATATACACACCGAGGCACACGGCTGTAAAAACAGGGTAAATAAGAGGAATGAATATGAACTAATTAAACTGATAATCAGGGACTTAAAGACTGCAGGAGTTTCATATGATATGTATCACAGTGAGGGGTGGGACAGTCTGCAGCTGGTCCAGAGACAAACGTGGACAAAACCTGATCAGATTTTATGGCTGAAACTTGTTTATATATGGTTAATAATGTTTGTAGTTTGATACTGAGACAAATTTCACCAATTTTGGTCGAAGTAACAAGCTGAGACGCTGTTAATTAGGAAGTACTTGTTTGAGGACATCTGGAATTTATTATCGTCTCGTACAAGGACGTTGAGACCTAATTATCGTCTCATTCACGATGGGACTTTATTATAGTCTTGTTTGAAGACATTGGGTCTTTATTATTGTCTCATTTAAGGACACTGGGACTTCATTATCGTTTCTATGAGGACATTAGGATCTTTCTTTTGGACTTTATTATCGTATTGATAAGGACATTTGGACTTATTACATGTTGAGGGCTATAAGATTCTATCATCATCTTATTTGAAGACACTGGGACCTTATTATTGTCTCGTTTGAGGACATAGTTCGAGACTTCATTTTGTATTATTGCAGCTTTTCACACAGGCCAATTAGGTCTTACAGACAAAAGGGACTGTCCTTACTTGAAATATAAAATAAGGAAAATTACGAACTGATAAATCACAAGACTTTTATATAGTTACATTGTTTGCTATTTGTTTTTGCACAGCTGTGTTCAGGCGTTAAAATGAAGAGTCTGATACCTTATTACACACTGTGACTATTAAAGATGAACCCAATCGTCCTCATGTGAGGACACCTTCTTTTTAAAAGGCTTAGTTTTCTATCCTTCATTACTGATCCCAGACAGCGAGGAGAAATTCAGAGTGTGCACCAAACAAAAGCTCAGGTCTCAGGAGGCTGAATGAATAAGAGGTTGTAAGATTCAACATTGCAGTGTATAAAATAAAGGACATTTAGAACTAAAGACACAAACCGTGATGTTAAAATAATTGAAATCTTAAAAGTAATCACAAAAAATTGAATGCAAAGACCGTACACTGCAGACTGACATGATCCGAAGTACGACAGTATTCATAGTCGGTCTGTAATTACATTTACAGTGGTGAAATTTCGAGGACTTTAAGTGAGCGTTGTGATTATTGAATCACTGAGTGTCTGCAGACTGTGATTGTCCTCCAGTGATCCTAAAGTCAGCGTCACACTGTGTCCTCAGACAGCTGCCAAACATGAGTCACCAACATCTGGTTTTCTGAACAATGAACTCTGCAGAGCAGGACTGTGTGACGGAGTATTTCCTGATCGATGCTCTCTGTCTGTCTGTCTGTTTGTTTGTTTGTTTGTTTGTAACTGACCTGATGTAAGGAAACGTGGTACTGGGACAGCAGCAATGTGACGGAGATGGTAATGAGCGGCGTGAAGTGCACGGGAAACGAGATGTCTCTGGGTCAGTGCCAGCATCACAAAACTGTCAGCTGTCAGAAAGCGGCGGCGAGGTTTGCGGCGGGAGTCATCTGCTCTGAGAGTGAGTGACACAGACAGGTGGAGACGGTTCATGATGACTGATGATACTCATGGACACATTTCATTGACCTTATCAAACTCTGAGGGCGTTAAGAAAACTGAGAGTCTCAGAGGAGCAGTGAAAACACTAATCCTCTCTCCGCCCCTCCTTCCACGCAGCGGCCTCTGACCTGGTCCTGAACGCCAGTCTGGTCCAGCAGACGGTTTACATCGAGGACCGTCCTCTGCACATGCTCTACTGCGCTGCTGAGGAGGACTGTCTGTCAAAGTCTGCAGCCCAGGCCAACTGGCCGTACGGACACAGACGCCTGCTGCGCTTCTCCTCCCAGATCCACAACATCGGCCGGGCCGACTTCAAACCGAAGGCTGGGCGCCACTCGTGGGTCTGGCACGCCTGCCACGGGTAACATTACCTTTATTCTTATTGAATGAGCGCTGTGCGTTGGATCAAATTTATGCTGATACGACGACAGATTCATTAATGTATATATTTGAGTGTTTACTTCTCCATCAACACACAGTGACAGCAGTGGAAGAGACAACAGCTTCTCTGCCATGAAATTAAACTTTACAGGATGTGTGACTGCCAACAGGTGTTATGTTGTTTGCCACATTCTTTACACTGTACATCAGACATGGATCATCTCTGTTATTTCACAGCACACCCAGACCCCTCTGTCTTCCTGTGAAGTCATCCTGTTTTCACTGAAACATCTCGCCCTCTGCAGCACGGAGTACATTTTAGATTTTCAAACAGTGATCATATGTTTCAGAAAAAGTCTACTCAACATCAAGTTTCATCCACACATACATATGACACCTGAAGAAAATCACAATACACATATTGTTTTAAAGCTTAAACACAGAACTGTCACTTTTTTCAATCGTATAAAAAGTGCTTGAAATGTGTTTTTCCTAATTGTGGACATTTCCTCTGTTTTAACAGTCACTACCACAGCATGGATATTTTCACCCACTACGACCTGCTAAACTCCAACGGCACCAAGGTGGCTGAAGGACACAAAGCCAGTTTCTGTCTGGAGGACACAGACTGTCAGGACAGTGAGTGTGACGCTTCAGATCAGAGTCAAACCAAAGGCTCTATCTAATCTACATTTAATCATTTCTAAGGATCACCACATATGTAGATAATACAAATAAGAAACCACTTAGCGCAAATTCACACCGTCGATGTGCGTCCACTAACAGTGTTTGTCTGGTGGGTTTGGTGATGGTGATTTCAGGGCTGTTTCTGGTTAAACAAAAAGGATCTTACTCTTTAACACAAAGCTCTATCTCTGCAGGGATCCTGTCATCATGTTGTCAGTTACTTAGTCCAATGGTTTTCAAACTTTTTGTGCCCAAGGCACACCAAAGAGCAAGCCAAAAACTCGAGGCACACCTGTAATTATGTCTGTGAGCAGTAGCTTCTATAACCAACATAAGAGAATAAAAATAAGAAAAAATAAGACAGGTAACTTCCTCATGCTGTCTGACTTTTTTCCTCTTTTCTTTCGGTGGTAGGTCGTCTTCACTGGTGCTTTGTCGTAATTTGCCCCCATACAATAACGCAATCCATTGTCCCACTCACGGCTTTCTCCTCTTAAACATTAACATCCTTCACACTGGCTGCCAATCAGCTTCGGATGTGTCACACACTGATAATTCCCATGCACGAATGGTGACAAATAGGTTGTTTAAATTCAAATAAATTACATTTTTGAGCAAGAGTTTGCCTCTTTAATAGGAAATGGGTGCACACAACATACAGATACAGTCAATTACAAATTAATTCATAACTGTCTGTACAGGCTCAGTTGAATATTGCACTAATAATGTGTGTTTATCACAAAATCCCACGGTACACCAGGATTGGCACTGATTTAGAATAATAATCTGAGCCTGTCAGTGGCGAAAACGAACACTTGTAGTGGAGGCACGTTGACATCACGTGTGGATTAACACTGTTAGAGGTCTGACAGACTTCATTGTGCTTTATTTCTTTTATCTTAAGGTGGAAGAGGCCAGATCAAACAGAAAAAGAAGACTGTGCCTCAGAAAGTCACGATAGCAAAAATCCCAAGAGCCAAGAAAAAATACGTCACACGGGTGTGTGGCCTGGCAACATTTGGTAAGACGTTTATTTTTTGTGTGTGTGTGTGTGTGTTTTTATTGTTCTCAACATTTCATTGTCTTCTTTTTAAAGCTTTATTCTCCTAACGAACATTCTGTGTTGACTCTTGCAGACATCGAACTTAAAGAGGCTCAGCGATTCTTTGCCCAGAAATTCTCTTGTGGTGCCTCAGTTACAGCAGAGGATGAAATAATCATTCAGGGAGATTTTACAGATGACATAATCGACGTCATTCAAGAGAAGTGGCCTGAGGTGAGCTGTCTGAATGTGTCTTCAGTGATTTGTCTTTGTATGTTTATGTACTCAGTTGTCTCAGTTTCATTTTCACTGGATGAGGCAGTGCTGGCTTTAATTAGTAATTTTGCACTGAGGTTGAACCTCTCTGTAGCTACGCAGTGATGTTAAAAAATGTAAGATAGTTGGCAGGAGGAGAGGAGGGATTTGGCTGCATTACTGAGAAGAAAGTGTCTCAAAATTTGTCTTTATACTTGGAACAAGTTTAAAAAGAAAGATGGCTTTCAGGACAGATCAAACTGAGCAGGCTGAGAGAAGTTAAAAGCACACAAATGTACTGGTGCTGTACTTTATCTCAGATATTGTCTGTGCAAATGACGCACTGTATTTCATGGCTGAATGATATGTGATGATATCAGCCTGCAGCTCAAATGTATTTCACGGGCTGTTGTACAGTCAGTGGTTTACATTGGTGTTTGTGTACTTTGTGTTTCTTACATCATATTTTGCACATGACAGTACTGTAGCCGATGGCTCTTAAAAACAACGAGTCCTTATCTACTACGTATCATAAAGCTTGGGCTAGACAGACACAGTCAGAGCAAGCATCTCCTCCATTTTCTTGGTTACCAGGATGACATGTCCCTCCCTGATCTTATATATGATTGGTTCTCTGAAAAGGAGCGACATTGACAACACCAGCGCCTTTCTGAAAAGTCCACATACACACTCTCATCATTTGAAACAATTTAAGAAAGATGCTGGTGCTTAGGAAAAAACACTATTAGAAGACTCGCGGGAAAAACTCGGCTAAAACGTTGCAGGCAGACACGCCGCAAAGGCTACAAACAACTGCCAACTAGCAAGTATGCTCTGCGCCCGCGTGAGAGGAAATAACTCTCGATACCAGCAAGCAGCAGGAGTCTGTATTCATCATTCAAAAAGGGAAACCGGAAGACTAACAGGATGGATTCAAGATGCTATTTAGCCAGTTAGCTCATTAACAACACGTTCCAGTGTTGAAAGAACAGATTATATTTACTGTGTGCTAGCGAACAACAACAACATAAACCACAAACAGTTTCTGCTAAAGAGCTCAGTGGCTAAAGATATTATCTTACCTAACATAACAACTTTGTTTTGGCCTCACTCCCACTTGACTTTAGCTCTTTGTTTACTTTCCTCACTTCCATTTCTCTTCCTGTGATTTGAGCTGAACTGCTAGAATCAGAACAATTTCAGTCATGGAAGCGCTTCACCGTTTCCAAAGCCAGTTCAAAGTGCTAGTTGGCTTTTTTTAACAATTCAGTGTTGATTTGGCGTCTGCGACACCAGTTAATGAAATCACTGTGATTGACAATTCAGTGAAGCTCACGAGAGGAGACATGGAAGTGAGGAATGTAAACAAAAGGCTAAAGTCGAGAGAGAGAGAGTGAAATCAAAACAAACTTGTTACATAAGATTATTTTTCTTTAGCCACAAGCTCTTTAGCTGAAACGTTTCGTAATGGTTTGTGTCATTGGTCACTGGCGCAGGGTAAATATAATTTGTTCTTTCAACGTTAGTTTGTGTTGTTAATGTGCTAACTGGCTAACTAGCATGAAGACAGTCTTCCAGTTTCCCCTTTTTGAAAGCAATTAACGACTACCGCAGTCTGCTGATATGAGGTAAGGTAAGGTAAGGTAAAGTGTTAATGTCCCCGAGGGGCAATCTGGGATACAGACGGTAGCTATAAGTCAAACAAAACGGACAGTACAAAACATAACACACAGACTCCAGTATCATACACTGTCAGGAGTACATCATGGATTCTTCGTGATCACTGCTGTTCAAGATTAGCGATGGAAGATGGAGCAAAGGACGATCTGTAATGCTTAGTGCTACATTTAGGGAGGCAAAACCTCCGCCCTGATGGAAGCATGTTATGGAGGGGTGTGTCCTCTCACGGAGGCGCAGAGCGTACATGCTGATTGGTCGTCGGTTGTGGTTTTTGTGGTGTAATCATGTGCAACTTTTTAGCCGAGACACAAGCAACATGAGGCCAAAATCGTCCACCACAGTACATGTAATTTATATCAATACAGTAATCGTTCTATAAATTAAATTAAGAAGTTTAAAATAACCATACTGTACTTCATCACATTTTATTTTCTTCTTCTATTTGGAATTTCCAAACAAACAATAAAATCCTACTGCCTCATGAGACAAACTTAACGACTCAAAACAGAACCCTGAATTCTTTCAAAGTGAAAACTTTAAGGTTCCTGAGAACAATTTCAAGTGTCACAGGTTTCTGTATTCACAGCGTCACTCACCTCCTCCATGTCTGCCCAAATCACGCTACCTTGCGAGGCAGCAGGATTCGCAAGATCATGCAAGAATCACAAGATTACGTGAGATACAGTATTGCCAAATTTCTACCAGTGGACACGTGTCTGCTGTTGCGTGGTATATACCGTGACAACAGCCTGCTCAGCCTGAAGTTTAATTTCTTAAATCAGCTGTAGTTTTTATCAAACAAACATCTATTTTCAGCAGCACATTAATCCACATTTGGTGATGTGGTGAGTGTTTGTGTCAGCAGGACGGTGTATGTGGGATGAGTTAAAATAAACTACAGTGTTTGTTCAGGGTAATAAAGGAACATGTGACTCAGTGAGGCTCGCTGAGGTGTTTTAATAGGTTTTGGACAACAATGGAGCTCTGTGGCACAGAGGAGGAAGATACACCGAACACACAAACGAATGCTGACATCTCTGTGTGTGTCTGTTGTAGGTGGATGATGACAGCATCGATGATCTGGGTGAAGTCAAGAAGTGAAGACCAAATATGCACTTTTACTGAAACGGATGTGACCTGTAACAACAACAACCTGGCCAAATGTACAC
Source organism: Chaetodon striatus (assembly GCA_029783705.1). Classification (NCBI taxonomy): domain Eukaryota; kingdom Metazoa; phylum Chordata; class Actinopteri; order Chaetodontiformes; family Chaetodontidae; genus Chaetodon; species Chaetodon striatus. The sequence continues at coordinate 24,151,226 of JAPZEB010000011.1, forward strand.
ATTAAGTCATTTTATACCTATTTTATTTACTGTTCATAAAAAGCTGCGGACTTGGCCACTCACTTGGCTTCCTCTTTTTTTTTTTTTTAGTTAATAGCTGCTTTCTCTCGTTTGCCAAAGGTGTGGTATGACGTGAATCCCTCCCAAATGTTCTTCACTCAAAGCAAAACTGTAGGCTAATAAATTTCAGTCTCCTTCGCCTGTACGCTCTTCTTTCCAAGTTTGTCTCATGTCTGTTTTTCAGAAGCATTAAGGATTGTGAGGCTGCTGCTTCATGTGAGTCTCTTTAATGGCCGCAGGTTACTTGTTTTTCCTTCGGCCCCATGAGTAAACCTCCTCCCCTGCATAATAGTTTTATAATGAAGCCACACTCCCCAGACAGATAACATTTACAGTTGTTTCCCTGCTCCTCTGCGTCAATACCACGTCCCCAAAGATAACACATAGCGCACAGATGTTTGCTCCACTTGTGAATTAGCATGTTTGTCTGTGAATCGTTTGCATGAACGCAAACATGATTCTCGCCCAAAGAGGTCAGCTGGTGCAGCATATCTGTGTTGACACTGTGCAGAGCAGCCAGGTCGGCGTTGTGCTTCACTGACGCCTCAAAATGATGAATGTCACTCCTGCAGACGAGTGCTGCGCCTTCGAGGCTCCCATACTGGACCAGGTTTTGCCTCCCATACTGGTCTTGGAGTTCATGTTTGGTCTGATGGGGAACTTCGTCGCCCTGTGGATGTTCATCTTTCACATGGACACATGGAAGCCCAACGCCGTGTACCTGACTCACCTGGCCGTCGCCGACTCCATCGTGCTGTTCTGCCTTCCATTCAGGGCCGACTACTACAGGCGTGGGAAGAACTGGCTGTACGGCGACGCCCTGTGTCGTATCCTGCTCTTCCTGCTGGCAGCCAACCGTGCGGCAGGGATCTTCTTCCTCACGGCCGTGGCTGTTGACCGTTACTTCAAGATCGTCCATCCGAGGAACCGCATCAACCAGATGGGCCTGGGCTACGCTCTCTGGGTCTCCCTCGGCCTCTGGGGACTGATCTTCCTCGCCACCGGCTACCTCCTCGCTAACGAGCACTTCTTCTACAACAGCAACCGAACACAGTGCGAGAGCTTCAACATCTGCATGGGCTTCAGTCCCCTCTCCACCTGGCACAACACTTTCTACGTCACCCAGTTTTTCCTGCCCACGTCGATCGTCGCCTTCTGCACCATCAGAATCACATGGCAGCTGCGGGTCAGGACCATGGACAAGAAGGGGAAGATCAAACGGGCCGTGCAGTTCGTCATGGCCGTGGCGTTGATCTTCATCACCTGCTTCTTCCCCAGCACCATATCACGCATCGCAGTGTGGATCCTCAAGGCGTGGTACAACGAGTGCAAATACTTCGAGGAGGCCAACCTGGCGTTCTACACGTCCGTGTGTTTCACCTACTTCAACAGCGTCCTCAACCCCGTCGTGTATTATTTCTCGAGCCCTGCCTTCAGCGGCACCTTCAAGAAGCTCCTGAATAAACTGCTGAGAAAGAGCGACGACAAAGATGAGACGGAGCCACCTGAGAACGGCATTTCCACCGTGGACGGTAGACAAGAATGAAGGTGATGTTGCAGGGATACTCGAACATATGCACGTTAAAGGCCTGGCTACTGATTTAATTACTATTATCCTAGTTTATAACCGTAACAAAATGTGGAGGAGGTTTTTCTGTGATCGTAAACAACAAATTTATCCACCTAAAATAATAATTAGAAGCGTAATGCTCTGTAGTCGTATAACTAAACCCTTGTGAATGTGGTAATTGATGTTATTTTGAGCAATTAATGAAAAATCTCAAGTTGCAAGCAGGGTGTCTGCTGGTACTGGACACTTAAAGTTAATGCAATAACAGGGTTTTCACGGTCATGACAAACCTGGAAAAGTCATGGCATTTCACGATCGTATTTTACAGGCCTGGAAAAGTCATGAAATTAATAAAAATCATTGAAAATTTAAAAAAAGTCATGGGATTTTGTTGTGTGTAATGAAATTGTTGCAATAATCCAAGTTATGTAAGGTAACAGCAGTTTTTTAATTTTTAATTTGTTTTAATTAAGCTGTTGACATAAGCAGCTCTAATATCAGGATTCCCACAATCAGGGAAAACCTGGAAAAGTCATGGACTTTCACAATCTAATTTTCCAGGCCTGGAAAAGTCATGGAATCAGCAAAAATGATTAATGGTTGAGGAAAATTAGTTGTTAAAGTGATCTTCCTTGATAAACTTCCACATTATGAAACATGACAGCAATTTGTTTTATTTTTATTTATTTATTTTTTAATGAAGCTGTTAACAACAAATAGCTCTAATATGAGGGTTCCCACAGTCCAGGAAAACCTGGCAAAGTCATGGACTTTCAAAACCTCATTTTCTAGGCCTGGAAGAGTCATGGAATTAGCGAAAATCACTGAAAGTTTTGGAAAGCTCCTGGAATTTTGTTGTTTGTAGTGATATAAGTTCTTAAAGTAACCTTCCATATTATGTAGAGTAACAGCATTTTTTAAAAAAAAATTTATTTATTTTTTAGTGAACTCATGGACCTTCTCAATCTCATTTCCCAGGCCTGGAAAAGTCATGGAATTAGCAAAAGTCATTGATAGTGCAGGAAAGTTAGTGAATATCTTTGTCATAATTAAGACTTATGACAAAGACGTAATGGAAGCATGATATTTCATTTTACTAAACTGACCTCAGTGCACTGAAAGGGTAAACGTCATTGGGAATTTAATAATTATAAATTACTCCAAGCATCTTTTTTTTTTAATTTATGTTGTGTAAAAAAAGAAAACCTTTCACATCAGTGCATATCAAACAACATATACGCTGATACATATCTGAGAGGGGCCAGTAATGGCTGATAAACTCTGTTTTTAAAGACCTTTTCAATATAATTTTCCATCAGATTTAAGACTGATTTATGGACAAATTATCTATTTCTTATTCAAGCACTGAAGGTAAGAAGTACTTAGTCCTGTGCATGTAACATAAGGTTATTAGAGTGAGTTCATCTACATTTTGCTAAGTGTAAATTTAAAGTTAAATATAAGGTTCAGTGGTAGGTTTAAAGATTTGTAACATCAGAAATGTGCCCCCCCATGCAGAGGAGCCTGACACATTTTGACAAAAAGAAATTAAAAAAATAGATAAATTAAAGATACTACTTCTGTGGCGATTAGCACCTCATCAATTCAAATTTAAGAGTATTTATTGAACTCAAGACCTTTCAAGGACCTGCAGACGCCTTGGTTGTCAGGTGACCAAGTCAAATATGAACTGCATGTGTCAAATACGTGATGTTATTTGTATATCAACTGTTTCTCTGTAAGGTTTACATTGTCAATCACATCCACTGTGAACAGCAAACTCTGATTCTCTGCCTCCCATTAAAATAATATTTACAGTACAAATGAGCTGAGCAGCCGGAGGGACGTTTAGACGACTGAGTGCTGTCACTGTCATGTGTGCACGTGTTTTGTCACATTTCCAGTCTCTGTATCTCGTCACATTTTGTTTTCAGTAAATAAATGAAACCTCAGAATAACTGAGATAAATCACATTTTACTGTTTGTGTCTTTTTACTTTGTGTTTGTGTCTTTGAACTCAAGAAATCATGTTTATTGAACTTTGGAGTTCGATGTCAGTGTCAATCATCCACGACAGGAGTTCATAAATTTAAAAAAAAAAAAAAAAAGCCATTAATCCAAGACTGGATTACTGATCTAATCCAATATCAGATTTATTTTTTTTTTTTGAGCAATTTATTTTCAAGATCCAATCCAAAAAATAAATCTGATCAGACCACCATTCAGATACATTTTTTGAACAACTGGTCTGGGGCCAGTCATTTGAATACAACAAATGGAAATAAAAAGAGCTGGGAAATAAATGTGGCATTAGGAAATTAAAGTTCCCTGAAATAAAAAAGCAGTCCTTTGAAAAATGTTGTTTTTGAAATAAAAAGGGATTTATTTATTTATTGGCCCACACTGAATGAATTACAGATTTGTATATATTTAAATGTATAGAATTGAGTATTGTATATATTTATTGCTATATTTATGTAGTTAGTGCCCCATTTTTTAGGATTTATTTAAAAAAAAAACAAAAAAAAAAACTGAGGGTACACAAAATTAGCTTCCCATTCATTGTCTTTATACAGTATGACATCACTAGTTTGAGACTCATTTCTCTGGTTTCTGGCTTTGAGAGAAAGTAGCTCATGTTCACAAATTTTGATCGAACTGTCCTAAACCATGGAGAAAACATTTTGGAGTTCTTAATCAAGGTCTCAAAGAAATCAAACTAATATCTTAAATATTTCAAATTCAGCTAGAACCAGAACCACTCATTGTTTTTTGGGGTTTTTTTTTTTTTAGAAATGTCTGACATGTCAGAAAATTAAGCAACACTCAGCAATGTTTCCTATCATATAGTCTCATTATTGCAAATAAACTTCTCCTTATGAACTGGAAAAAGAAAGAAGCCCCGACAGCAAAGACGTGGCTTAGAGACCCCACGAATACACTTCACCTTGAAAGAATATTTTGATCACTTATCTTAGTTCTGTGACTTAAAATGGGCATTGTGACGGAAGGGAAGGGCTGGTGGGGTGTTTTATTTTCCTTTCATTATTATTATTTATTTGTGTGTGTGTGTTTTTTATTTTCATTTTATTTGCATGCATGTTTTGTGCATAAGTATGCATGTGTATAAATGTTTTCTGAGTTATTACTGCTCAGTATATGTTCAGAAATAAAAAGAAAAGAGCATATGACGATCAAACTGCGTGTTTGTATATTTAGATACAGTACTTGCTTATTTATGTGCGCAAATAAAACACATTTGACACACACACTCTCCACAAACAGTAAATGAAAATATGAGTTCGGATGTCCGAGCTTTGGAGGAGTCCGTGAAAGCATCAATAGTTGCCACCATGACGTCATGCTGGGGCTGGGCTGAGAAGCGGAGAGCGGCTGGAAAAACATGTAACGGTGCAAAGACGCGGCTGCACCCACCCACAGCATCCTTTACTGAGACTCAATTCACCAACAGAGACCAAGTAAGCTTCCACGACAACTTTCCACACACCTGTCTGCCTTTATTTACATGTAAACACCTTCTCCGCGGGGCGTTGTTTGATGCTAACCTGAAGCTAGCTAGCTGTGGCAGTGGGAGCGCATTCCAACAGGGAGCAAAGCTCCATACACCAAATGTGACACCCAGGGACAAGTTGAAGCACTCTGTTAAATAACACGTCGGATTAAAATAACCTGCCAGATGGAAATGTAATGCGTAGGATGGTTAAAAAGAGGAGTTACTAAGTTACTGGCTCCAGAGATGCAGCAAGTGGAGCCCAGCCCAGACACAAACAACACGGGCCAGTCTCATCAGCTGCTGCTCGGGCAACAATGCAGCAGCAGTGGTTTGTGACACATGTAACGGGTCAGATGTGATGGTGTCAGGCTGGAGATGAAGGAGACACAGGCTGGGCTGTGACAGCTGTAGGTGTGCTTGTTGTTGTGGTGCAGCAGCAGCTGGGCGGGGGGAGCAGCAGTGTTACAGCAGGATGCTCGTGTTACCTGCTCAGTGTGCTGGACTGAGACACACCTTTGTGCTCTGTGCTCCTGTCAGCTGTTGACTGCAACAATGTGCTGCAAAACAAATCTGTATTTTATTGGATTGAACGGAAATACAAGCCACATATTCTCTGTTAGAGCTACAAACTACTGGAGCTCAGCACCAGGTGAGATGAGTCAGTGCAACAGCTTTGTTGGTTTGATATTTAAGATGAAATCATGGCTAAAATCTTAATGTTGTAGTTTTATTGTTGTGGTGGTGTGTTAGTGTTGTACTAGTGTTGTTGTTGCTGTTATTCCTGAAGCCATTGTGTCATGAATATGTCCTATTTTGTATTTGTGTTTTCTTTATAATAGTGTCTTTTAGCAGAGAAATTATTCTCTGTTTCTCTTCAAATGAAAACTAACTTATAGCTAACTCTGGTGCAGCTAAGTAGCTGTGCACTGTCCCTGCTAAATAAATAAAATAAATGAATAATATTAGAGTTCACCTGCAACACTGTCAGTTGTGGAAGAAGTAATGACATCCTGTGCTTAAGTAAAAGTACTAACACCACACTGGAAATACTCCACAACAGGTAAAAGTCCTGCAATAAAAGCCTTACTCCAGTAAAACTATTACACTGGATTTATGGAGCTTTCTAGAAAAAAAACAATGCTCAAACAATGAAAAAAAATCTGCTTATTGTGTTGTATTAAAACACACATTTCCCTCTATGCTTTAGTGCAAAAAATATGCTACAAAACAAATATATTTTTAATAAAAAACATGCTTTTATTGGATGGTTACCTGTGGAAAATACTAGCTACATATTAGAGTTCAGCACCTGTCAGTTGTAGAAGAAGTATTTCCATCCTGTTCTCAAGTAAAAGTACTAATACCACACTATGGAAATACTCCACTGCAGGTACAGTCGTGCCATCAAAACCGTACTTAAGTAAAAGTACTAATAATAGTGATAATAATGATTATACTTTGGATTTATGTGGCTCTTCTCTGGATATTTAGAGGTTTTACAAAGAAGAACAACAAAACAAATGAAAAAAAACCTGCTAATTGTGTTGGATTAAAACACACATTGTTTCCTCTGTGCTTTATGAGCAAAAAGATGCTTCAAAACAGATATATATTTAAAATAAAATATGCGTTATTGGATGGCTACCTGTGAGAAATACCAGCTACATATCAGAGTTCAGCACCTGCAACACTATTACTCGTAAAAGAGATACTCACATACATCACAGCTAGGATTTTGTTTGAGTGATGCAGTTGGTGAGGGCAGAGAGAGTGGAGTAGGGACGGCTTTAGTGGAGATGTGGAGCTGAATGACGTCGGCAAAGCAGTGAAACTGAAGTCCACGACCAAGTGGGAGAATGTACAGGATGAAGAGGAGGTGGCCGAGAACTGAACGTTGGGGAGCACCTTGGCAGCGGGGAGCAGTGGGGGGTTTGTTTATGCTGATGAACTGGTGTGTGTTGGAGAGGTAGGAACTGAGCCAGGACAGAGCAGTGCCGGTGATGCTACGAGTGGTTTCAAGGCGGGAGAGAAGGATGGAGCGGTTGATGGTGTCAGAGGCTGTGCTCAGGTCAAGTGGGATGAGGAGGTTGAGGCTGCCGGCAGCAGAGGAGGCCAGGAGGTCATTTGTGACTTCGAGGAGGGCACTTTCAGTGCTTCAAAACTTCAAGTCAAAGTATTCATCGTGCAGCAAGCTGTCACCTGTCAGTGTTTTCCTAACGATCTGATGTTTTTGGATTAATATTCCTGCCGCATTAATGTGTATGTGTCATTTCACTGCTGTGAATGTTTGAAGTGGATCTCATTCGACCACCTTTATATGCCGTGGTATGAACATAGGCGGTTATCGTACTGTGTGCGTCTGCATATCTGTGTTAGAGAGAACAGAGAACCTCACCTATACGGGAGGGAGATTTTTTTACTCATACTGGTTTCAAGTTTCAGGTAATACAAAATGTTTGTTCAACCAAAGAACGTTCCTTCAAAGGTCATTGTAATAGTTTTATACCATATACCGTAGAATATAGAGGCTCATGCACACCTTCAGAAACCTGTGGACAGGTGTGTAGGAGGAAAATCCCCGCACACTGTCCTGTTATTTGTAATAAACTTAAACAACCTTTTAGTCGTCAGACCTCCGTCAGGGTAAGTACTGGACTGTATGGCGTGAAATCACAACATTTTCTAAGACGGTCATCGGACCATGAAAAGTTGCAACCCCACCTGTGAGAACGACGTACCTCTAAAAGTAAACTATTCATGATGTCATAAAAACAGTCCTGTTTTCAGCTTTGTGACGATGCATTTTCCAGCTGATCCAAGAGGGTTTTTGAAGAGTTT
>JAPZEB010000011.1:24260012-24273502 GCA_029783705.1 Chaetodon striatus
AAACCTTTAAATAAAGTTATGAAGTGCTTCACAGGATACAGACGCAGAAAATTAAAGAAACAGCCACATAGTAAGGAAATATAGAGGACAGGAGAGGCAGGTCGGTATGGGATTCGAGAGACACTTCCAGAGAGACTAAAGCACCATCACTGTTGGATATGCAGAGGGAGCTGGGTATGAATAAAAGACCTTGGTGGGATGATCTGAGTGGCCTAGAGGTGGTGTAGGGATGCGAGAATTTGGAGATGTTTAAAGACCATGTAGAGCCCTGTGTGAGATAAGGAGTATCTTGAAGTCTATTCTTACTTTACGGGGAGCCGATGAAAGGAGTGAAGGAGCGTGCAGCCTGCTGGCTAACGTGTCGTGGCAGCAGGGAAGTCAAAGCTGAGAGGGAAAGAGAAGAGGAAGCAAAGGAAGCTCAGTGTGTGTGCGTGAAATCGATTTGCAATACTGTAAGTCTCACTTTTTATTTGGTCTATCATCCTCAGCCACAGTCGGCTTTATTGAGCCCCCCTCTTCTTTCCCATGCTCCCTGTAATCCCTGCTGAATGCTCCTTTTGACCTCCAATCAGCTGTATTGACTGTATTGTGTGTGAGGTGGGTGGTGGTGGATTATACAGGCTGCTGAGCGCTCAGGTGCTGACTGATGTGGCTAATGTGCTTGAGCAGAGACGGTTCACGCCGACTCAACACCCCCTGCCTGCTGAACTCAGGGGAAATATTTCTTACTGAGGGTTTTTTTTTTCTCGTGTCTGTGCTTTTTGAGATGTTGGCATTCAAGACTTAATTGTCTTTAGTGCTGCTTTCAGGAGCAAAACAGCTCAGCGGCAAAATAACTGCTGTCAGTGTGAGGCTAATTAGACGTCGTCTGTTTAAGATAATGAAAGTTTAATGTAACTCAGTCTGTTAAAGGGCCAGTTCACCCAAATTCCAAAAACTTCTTTATTCCTAGGACAGCCCGGCATCCTGGGATTTTTTATGATAGGAATGATTTACATCTAGTGCAAAACAATCATTGATGAGAGCATATTGTTTCAGTCGCTCAACCCTGAATCATTTACTTATTTAGTTTTAATCTGACACCAGGTAATATTCGGTGACTGACAAAGGCACACCAGTTGACGAAAACTATGATGACAATTTTTCATCAACAACCTTTTTTCCATGAAGAAAACGAGACAATGACGAGCTAAAAATAGATCTTGATAATAAAAGCTAAGATGAAGTCTATGTTTACTTTTTACATTGACGAGACATGATGAAAATGTTCGTGGTGGACTATCTAGGGCTGGGTATCCTTAAAAATTTTCAATACCTTTACCGATAACTTCACTTCAATACCAGTTCCTGAACGCTACTTTTTTCCATACCAATTTTTTAAAATCAGTTGTAACAAAAAGAAAATTACACATTACGGTACAAATGTTGAGTTTTATTTTTCAGCTTTGGCATTTTTCCGTGCAAAGCAGTCCTGCGGCACTCATCTTGTTTTTCTTTGACCATTTTCCTTTTTCTGCCAGTGTGAACGGATTCACACTGACTGGCCTTGTCGTCCTCACATCAGGGTGGACAGGATCAGAGGCTACTGTGAGGAGAGGATAAACACAGCAGTGAACGTTGGGTGAGCTGTTTAACCAGCAGACCCAATAGATGACCACATTTTAACAAGCTAATATCAGTTACAGTCATTCATTAGTTAGCTTTTGATTTAGCTAGCTATATAACCATAAACTAAAGCTACACAACAATATCTTCAGTTAACGTTACATGGCTCACATTTTTCACTCGGTGCACCTATTAAGTTGCAGTAACGTTAACTTAGGTAAACAGACGTATAAAGTTGGCCAAATTTTGCAAAATGTAAACGTACTTACTTCCTTACGTCCGCTCTTCTTGCAGTCAAACATGGAGCAACTTTCTGCTCTTAAATTGATTCCATGCACGTTCAAATGCTTCATCAAATTGGTCGTGTTGCTGGCCTTAGCAACGATAACCTTTTTGCAAACGTTGCCTCACGCACTATCGGCATCAATCTTGCTAAAATGGAGCCAAACTTTTGACCTCGTGGCTTTTTTTTAACTGCTTCGACGACACGCACTCACACTCTGTAGTTCACAGCACATACACGTGAACCCCGTCTGTGGGTGTAACCACGTAAGTATTTTTCCTGCATGCTTCAACCACGTGTGACGTTACAGCCAATCACCGGCATCTTGATTATGTGATCAACTCCTAGGTGCCGAAACTTGGCACTGAAAGACAAGGCATCTTTTGATACTGGGAGGTATCGAAGCATTTTAGTCTGTGCCTTAAAAGAACCAAAGTTCGGTACCCAGCCCTATGACTGTCGGACGTTAAAAGCCGAGAACAGCCGTGCTTGAAATGATCCTCAAATGCCGCATGAGCGACAGGCTGGTTTACTCCATTAAATAGTCAGTGCCGAGATGTTTCACCAGCCAGCAGAAACAGTCAGAGCAGAGGAGCGTCAGCCGTTGGTGCGAGTTGTGAGCTGTAATTCAGCAGTAAATAATCAGCCGTGTGCGTCTGACTGTGGATGGTGGAGCTGCTGAATGGATCAGTGGAGTTGCAGTGGTGGCTGTTAGCAGTTAGCTCCGCTTGTTAACCGCTGAAAGGCTGATCATCATGCATCCTTTCAATTTATGTTAGGATTTACTCGTATTTAGGTACAACTTCAAGGTACTTATACTTTATTAAGTATTTCCATTTCATGCAGCTTTATACTTCTCCTCCACTACGTCTCAGAGGAAATATTGTACTTTTTACTGCACTACATTTGTCTGACAGCTCTGGTTACTTCTTCTACTGTAAAAAAAACCCCCACCTATATCCAGATGTGTTGATGTTGAACGTTTGTGATAAACTGAAGGATAAAGTGTTCCTCCTTCTCCTCCTTCTTAAGCTAAATAAAATCTTTAAAATCCTCTCGGATCAGCTGGAAAATGTCGTCACAAAGCTGAAAACAAGCTGTTTTTATGACATCATGAAAACTGCTGTAGATTAAACGACCCAACAGGATATAAACGAGTTAAAATGAGCACTACCATAAACGTACAGCAGTAAAATGACACATACGCATTAAAGCAGCTGTAATATTAAACCACAAACATCACATAAAACAGGAAAACACTTACATTATCAGTGTTTTTATTAAATTCTGCTGATACTACTGAAGTAAAGGATCTGAACACTTCCCCCACCCCTGGCTTTAACACGCAAAAAATGCACATACCTAATGTTTAAGGTAATTAAAGTCTGTGGTTTATGTTATTGATAGGTTTAACATGGGCACCTGTCCAGCCTAAGTGGGTGAAATTACCTCCTCCATCATAAACGGTGTCAGGGTTGGGGTCAAGTCCGCTCGGACCTAATCCATCAAAGCAATCAATTGAAATTCATGAATTTCCCATTTTCCCATTACTTCCAGTGAGGACATGTTCCACATGAGCTTACTCACTGGAGCGTTTAACGATTTGGACGGTTGAAATGTCCAGTAATTGACTTTCCCCCTCCTCAGATCTGCAGCTGAGGCATTATTGTTAACGCTCAGGAGTTCTCTCAGCAGCACAGCAGGAGCAGCAGATGTGCTGTTCAAGCCCACCGTGGGCCCGAGCGTTTGATTAGCTGTACGTCACGAGCACGCTCCGAATTGTTCGCAGCCAGGAAGGATGGGCGGGGGCAGATGTGTATTTATACACGAGTGTGTCACAGCTGTAAACAGAAAACCATTATGGCGTTTTTAGATGCTGCTATGTGTGAACGTCTCCTCAAAGTGACCCGGATATTCTGTCAGAGGCTTCAGGGCAAAATGTCAGACACACACACCAGCAGTGATTCTTGTTTGTCTTATATGACCTCCACAGATGCACCATTTGAACCAGTTTAAGAAAACATGGGAATAATGTTAGGGCCTTGATACAAAGATGTCAGATTACAGGAAGTGTGATTTTTAAATGATTGAAATTGAATATTAAAACGATTGTTAGGGCAGCATCAGAGCAGTTTTAAGGCAGTGTGTTCGTTGTTGACGTTCTTGGACGCCGTGTCAAGTTCTGCCTGTTACATCCATCGTCTTCTTTCAAGATACACTTCTGTTTTCACAGGAAATGTAATGTTTACATAAAGTCACTTTCAAAATAAAAGCACTATGTCGGTACAACATCGTAAAAACATGTTTTTTTTTTCCTTCAACAACAAGCACATGGTTAGGTTTAGGAAATAAGAACAGGGTTTGGCTTGAGAATCTTACGGGACGCATCCACCGCTCTCGGGTGAAAGTCAGTGTTTGTTGGACCCATCCACCACCTCTCCTGCCCGTTCCAGTCGGACTTTGGCTGCTTTAACTTTCGTCCTTGCCCGCCACGTTTCCCCCTGACGCTGCCCGGCACCGTTAAACTATAATGGCAACCGACGTTAAAGGACACCTTTTTTCGTTGGTTTCTGACGCCTCAAGTCACTGCCCAAGCGCTCGATTTCTACAACTTCGGAGTGAGACCGGGCTCCACTGCTCAGTCTCAAAACACACCTTGGAATTTGTCAAGTGAATAAGGGAACACTGAGTCTGCTCTGGAGGCCCGTGCTGCAAAGTTCTCACATTCCTACTTGTCATATTTTGACACTTGGGCAACCTTTTACGTTTTATTCTGACACAGAAGAGGTCGGCTGTGAGTTACGTCAGTTGACTCACATCTCCTTTTACCCCAGGCCGTGTATTTCGATGTCCTGGAAGTGAGACCAGGCTGTGCAGTGGAGCTACCTCCTAAGGGGCCGTAACCGCCTGGAAAACGCGATGTCGGGTGCTGGGCGCTACGTCTGTGCCTTTTTTGAGCCACCTTTCAAGAGCACAGCAGCAGGTTGTATCTAAGGTTGCTTCCTGAGTGCAGAGCTGATCTTCCCGGCTAAAAGTTGTTCCAAAAGTTGAACTCAGGACGCAGCCGTCGCGTCCTGAAAATGGGAATGTGTGCACGTCACAGCGTCGTCGCTTTGGAGTTTGGCATCGGACACCAAGCACAAAGGCACTGTTTGCGGTGGTATGGTTCGCACCGAGGAGCAGCTATTTCTGACAGCACCAGTAACTATTGTACTTTAAAGAGTAAGAAATTACTGAGACCCCCCACCCCCCGATTTAGAGTATGCGTAGCAAGATACAGTTGTAACGAATATCACATGATGTATGGCATGTGACTTCACATTATGTTGGTTAGAACCGTACTTATTGTAGTTTATTCAGGCAAATATTCAGTTTTCATTTCAAGGCTGTAGCTTGAAAGTGGTGACAGTTAAAGCCATACTGTAAATGAGAAAAATATTCATTATGACCCACAGTTTGTGATCTAAGTAAATTTACTCATCTAATTTGCATATTGTGACATCACCAGGCGGCGGCCATATTGTCATTTAAAACTCAAGGAAATAGAAGTAAGGAAAAATGTTTTATCTACATAGTAAGTTTATTTTGAAGAGATAATATGCATGAAACAAGCAGAAACTGTACATTTACTGTGAAAATGGAAGTGTATTTCATAAAGACACACTGCATGTATCAAGTGTTATGTGCGATGCCATCTGTGAATGTCCAAAATCGACGCAGGAGGAAACCTAGCGCATCATATTTTGACGTTTAGGTCCACTGACAAAGCGGTGGTATTTGACAAGTTGTGATTAGAAGGTGTTGGCTTTTTCTGAACACATGAAAACCAGAATCTTACACACCACTTTGCTTCAGGTGCCGTTATTTGTTTACAGTTTTGTTCCCAGAATTTGGTCCCTGGCGCCTTCTTCTTGATGATATCACGCACAATGTGATAGATGTTCAGCACTGACTGAAGACCAACCTGTAGTCTGTCGTGCCTCTTGGTTAAGTCACGGCAATCGCCTGATCCGACACCACGACCATTTTAACAGACAGAAATATTGTGTAGCCTGATCCTGGTGTGACACACTTTATATTGTTTCCTGGAGCAGTGACTGTCATTGACGTGGACAGCGATGATGTTCACAGACTCTGTTTAGGCTCAGCATTGAATGTTGACAGATGAGCGTGTCATACGTGATGACTCCTCTCACAGGACACATGGTGTTGGTCCATCGCTGACCTTGTTTCTCCTCATTATTCTGTCTTCAGACGAACACACTCACCCAGCCCCTCACAGAGAGAGAGACACACATACAGTAGACAGGCAGACAGACAGACAGACTATTCGCCTGAGGTTTGTGTTCTGTTTAGTGGCTTAGTGCTGCCTCTGGTGTATAAACACACGCAAAGAGACACACACAGAATCTGTGATTTCCACTCACCATATGGGTGTTTGCTCTCGTACTGAACTTGTCAGTGCTCCTGTCATCCGCACACACACACACACACACACACACACATGCAGATGGCCACAAGCTGCTAATTATAACCGCCATTACATTTATTTGTCTTTTTTATAATTATATACTCAGGGTTTAAAGAAATGATCGGTGAAATCCTAACAGATTTCTTCAAAATTGTCTTTTGGGGGAGAGATGACAGGAAATGAGAAGAAGAGGGAGAGATGGGGGGATTACATGCTACAAAGGTCCCCGGCTGGATTTCAGTTCATCAGCTTTAAGCCAGAGGCCACCAGGGAGCCTCAAATCCACACAGATCCAAAGAGCCATGCTAACAGCTCTGTGAGGCCGTACGGCACAGTCATGCTTTGAGCTGAATACAAAAAATCAGCAGGCTCACAATGACAATACTAACATGTTGATGTGTAGCAGGGACGTCCATCATATTATTGAACATCATCAGATGAGATGAAATGGATATTAGTTGTGCAGGAATTTGGTCATAAACCAAAGAACTGGACAGATTTACATTAAAAGCAAGAGGCTCATTTTATGGCAATACATTCAAGTAGCAGTTGAGATATTTCCCTTTGTTCTACAAGTCTCAGCCTCATGGTAGCTTAAAACTAAAGTCAGAGGATCTCCAAAATCATTAGGAGTCATCCTCAGGGAGCCATTAATGTCTGTAGAGAGTATCACGGTAATTCATCCAATAGTTGTTGAGATATTTCAGTCTAGACTTCAGTGGTGAGTCGAGTCAGTGAGCCAGTCCCCCAATCCCTGAAATAAATTTTGTTGTTTGTTTCAGTTTTCAATTTTATGCTGTGGCTAAAGGTGTGGTAACATTTAGGCACAGAAACCACTTGGTTAGGGTTAGAAAGACACCATTAGTTGGCTAAAAATACCTGATTTAGTTGTTACAAACACAGCTGGAAATGTCCTGACCTCTTGTTAAAAAAGACCTACTTTTTTCGCTACAAACACAGCTGAAGATTTCCCAATGTTTTGTAGAAAAAAACTCTCGTGCTGCTACTAACAAAGCTGGAAATAGCCTGACCTCTCGTTAAAAAATACCTGCTGTTGTTGCTATAAACACAGTTGGAAATTTCCTGATGTCTTGTTGAGAAACACCCTCGCGTTGCTACACAAAGGGCTGGAAATGTCCTGTATTCTACCCTTAGAAAAATACCCACTTCTATCAATAGAAACACTACTGGAAATGTCCTGTATTCTTGTTAAAAAAATACTAGCTTTTGTCGACAGAAAAAAGGCTTGAAATCCACTGAACTCACGTTGAAAAATACTCACTTTTGTTGCTACAAGCATGGCTGGAAATTTCCAGACGTCTCGTTAAAAAAATACGCTCTCATGTTGCCACAAACACAGCTGGAAATTTACTGACGTCTTGTAGGAAAACACCCTTTTGTGTCGCTACACATGGCTAGAAATTTCCCAAACTCACCCTAAAAGATACCTGCATTTGTTGCCAAAAACACACCTGTAAATATCCTGAACTTTCATTTAAAATTACCTTCATTTGTTGCCACAAACACAGATGAAATTGTCCTAATACCTTGATGAAAAACAAAATGTTTTTTCCACTACAAACACAGCTAGAAATGTCTCAAACTCTTGTTAAAAATACTTACTTTTGTCGCTACAAACACAGCTGGAAATTTCCAGATGTGCTCTGAAAAAAAATACCCACTTTTGTCGCTACAAACATAGCTGTAAATGTCCCAAACTCACACTGAAAAATTCCTGTATTTGTTGCTACACACACAGCAGGAAATGTCTTAAACTCTTGTTAAGAAATACCTTCTTTTGTTGCTACAAGCGTGGCTGGAAATGCTTGTTAAAAAACACTCGAAAAACAAGCTATGTTAATGAACTCTCATTAAAGCTTTTGCTTTTGTCTAAAAACATGGCTGCAAATGTCCCAGCATCTCATTAAAAAATACCTGCTTTTGCAACTACAAATACAGCTTAAAATGTACCCAGCCCTCATAAAATAACCCTCTTTTGTCTCTGCGAACACAGCTGGAAATGTTCTTAACTTTTATTAATAAATATCCACTTTATTTGTTCTTTTGGTGGCGTTAGAGGAAAAGTCAGGGGTTCACCAAAGTCGTTACGATTCATCCGAAGAACGACATGAATGTTTACACCAGGTCTCAGAGCAGTGGATGTTGACATATTTAAGCCAAAGTGGGGGACAGTCCAACTGATATTTCATCCTTTGAGCCTTAACACGGCTAAAGAAATGCACGCTTAAGAGTAACAGCGCTGCATCCCTCCTGCTTTCATCCCCCGACCTACTTGTGTACGATGTGAAAGCCATCGAGTCTTTCACTGTCATGTTTTGTTGTCCTGCCTCCTCCTCCTCCTCAACACACTCTAGGTACAGTAAAACCAGACAACTCTGTGACGTCAAAGCTCTCAGCCACACATGGAGGGATTGAGGACCAGATTACTCTTATATGTACGCTGTGCTTTACTCGGGAGTCACCGTGCATGTATGTATGTGTGTGTGTGTGTGTGTTAAGGGTTAACCATCCCCAGAGAGTCATCAGACGGGGGATAAAGGAGGTGGTGATGCCTCTTTGCAGAACTAAGCTCCATAAGCTGCTTCCTCACTCGTCTGACAAGCCTCAGCGGAGGAGCGGAGAGTCGTCCGGCGTGTTGAGGGGGGGGATGAGGCAGCAGAGTGCATGACTGGACGGATGGACGGATGATGATGAACGGATGATGATGGATTGACAAG
Source organism: Chaetodon striatus (assembly GCA_029783705.1). Classification (NCBI taxonomy): domain Eukaryota; kingdom Metazoa; phylum Chordata; class Actinopteri; order Chaetodontiformes; family Chaetodontidae; genus Chaetodon; species Chaetodon striatus. The sequence continues at coordinate 24,269,110 of JAPZEB010000011.1, forward strand.
AGAAGTGACAGCTGTGGGGAAAGGAGTGGGATGGATGAGAGTGCTGAAAATGTTCCAGTCTAATTCAGGTGGGAGTGTCCGGTCTCCTTGGGGAATGTTCCACGTACCCTGAAGAACTGTTTTAGTGGATGAGACCGCTTGAACCTGGATTCCTGAGATGACTAACTTCCTGTTAGGGTCAGAGGACTGGTCTGATACCCTCAGCAGACACGTGTGCTGCTTTTAAAGGATGACCGGGGTTCATCTTGTGGTTTTTGTCCGTCACTGCTGAGAAGTTAGAATGTGGCGACACCAACAATTTAAGAAAGACAGGGCAGAAACTGCAGGGATTTCATCTGATTTTAGACATGATTTGGTTTCCTCCAACTAATTTGGAATCGGGCTGAATTTCTACCTGATCGGTCGTTGTTTCTGGTGTACAGAGGAGGATTAGGGCCATGTAAAAAAGTCATGCTATCACGAGAATAAAGTTTTAAATCTACAAAAATAAAAATGATATCACAAGAATAAAGTCGTAAATCTACGAGAATAAGGTCATACCATTACTATCGGAATAAAGTCGTAAATCTATGAGAAAAAAGTCATAATATGAGAATAAAATTGTAAATCTACAAGAATTAAGTCTGAATATTTCAAGAATAAAGTCATAATCTTACAGGAATAAAGTTGTAAATCTACGAAACTAAAGTCACAATTCTACGAAAATAAGGTCATTCTGCTATTATTGGAATAAAGTTTTAAATCTACGAGAATTAAGTCATGATATCACAAGAAAAAAGTCGTTAATCTACAAATATAAAGTCATAATATTATGAGAACAAAGTCAGAATTTTATGAGAATAAGTCATAAATCTATGAAATCTATGAATCATAATATTCTGACTTTATTCTCATAGATTTACGAGACGATGTATATCCATCCATTTTCTTCCACTTATCCAGGGCCGGGTCACAGGGGCAGTGTTTCAAGAGACAGGGCGTCGCCTTGGCCACTCCTCATTTGTACGTAGTTGACGTCTAGGCTTATTTATGCAAATCAGGTCCACCCAGCGCCACTCGCCACGGTTTATTTCTCGCCTTAAATGTTTCCAGAAACACATTTTGATGAACATTTTTGTCATGTCAGAGAGTTTGAAATCCAGGAGCAGACGGCCCACCCATCAAGCATCCAATGGTGGGAGGCAGCACGTCCCCTCAGATCCAAAAATGCCCCTGTTGACATGTCTGTAACAGCCACACCTCCTCCTCCTCCTCCTCCTCCTCAACCCTGAGCCTTCCCTCCGATCTCCTCCCCTGATCAGCCCTCAGTCCTGTTTCACTGCTCTGTGTCAGACTGTGTTTTGATGCGTTGCTTTCCAGTATTTTTCCTGTTCCTCGTCAGCCCCTCTTACCTGTGTTACCCTGACTCCTGGACCTTGCCTCTTCGGCCCACTCCTCATCAGACTTGTTTGCCCGGGTGACTGATAACCTGTTATTCTGACCTTTGCCTGTCTGACTGAGGAAAAGCAAACTTGCTGTGTTGACTGTATCATTGTCGTGCTTCTTACCTGCTCGGTTTGCTCAGGAAGTGTCAAGGTCGAGGGGTCACAGCTGATTCATTGAACGATCAATGATCTAGCCGTTTGGACGATCGGTTGGATTTCTGGCAGTTTCCGCAGTCCCACGCTCCGGTTTCCTTCATGGCTGCTGTCAAAGGACATGCTCTGAGCTTGTTTTAATATTAGTGGGCGTGGATTAAACTGTCGTCTTGACTGAGGCATCTTCCAGACATCTGCAGCTTCATACTTTCATTGTTCCTTCACAGCAGAGTCGCACAAAGTCTTCCTGTCTTTGTCAGCATGTGGTCATCTTGTTTGAATGAACTTTATTAGATGAGTCACTGGACAAACTGACCAGGGTTCTGGATTCATGCTCAGTGTGAGCCGGGCTGGGCGGGGCATCTGAACAGTTTGAGCATGAATGTTGCAGGATCTGGCCGTTCAGAAAGGCAGGTTAAAATGTGTACTGTGAGTTCACACCAGGGGCGTAAATATAGACAGAGCAGGCAGTGTGATTGCGCTGGGGCCCCTGGGATGGAGGGGCCCATAGAGAGAGTGGATGATGTGATTCAGTTTGCCACCTTGGTCAAAGATAAATGACTAAATAAAGGATGCTATTAATTTAAAAACGATGCCATCTGTGGATAATTCAGTCCCTCCAGAAAATCGCGATCTTGCAAACACAATAATTAACACAAATTCAACAGAAGTCCGCAATATTGACTTGGATTTTCTGTCATTTGCTGCAATTTCCTGCAAAAAAATCACATAAAAATGCTGCATTTTTTGACAAAATTGGCCACAAATTCAAGATCCTGGAGAGACTGAAACACCTGCCACAGTTTCCCTTTCTCTGGTTTTATGAGGTAATATTTTCAACATTTAAAGTGCGCTCAGTTTGTGTTCTTATCTTGAAATGAACAGGTTTAGATAATCTGACTATATCTGTGTTACCTGTTACAACCTGCCTCGTCAGATCGTGCTCCCAGATCACAGTAATTACCTTGTAGTTATTACTGATAAAAAATGATGCCCTAAACCATGAAAATAAGACGCATCTTGTAATAAACCAGATTTTCTTTGACCCTTAGACGACATAAAAAATCTTTTTTATATATATATTTCCCTCTTGTATTAGGACTCTAGAATGGTGAGAAAGTCTTAAATGGAGCTGTACAGCTGTATGAACTGTGAGCACATTTTTCTTTGCTCCGAAAACATGAATATGAAATATATTAAGAAAAAAAGAAACACAACGTCAGACCCGTCTGAAGCAGGGAGGCCTCTTGGCGTCACAGGACACACAGCAGGATGACGCAATCTGTCAGAGTTTTCCTCCCCGCAGCGCTCACACACTCTCTCACACAATGTGTGTTTGCTTGTGTGCTGACATGAATAACTTGTGTTTGTGTGTGTGCATGTGTATGTGTGTGTGTGTGTGTGTGTGTGTGTGTGTGTGGCCCTGCAGCTCTTAGTCAGCCCACATAGTCTCATGGAGCTAAAATGCCTTGGTTTCCTTTTACTTCACGTCAATTTGCAATGCTTTTCTCTGCGCCACTGACCGTGTGTGACAGGTCCTACCTCTGCACACACTGTCTCTGTGCATGTGTGTGTGTGTGCATGTATGTGTCTGTGTGTGTGTGTGTGTGAGAAAGTCAGGCGGACAGAGCATGCGCGTATGTGCACATTTCTTGCATGTCAATTTGTGCTAATGTTAATGCCAGGTTGGCGAAGGTCTTAATTACAGAAGACCTACTTTACTGTGCTCGCCGGCAGCTGAGGAACAGACAGTCTGAGTGAACAGGAGAGACAGGCGGACAAACACAGAGACACGCAGAAGAAGAAGAAGAAGAGTGATAAGATGAAAGATACAGAAGTGCAAACACTACAAAACAGCACCTCGCACTTCATGTTCTCCTGAGCTGACCTCAGAGAGGAGGAAATGTGTCTGTGTTGGATGGAGGAGAGGAGGACTCTGCAGACGTGCCAGCAGCTCTCTGATCTCTGAGGCTGTTCTTATGCACAGAGGTGCTTCGAGTTCAGTGCTAACATGCTAATGTTAAAGGAACACTTCACCCGCAAAATGACCATTTGTATATCCGTTACTCAGCCCGTGTTACTTTGAACTCATGAAGAAAACTTTGTTTTCCCAGCACGTCTCAACCATGAACGGAGAATCAAAACACGGCGAACGTTCTTCAAGAGTTGAAGCCCTAGGGGTCCACGTTTAACAACAGCACATTAAAACATCTGTTTACAAACTCACACATGACTCGTGCAGTATAATCCAAGTGTCGTTTATCCAGTCGTTTGCTCACTACTTTTCAAACATACATTTTTGCTAAAACATTTCATATGAAACACTGAGCTCGTGAACGCATGTGTGTCCTCAGGCATGCTACTTGGCCATGTACGGCGCAGCAATAGCTCACTTCATAGAGACTTGGTTGTAGTAATCGATTGCTCTCTGTCCTCTTGTCCGTCTTGGTGTCCAGTATATAGTCCGTCCATTCCTTTGGTGCAGTGCATGATGGATGACCATCTGTTGTACACTACTTTTTATGATGCATTCAAAGACACTTTGAGTCCACTATATCGGGTACAATGATTCCTACGATACTCTCAGACAGCGCTACCAAATAGTGGACTATGTACTGAGTGATGTAGGACACAGCCGGGGATGGGAATGGGTTAAATCTTAATGTTTAAGGCTGCTGTCAGCCCTGTGGTGTCTCCTTTGGTCTGAATCAGGGACTCATGTTGTCCCAAAGTTCTGTTATTGCCTAGAGTTGGTTGGTGTTCTCACGGCAGCATTTACAAGCGGACCAGATCAAATGCCTTGTGTGAGAAAGCTG
>JAPZEB010000011.1:24315811-24329177 GCA_029783705.1 Chaetodon striatus
ACTTTGTTGTAACATTATTCACTCCACCCCCCATCCAATATATTCAGCCCCCTCATCGCTTTCTGTTGCATATTTTTGAGGTGAAACGGCTTAAAAATTCAAATTTACAGGCTATAGCGACAGTCCTCAAAGCCAGACGCATTATCAAGCCAACATTACACACACACACACTCATGTGATGAAAATAGTCTGGCAGCATGTTTATATCAACTGTTGGTCCACACTGCAGCATGCTAGAGGCCAGTATGCCAGAGTGAGCAGTGTAGGCTGCTTCATGAGCGACATAGAATATGTGTTAAATAATCGTATGTATATGTTAAATACATCATCCACAAGCATTACAGGAAAACAGTACGAAATAACCAATAAGTGCAACAAAGTGTAATATCATAAAGAAGTGACAGAAGAATGAGAATAATTAAAGACAGGGGAAGAGTTTTGCATAAAATTCAAATGGAAAGAATGAGTGTGGCCTCTGTGGAGAGATAGAGTCCGTGTTTAAAACCTGGAAGAAAAAAACAAAGCCTCTATGCCTGAAGGTTTCAGTTACACCAAAGCGCAGGTCTGTTGGTCAAACAGCTTTTGAAACCTCCTCCCCTGATGTTATTGATAGTGTTTTTGTCTGTCAAGTCTCAGTCTGCAAAATATAGCTCATGTTTCTTTGCCTGCTATGTGTTCACATTTAACAGAATATAATTGATATTTTCCTCATAAATTATTTGTTATATCACCCACCTGCAACCCATCCATCTGTCCCTGTGTGTGTAACAAGCAGGGTGTACACATATTGTGAACCTGGTGTGTAGGTGCGTCTTACTATCTGAGTAATGTGCCCTTTAAATGGCAGGAAAATACTGCACCATTCTGACTCAAGCCCAGGTGCAGTTGCTCTCTGCTGCCTCCAAATAACAATACAGCAACAATGTGTCTGACTCCACATCAGTTTAAGACCTAGGCACTCATTAATGCACAGATGGCTGAAAGTACATTTGCTGCTTTTACAATGTGAGCACTGGCTGTGAAAATGAAAACCGTGTCGGTCAGAAACTAACAATGACAGTTGCACTGCAGCGGTTGTAAGATAGAGCCCATAAACTTTAATGAGCTTGATCCAAAACTAAAACTCAAACTAGACTAACTCTCTCTTCCCTTCCCCTCTCTTTACTCTGTCCTGTCTTTCTCTGTCACAGTGATACCACAGCTGGGCCTGTGCCTGGGAGCTGTGTCACTCTGGCAGGAGAGTGTGGGGCAGGGCAGTGTGTACAGTGTCTCTGCTGAGAACTTCCTGGTTACGTTGTCTACACTCTACTCCAGGATGCTGCCTGAGAGGGCCAGCAACATGGCCGACACAGGTACAACAACGTCTGCATGTTTACAGTACATATTAGCGTTTGTGCTATATTTACATATGTATGTGTGTTTGTCTAGTGTTCTTGTGTCTGGTTGAGCGAGTGCTGCATCAGAGGTTACCACGGCGGGGCAGTAACAGAGGAGTGATGGTGACGCTGTTCCAGTTGTGGAGTTACCTGGAGGCCAACAGCATCACTGATATGGAAACGCACATCACTGAGCTGGCAGAAGAAGGTATGACACACACACACACACACAAAATGTTGTACTTTTCTCTTTGTGAGGACCCTCATTGACATTATGCATTCCCTAGTCCCCGCCTGACATTTACCATATGAACTAAAAGTCTATGAATTTTAGACAACCATATGTGGGTTTTATGCCTCCATGCTGGCAACAGCCGTGGTCTGAGGCATGATGTTTCTGGGTTGTCTGTCGATCTGTCATTTTGTCCCCTTCTCGTCCATGCCATCTTAAGAACGCCTTGAGGGAATTCTACAAATTTTGGACAAATGCCCACTTTGAGTCAAAGATGAACTTATTAGAATTTGGTGATCAGTGTAAAAGGTCATGGTCACTGTGACCTCGTCCATTGCCTTCTTACGAACACAATATCTCACAACATTTCTTTAAATTTGGCACAAATGTCCACTTGGATTCAAGAAAGAACTGATAAGAATTTGGTAGATGAAGGTCAAAGGTTACTGTGATCTCACGAAACATGTTTTCGGCCATATCTCAAGAATGAATGCACTAATTATGACAGAATTTGACACAAATTTCTAATAGGATAAATTGATGACATGATACCATTGTATATCCAAAAGGTCAAAGGTCAACTTGACTGTGACATCATAATGTTCTGCAAAAACACTTTTCTGGCCATTACTCAACATCAATCATAACTCAGGAGCAGAGGGGGAGACATTTGGTGAGATACTTAAGTTGTGACACAAATCTTAGGAGCCCACCTTGAATCTGCTGATTGTATAGATCTTCTGTGCTGTCGGGGAGAAGATGTGTGTGAAGCATCCATGTTTTCACAGACATGGATGTAAACTGTAACAGCAACCTGACTGGTCTGCAGAGGCGTACAACCATGATTCGGTCAAAAATGGCTCTTTTGACAGAAAAGGTTGCTGACGCTTGCCCTTGTCTCTTATCCCAACCTGAACCATAACAACTAAATGCCTAGCCCCTCCCCTTACCCTAAACCTAACCTGAAACCTTATCGTAACCTCAACCTTGAAACCAAGTCATAACCCTTAAACAGACATTTGAATAAATAAAGACTGTCCAAATTGTCCTTCCTTCCTAAAAATGTCCTCACTTTGTTGGTTAAAAATGTGTTTTGTTCCTCATTGCGTAGCAAGTACAAGTACAAACACACACAAATCTGAATGAATGCAGAAAGCACCTCTGATGCAATAACCTCCCTCCGACAGTGTGGTTGGTGCAGAGTCTGGCGTCATGTGACCAGGATGTGATCGTGAACACTCTGCGGCGTCCTGCAGAGTGCAGCCTGAGGAGAGAGGGACTTCATGCTGTGGCCAAATTACTGAAAGACCCACGAGGCAAAGTGTCAGCCTCTGCCAGCTCTGTGCTGAGGAGCCTGGCTGCCCAGCCCAGACAAAGAGAGCAGGTGAGAGGACACTGGACACAGTGTGTGTGTGTGTGTGTGTGTGTGTGTATGTGTGTAAGGGTGTGTGTGTGTGTGTGTGTGTTTGTGTGTAAGGGTGTGTGTGTGTGTGTGTGTGTGTGGGTGTGTGTGTGTGTGTGTGTGTGTGGGTGTGGGTGTGGGTGTGGGTGTGTGTGGCTTGTGTAGTGGCGGTGTCATAGCAGTGGGCTTGCTGCTGCATTCGCCGTGGGTCAAATGCAAGGTCAAGACTAATGAAGTACCAATAAGAGCGAGTCTTTCTGAGAGGGCCGTTTACTTCTGCTTGAGTTCTCTCTTTCTGCTCTTCACCCGCTCGGCTCTGCTCTCTTCTCTTTTCTTTTCTTCTCCTCTGTTTGCCTCCCACAGTTTGTCCCGTTGCTGCCCCCGTCGACTTTTCTGTTGGCACAACAGGCTCAAACACACACTGTATCACACACACACACACACACACACACACACAGAAAAAAGGCGGCTCGGTCATGGGAACAGAGGGGTGTAACTGGTCAAAAGTCGCATATGTTTGTGTGCTTATCTGGATAACAACGCCGAACAGAATAACAAAACTTCTTTGCATTTTAATGTTGTTTTCTTGTGGTTTTTGTGCAGCTTTATCTTTTTTGTTGGTGCATTCAGAGCGAGAGCCTTTTTGTTTCTTTGTGATTCAAATGAAGTCACATCACAGAAGTAAAACTGCTGCAGGAGCGAAAGCTTTTCTTTTGACTCGTCTGAGTGTTTTTCTCCCACAGACCCGACTGTTTTGTGTCTGAATGTTTTGCTGTCATCCGCACACTCGCTCTGTGTGTTTTTTGTGAAGTTGTTAGGTGCTTTCAAAGAGGCTTTTTTTTTTTTTTTCTCCGCGTACAGGTGCATTTATTCAGATCCTTAAGCTCATAGCGGTCTGGGAAACTTTTGCCTCTTCACACAGGCTGCTGTACATTTTGATCTCACAAATAAAGACGTCTGTTTGGCCCAGAAAAGAGGAAGGAGGCACTGCGGCTGATGTTTGGCTTCACCGCTGATCTGTTTTAGGATACGCAAGCTTGGAGTGTTCCTCACAACACGCCCTCAGCTAGAAATTTGTCATTTCTGACATTTCTAGACATCACCATGTTGTTATGTAGCAGATATGTTAAAACTAGAAATTTCAGCAACACTGTGGTGAACGTGTGGTCAGATTTGGGCAAAACAAACACTTGGTTATGGTTTGGAAAAAATAATGTTTTGGCTTAAAATACCTGGTTTTGGTGTCAGAATTCTGACAGGAAACGCAGTGCTATCTTGGTAAAAAAACAACCGCTTTTCATGGCACTATCACTCGTGGAAAAACCGCAACGGGTCACTAAAAGCGAACCAGTTCAGTAGTTCGTTTTGTTTGTCTTGAACAGTGGTCTGACGCTTCACCGTTCACTATCCTGTCACCTCCAGATGACAAAGTCAGCTCATTTTTTGGCACCAAATGTGGCTGTTTTTTATCAACCCATTGCTGTTCGCTGCATTTCCTGCCGGGTTAGCGGCAAGAAAAGCGGTTGTTTTTTTTACGGAGACATTGTCGTGTTTCCTGTAGGGATTGTGCCCACAAAACAGTCTGCTTTCACTCAAAAAAACCCCACATAGGTCGACTGTGCAAGTTGCTTATTACTAGCCATACTTAGTTTATTGTAAGGCAGCGCCGCCTGGTGGCTGTTATAAATACAGGAGTAGAGGAGGAAGTGACATGACGTAGCATAAAAAGCAACAAACAAAGTCTGAGTAATGTTGTGTACAGATCGAAGAATTTGCTTCAGGGTGCACAGCAGTGGTGGATTGGTCAAACAAAGACAGAACCTTCACCCAGGAGACCGGTGTTTGTGTCCCAAGGTCAGCCTTGTCTTCTTATGTCTCCACGCCGGTGATAGCTGTGGCTGAAGGCATCATGTCTTCGGGTTGTCCGTCCATATGTGTGTTCATCTGTCCCATTCTCGTGACGGCAATATCTCAAGAGCGACTCGAGGGATTTTCTTTGCTTGGATACAGTGATGAACTGATTAGATTTTGGCGGTCATAGGTCAAAGGTCAATGTCAGTAACGCCTCATCTGTCTCATTCTTGTGAGTGCAATATCACAAGAATTTCTTCCAGCGAAGTTCCTGAAACTTGGCACAAACGTCCACTTGGGCTGAAAAATAAACTGATTAGAATTTAGTGGTCAAAGGTCAAAGGTCAGTGTGACCTCACAAAACATGTTTTTGGCCATAACTGAATAATTCATACACTGATTCTGACCAAACTTGACACAAATGTCTAACAGGATAAAATAATGAAGGTCAAAAGGTCAAAGGTCAGCTTGGCTGTGACATCATCATGTTTTAACGTCATATCTCAGGAACAGAAGGGGAGACATTTGGTCAGAGCTTAAGGTCACTGTAACCTTGTCTGACTTATTCTTATGAAAGCCATCTTAAGAACAACTTGAGGGAATTTTTTCAAATTTGGCACAAACATCTACTTAGATACAATGATGAACTGAATACAGTTTGGTGGCCATAGGTCAAAGGTCAAGGTCAGTATCACCTCATCCTTCTCATCCTTGTGAATGCAATATCACAAGATTTTTTTCCAAGGGAATTACCTCAAACTTGGCACAAACGTCCACTTGGACTGAAGAATAAACTGATAAGGACTTTGTGGTCAAATGCTCAAGGTCACTGTGACCTCACAATACATGTTGTAGGCCATAACTCACGAATTCTTATGCTGATTATGACAAAACTTCACACAGATGTCTAATAGGATAAAGGAGCACTGAAGGCTGGGCACATGTTACTAGCAGTAATGGCTGAAGAAACAGCGCTGCTAACGCTAGCTAGTTCCCACTGGACATGGTTGGTGCACAGTGCAGTGAACTGAAGAGTAGCAAAATTAACCTATAGACCGACATCAAAAATATTCCTCACAGTTAACTGATTAACGCTGGCATCCGTTATTTAAACAGTGCTTTTGTTTGTAAATTGAATCTGTGGGTTTTTCAGAGTTTGACAAAAGAAGCAAGCAATGTGAAGATGTCACCTCAGGCTGTAATGTATCATCATTTTTTCACTGTTTTTACCATTTATCAGGAAAATACTCATCAAATTAATTGATAATTAATATAATAGTTGTGTTTTTGGTTACTCAAGATAACCCACAGACTGTTGATTAACATATTAAATTCACCTCTGTTACACTGCAGTAGAAGCAGAAATGCCAAAACCAAATCTGTCTGTCTGAACAGCTTTAGAAGTAAGTGAGAAAATATGTCCCTTTGTAATTTAATGGACCGACCCTTTTAATCATGTGGGTGTAAGCGAGGTTGCCGTCCTGAACTGTTCCTAAATATTCTGCTCTGAGAGTTAAGTGTAGCTGGAATCAGTGCAGATCATCAGCGAACGCGCTCTCCGCTCTGAAGTGGAAGCCAACCAGATGGCAGCCAGCTACGCCTGTTTACGCAGAAGGCCGCGGAGTCGGCTCAGGCTTCCCCTGTCATTAAGAAACTACTCTCCAACCACACGCTGCAAAAATATTACCGACATACGTGCAGAGGAAGCTCAGAGTCCCGTTTCTTTAAGTAGGACTCGGGGACCCAAAGCGGCCCGTTGAGGTGGAAGGTTCCCCACATGACAGAGTTTAGCAGTACATTATAATCTGATCCAAGGGAAGATTCAATCGCTTTGGGTTTGGGTTCCTCCCCAGTCCCATGACCTGACCCTGGGCTGTGTTGATGTGATGGTGATGTTCTCCGCTGTGTTCGTGCTACATCACAAATTGTGTCATGGAGATCTCAGTCTGGGTCAGGAGGGTAATCCAGGACTTACAGCGGAGCATGTGAGGAGAGTGAACGAGTCTCCAGCAGCGAGTTATTTCACTCTCAGTGCAACTACTTTCTCCTCTCAGTACAACACTGCTCTCTGTGTCACGTCATGTTTTCATGTTTTCATCCAGAGAAGCTGAAGTTACAGTTTGACATGATGAGTTTTACTCTGTGTTAACCACTAGATCTGTTCATGTTCGTCTCAGGATTATTTAACTGTGTCCACAAATGCTGCAAAGATTTGTCCATTTACTCATTTGTCAGTCAACAGAAAATTAATCGGCAAATCGTTATACAATCAGTTTTCTTTGTGACTCATTAAAGAAGTCAGGTTTCTGTTGGTTTTATGGAAGCCCATTTTTGCCAACGTGATGATGAAAAAACAAAGAAATTATATGAAGCCATTATTTCGAGAGGCAAAGTCATTATGTTGAGGTAGTGATTATTTTGGGATAATAAGTCATTATTTTGAGATGCTAATTATTTTGAGATTCCAATCATTTTCAAGATACCAATAATGTTACGAAAATACGTCATTATCTTCAGTCACAAATTATTTTGAGCTAATAAGTCATTATTTTGAGCTGCTAATTATTTGTGAGATACTAAGTCATTATTTTTGATTATAATGACTCATTAAAGAAGCCAAGTTTTTGTCGCAGTATGGAAGGCCATTTCTGCCTGAAAAAGTCATTATTTTTAGATGCTTATTATTTCTGAGATACAAAGTTCTTATTTCGAGTTATCTCAAGAACGTTTCTTATTACAGTGACTCACAGGTCTTTTTTTCTTCACACTGGCAGAAATGGGCTTCCATAGCTACCAGCTCCTTAAGTGGGAATTTACTGGGTTTTGTTTAAAGCTTTGTCACCTGTGGGCCGCACACAACGAGCAATTTGAAGACGGTCATGTGAGGTGCATGGAACGTTTTCAGGGAGAATATTTTCTTTTGCTTAAACATTTTTCTATTTCTTTGACAATCATAACATGTAAGGGAAAGGGGACGTAAGTTTGAAACGTCGTATCAACGTCACGAGGCCTGCATGATACTGAGGGGACACATCCCACTGTGGACATTTTATTGGGCTGTTTTTAGTATTTTTGCAACAAAATGAACCGTAGTACAGTTTGTGAAACGCTTGGATTTTTTTTTTTTTTTGAATGTTAAATTTTTATTCTCTTATTGTTTATGTGTGCGATGATTTCAGTACACCCTAAACACAATGTCACACAAATTGAAATATACAAGAAGGATCAGGGCCATGTAGAAGAAAAAAACTTAGATTTTGAGAATAAAGTCGTAAATATATGAGAAAATCTTCAAGAATAAATTAGTAAACCTACGCGAATTAAGTCGTAAATGTACGAGAGTAAAGTCGGGTATCTACAAGTATAAAATTGTGAATCTATGAGAATAAAATCTAAATATTAAGAGATTAAACTCGTAATTTTAGCAGAAAAAAAGTCACAGGCAATGACCAGAAAATTGGGTATCACGGTATAAAAAGCGACAAAGCATGTACAAGCTGTGCTGCAGGGTGACAGTAATATATGTTTTAGAAGTACCGAAATAATATAACGTGTTACCAACAAGATTTTAGGTGATATTATTGCAATTACAATGTCACGTGACGTGGTACCACCCGGCTTCTGGTGTGTTTTTCCCTCATCCCAGTGACCAACACATCTGGGTTATGTCAGCGTATGTGCATCAGTATTATATTATATTATTGTTAGATGGTCTTGTAATTATAAGGTATCTTATTTTGTCATTAAATTTCCTTCTCTGAAGATCACCATCCGATTATGACACCATCGCTGCTGTTTTCATCTCTGTACATAACTACAAGTCAAAGTCAAACTTCACTGAGATCCTGCCGTATGCACGGGACATGTAAAGCATCAAAATGCTGTTTGTCTGACACCACTATATCGGTATAAGCAAGTATTAAAACAAAACAACAAGGGTCTAAAAATGCAAGGATGAAAAAAGCAGCAATATATGAAGACTCTCTCTTAATCTAAATATCACAGAATGCTTTGGGATGAATCTCAGTGAGAAGGCGGGGGTATATGTTTATATTTTTGTTGTTTCAATCAGAAAATATGCTGTATTCTAGTGGTCTATAATTTTACAACAATATACCAGAAAGTGTCCAGGACAGAATATAATTTGGGACTAATTATACTGAAAACAGAGACGAAGTTTAGAGGCGGTCGTTTCAGTTAGAGCCCAGATGATTTTATAAACAGTTGTTTGCCTCCTTAAAGTAAAATGCTCCATTTAAACCCGAGTAAACACCCACTCGTTATTCATGTGCCATTGGAAACCACATGTTTTTACTTGATATATGTATAATTGTGTGCCTGCCTGTAGACAGATTGCAGCTGACCTGCTGTGCGCTAACTAAAACTCTCTCTGGGTTACTCAGCAATTAGCTGGAATTGAAGGTTTAAGTTTGGTTTCTTTGACAAAAAAACGCTGACGAAAAGAAAACTTGAATATGTGAAGGCTGTTTCCTGTGTTTATAGATTTATATCAGCCCAGCAAACGACATAATATGGAATCAGTTTTCAGGCTTTTCAAAATAATACCAGTTTATTAAATAAATGCATGTAAATTGCAAGATTATAAACAGACAAACTGCACTTAAATGTTTTTCACCTGAAGCTTTATAAAAGATAAATGTTGTATTTGTTTTACAGTGTCTGCAGCCAACTTTATGACCACATCAGAAATTTTCCTCCTCTCTCTGGATTTTGGCAGCTGAGTCGTACAAAGATTCTTTTTAGCGATTCAGTGAGTCAATCAAACTGAAACCTTAAAAGTTAGGGTTACCAAAAAAGGATTTAGTCATGCCCGTCTTCGCCCGTGGTTGTAGATCATTAATTGGAGGTGCACCAACTGAACGCTGTCTCTGTTCTCACTCAGTACCTGAATCCACATAAGTGAGCAAAGGTCACTTTCCTGACATTGCACCCTTTAATTTTCCCCAAATTACATCCCTCTTTCCAGGAAACGTCGAGGCAAAATAAAGCATTACCCAACCTGCTATATTGAGTCATGTAGAAAATTAAAGGATGTGATGAAACACTGGTTTTCGCAGCGGCCACTAGAGAGCAGCACTGACGTGCCGTGAAGCTGCCTGGTCACAACATCAGAGAGCTCACACACAACTTTTCCTTTGTTGCAGCGGCCCTCTCATGACCTGAGTCACATGAGGCTCACAAACATGCACAATCCATGTAATCCAGCCTCGGCTAATAGGCTGCACAGATCCTCAGAGGCAGGACGCAGAGTTTGCTTCAACAGCTGCTCTGTCACCTTGTGGAAGTGTAAATGACCATTATCGTTCTTTAAGAGGCTCGGTGTTTCTTCTTCTCATCGTCTCCTACCTTCCTTATCGCTCCCATTAGCAGCAGCAGCAGCAGCAGCAGATGAAGCTACTTCCCATCTGTGATAACATGTTTGCAGAAAAGTGCACATCAGCAGCAAATAACCTGCTGCTCGCTGTGTCTCTACACCCAGACTCTCTCTGCCTCTCGCCTGCAGAGCGTAATGAGTTTTGATTTTGCCTACAAGTGGAGTGGGCCTAATTGTCTGGTAGTAATCGGGAGATATGCTCCTCCTCTGCTTGCAGTGTGGGTTCGTACACTGCTGTAAGACATCTGCTCAGACTCGGGCCAGACTCTGCTGTCTCAGCAACCATCCTGAGCTACTGGAGCTCTTTTTTTTTTTTTTACCCATTCTTTATCCTCCTCCCTCTGCGTTCATCTCTCTTGCACACAGTCGGGTGCCTCGGCTGTCGCTGCAAAGAGAATTGCAAAGATAACAGCAGTGGGAGATAATGAGAGAGTGACTCGGTCGGACTTGAACGTGGCGTGGTGTGTGACTGCTATCAGAGTGTGAATGAGTGAAAATGAATGTCACAGGATAAGGATTTAGGTCCCAGCTCATGGTCTCCACCCAGTATTAGCAGCAACTGACCGGAGCACGGCAGCTCGTGGCTGAATTTTAAGTCAGTTTATTGCAGCGTGAGCTTTACTCGGGGTGTGTTGGGCATAATGTCTCTGTTTATGATTCACTGTACTCCAGGAAGCTGGTGATATCTCTAAACTAAGGTCTAAAGGGGCAAGAAACAAGCCATTAAACACTTAGGCAGTTACAATCTAGCCAAACTTATTTGGAAGATAAAGCAAATGCAAAGGGAAAAATTATTTAAACTTACATACAAACACATCCATCACCGTTTCGAGTTCCTGGTTCAACTTGATCTACCTGTAAGGAGCAATCATTACCAGTACCTCAGGTGCACTCCTTTGCTTTAACCCAAAAGGCCCGGCTCAATATTTATAACATGTGCATTTGTCTCCCCCAGTAAAAACATAGAAGTAGCAGACAACTTTTATTTTGACAAAATTAAAGACATTTACGCCAAAAATTGGTGCATAAAATGAAAGTTTTCTGGTGAAGGACCCCCAAACGTCCATTTCTTATGCACCCCACCCACCAATGTTGAAGTAAAACCAATTCCCTTGTGTGGTTTAGATAATCTGGATGAACTGTTGGTCTGATTTAGGGCTGACGATACACGATGTATGACATATCGATATATTTTCAAGCAGGATATAAACTAAGCACAAAAAGTGAGGAAATTTGTGTTTGGTGGATTATTTCTTTTTTGTAACAATGCTTCTTGGCAATAAATCTTTTACAGTTGGAAAACCTGCAAACATGCATTTGTGGGATGAGCAGCAGAGCTGAGTGTAGAAATGAAATAAAGTTTGCAGCCACTCTGGCACGGAGGTGCGGAACGCTGCACGTGTGTGTTCCACCAATCAGCATTTTGGGGTTGAGGGAAAGTTGTTTCCCCGGATAATTTTGGTGGAAATGCGCCGAGGTTTTTCAAAATCCCGGGTAAATGATAAAAGTTTCTGTGGTGGAAAAAGAGGCTAATGTCTGTAAAAAATATTACACTAATCCAACTTAAAGATTAAGATTTGTTTCACTGGATACGTGAAAAATGTTTGACTAGCTCGTAATGTTAGATGAAGAGACAGGAGAGCACTAAAGTTATTTCAGAGTAGGTCAAAGATTTGTCCTCTGGGGACCATGAATGTCAGTGTGGAAACTCCATGCCAATCCATTTAGTAGTTGTAAACAAACTTCACTCTGAAACACCTCCAATCAATTTAAACTCAACCTCATGGTGGCGCTAGATTGAAAGTCAGAGGATCACCAAAGTCAGTGGTATTGATCTTCTGCAGACTATGAATGTTGGTGCAAAATTTCATGCCAGTCCGTCCAGTAGTTGTGGAGATATCAGTCTTCAGCTTCATGCATTGCTTTGGGAGTTGTCGTGTCCTTGTCAAGGATCCGGCGATTTCCTGGTTACCTTTCAACATTTGGAGCAGAGCAGCCTCGGAGTGACGGAGCCGAAAAGGAAAACAGACAGAGGAGAGGCGAGATAAACAGCAGGGAGAATGACTCACTAATAATGGGGTGTGTGTTGCTATTTCCAGACAGGGGGTTGAGGTTAATGAACAATCACATATTTGGGACTCCTGTGATGTCTGAGGAGGCGGGCGGGGTTGTGTTTGAGCTTCAAAGAGAGCGCTGTTTTGTGAATGTGATGGGGGAGTGTGAGTGTAATACAAGCAGGGTTCATTTCCAGGTTCATGGACTCCTTCTTTTTATGAGGTGCACTTCAAATGATTAAACAGCAGCATAAATCAGTAAATGTTGTTCGTCATCAGCCGGACTCTTCATCTCATGGTGATGGTGTAAAAATATGAGAGTACAGTGTTGGACTATTATCTCGTTTTGGAAAACGCTGTCTCCACTGCAGGGTGGTGGTCATTCAGACTGATTAGGAGCTCAGTGAGGGTATTAATTAAGACGGGTGCAAGTTCTGGAAACACTTTTTAGAAAGTAGAAGTAAGTCGTAGCTGTTTGCAGCAGTGCAGATCTTTATGTTTTATCAGGGTCAGCCCCAAAAATCCAGTTTTAGGACACAATTGATTCTATAATGCATCCTGATGTGGACGATTCAGCATTGATTCACAAATGTCAATAATTGATTATCTAAATGTGTATTAATAACAAGATGTTGACTGAACAAAAGAGGTGGAACCAAACCAGAGCCACGTGAAGAGACAGGTGTTTATTTTGTTGACGAAAACTGTGACGAAAATCTTTCGTCAAATACCTTTTTGCCATGTTGAAAACAAGATGATGACGAGCTAAAAATGGATCTTTTATCTATCTATGTTTCATTTTAGTTGAGAGATGTGACAGAAATGTTCGAGGTGGACTGTCGGACAAGCCGAGAGGGGCTGTACTTGTAAATATCTTCAAATGCGGGAGAGTGACAGGCTGGTAAACTCCAGTAAATAGTCTGCACCAGGATGTTTCAGTAGCCAGCAGAAACAGTCAGAGCAGAGCAGCGTCAGCCGCTGGTGCGAGTTGTGAGCTGTAATTCAGCAGTAAATAATCAGCTGTGTGTGTCTGACTGTGGATGGTGGAGCTGCTGA
>JAPZEB010000011.1:24410345-24420502 GCA_029783705.1 Chaetodon striatus
TCTTCTGCGATCTCATTCTTTCAGTCACTACCCAGAGCTCATGACCATAGCTGAGGGTTTGGACGTAGATGGACCAGGACATAAAAAACTTTGCCTTCTGGCTCAGCTCCGTCTTCATTAAAGTTGCAGTGCAAAACTTTTGTCTCCCCCTGCTGGCAATGAGAGTAACTACACAAACACTGTTGACGTGTTGTTATGATGTACACCTATAGGTGAGCTCGCTACATCCGTCCTGCACCCAGGAGCACTTTCCTCAAGTATTCTTTTTTTAGATTTGTTTTTGTTTTTAATGCCTCCACGCCGGCGATAGCTGCGGCAGGAGGCATTATGTTTTTCGTGGTATCTGTCCATCCGTCCGTAGGTTGACTAGGACTCAAGGATGAACTGGTTAGATTTTGCGACCTCATCTGTCTCAGTCTTATGAACATGATATCTCAAGAAGACCTTGAGGGAATTTCTTCAATTTTGGCACAAACGTTCACTCGTTCTCAACAATGAACTGATTGGTTTTGATTGGACACAAACGTCCACATGGACTAAAGAATTAACTGATTAGAATTCTGTGGTCAAAGAATACCTTCAGAAAATTTCTTCAAATTTGGCACAAACGTTCACTCAAACTCAACAATTAACTGATTGGACACAAACGTCCACATGGACTAAAGAATCAACCGATTAGAATTCTGTGGTCAAAGGTCAAGGTCACTGTGACCTCACAAAATATGTTCTTGGCTATAACTCAAGAATTCATGTGCTAATTATGACAAAACTTCACACAAACGTCCGACAGGATAAATCATGAAGTGATGGCCATTTATATATGAAAGGTCAAAGGTCAGCTTCACTGTGACATCATCCCATGACAACTGTTTTTGAATTTGGTGGGAGACATTTTCAGTTAGACGTGAAACAACTTGCTGTGCCTGCCCATTAACTCTGGCTCCTTGAACGCTGTCACTGAGTCCTCTTAGCTCAGCTGATTTAAGACAATAACTTCTGATCAGGTTTTGTTTCTGAACGTTGTGAATCAAATGTGCTGAACACTGAGTAACATGCTGCTGGTGATGCTAGCTCACAGTGCTAACACCGTCCGCCCGTGTGTCCGTCTTCTTCTCAGAGTTTGCTCCAGCAGTGAGACAGAGAGTGAAGCCGGAGATCTGTTGGAGCAACAGTTTGAGGAGCTGAACAATAAACTGACCTCAGCCACCGACCCCACAGGCTACCTCCGCATGGTGTCCAGGAACAACCTCTTCAACAGGTCGGGCTTTGGTTCTTATGGGTGGTTCATATTTAGATAGTGACAGTCATGTCAGTCGGTCTGTCCCTGCAAATTTAGGCGAGATATTCAGATATTCCCCAGAGGATTAATCCACCTGCCTTTGGTGATCCTCTGATTTCTTTTTTAGAGCCATCATTAGGTCAACTTTTGTGCTTTTGAGTAAAATGTCTCAACAAATATTGGATAAACATACACTTTTCTTCTTTTTTATATACTTTTGATTTTATACTTTTTTATTATTGTTATACTTTTATTTTATATTCAGAGTTTTTGTTTTATTTATACACTGTATATTTTACATCATTTTTATCATAGTTATGTGCTTATTCTCGTATTCATATACTTTTTTTCCTATTTCTATATGTTTTGTTTTATTCATATACTTTTTTATCTTGTTTATTCTATTTATATATTTTTATTTATTTAATTATATGTTTTTATTTTTTATCTTATTCATTTCATTTACTTTATTAAAAATATTTATTTATATTTATATACTTTTTCATCTTATTTATATATTTTTTTATCTTATTTTTGTGCTATTTATGTATATTATATATATATATATATCATTACCTTATTTGTATTTTTTATCCTATTTATATATTTTTAAAATTTTGTTTACTTGCATTTTATCTTATTATATACAATTTATTTTATTTACACATTTGTTACTTTATTTATATACTTTTTACCCTGTGTACTTTACATCTTATTTATATAATTTTAATCCTGTTAATATATTTCTTACTTCATTTATATACTTTTCACCTTATTTATGTACTTTATATTTTATTCACATACTTTTACCTTATTCATAATTTTTTTTATCCTCTTTATATATTTTTTCTACTTTATTCCTATGCTTTTTTTTATCCTATTTACATACTATTTATTTTATGTATATATTTTTTATTTTATTTCTGTACTTTTAATCTTATTTATTGAACTATCCATACTTTACAGTAAGATTAATCTTGTTGCTGCAATGATAAATGATGCTGAGATGGTCGACATTATATCCTCAGAACATCAGCATGTCATTATGGTCGTTGTGAGCATGTTAGCATTGAGCTCAAAGCTCCTCTGTGCGTCAGAACGTCCTCACACAGCTGCTAACATGGCTGCAGACTGCTGTTATTTCACACTGTGTCACTGTGTTGTGTGTGTGTGTGTTTAACAGGAGCTGTCAGAGCATGACGAGTCTGTACAGCGCCACAGTGTCTCCAGTGAAGGACAGCCCGTCGTCTCCTCCTCACCGGCCCAGTAACATCAGCAAACCTCCTCTGCGAGCTCTGTATGACCTCCTCATCGCACCGATGGAAGGGGTGTGTTCTTCATGAGACTGAACATTTGCATTTCCTTTGATAGACTTTCATTAAACTGGACCTTTGTGTCTTCCTTCCTGTCCAGGGTCTGATGCACAGCAGTGGACCTGTTGGGAGACACAGACAGCTCGTACTGGTGCTGGAGGGAGAGTTGTACCTGATCCCGTTTGCCTTGCTCAAAGGCAGCTCCTCTAATGAGTACCTGTATGAGAGGTTCAGTCTCATCTCTGTTCCTTCCTTAGGCAGCCTTGGGGCCACAATCAGGGTAGGCACATCTTATTCATAGAAAGATCTTTATTTTAAATTGGTACTTTTTCAAAAACACGATTCTTATTTTCAGCTGATTATACATTAAAGAAAACAGACTTAATGTTCTTATTTCTTCCAATACATCCACTTTTTGGATGTGAACTCTATCTGACAGCCTGTGTTCGCCCGACAGCCTCATCCTCGCCGCGGCGGTCCCGTATTTTGCTCAGACGGAGGTTCAGTGGCGGCAGTGGTCGGAGCTCCTCGCCTGCCCTCCTCTGTGATGGACCGCTGGTTGTGGGGCCCGTTACCGTCAGCCCAGGACGAAGCTCTGTGGCTGGGGGAGCAGCTGGGATGTCATCCCCTCACTGGAGCCAACGCCACCAAGGAGCGTGTGCTCGCAGCTCTCAGTCAGGCAGAGTGTGTTCACTTTGCCACACATATCTCCTGGAAGCTCGCCGCTCTGGTTCTGGCACCCAGCCAGGAGAGCGGCGGTGGGGAGGTGGCGGGCGGGCGACCCAGGGAGAAGTCGCCGTGTGGGGGGTCGACCTCGGGCGAGACTGCGGGGCAGGATGGGAAGATGAAGGGTTTGTTCTCAAAGAGTCACAGCAGCCCGGAGAGACTCAGAGGAGCGGATGAAACGAGCGAGGACGGGGAGAGTGTGTGTGACGTGGAGAGTGTGTGTGACAGTCCGCCGCTTCACGACTTCCTCCTCACTGCGGCTGACATACTGGACCTGTGTCTGACCGTCAAGCTGGTGGTTCTGAGGTGCGACCTCCACACAGATGTAACGCTTCACAAAGCGAGGCCCCAGCTGACCTCTGACCCTCTGTCCCCTCAGGTTGTACCCAGAGTCCAGCAGCAGGGTGACGGCTGACGGGGTGGTCGGCCTGACGCGAGCCCTCCTGGCCGCAGGCGTCCAGTGTGTGTGCGTCTCTCTGTGGCCTGTACCGATAGCTGCCTCCAAGCTGTTCACACACACCTTCTACACCGCTCTGCTCAACGGGACCAAAGCCAGCGCAGCTCTGACGGAGGCCATGAAGGCTCTGCAGAGCAGCAAGCACTTCTCACACCCCTCCAACTGGGCAGGTGAGGCGCAGCACCAACGGACGTCACAGGAACACGTCACCTCGTGTTACGTTGAATTCATGAAGAAGACTTATTACGTATTGTTACCGCTCTATAAACAAACTAAAATGACCTCATGTAGTGTGAACACGTCTTTAACACCTGTGTGTGTGTGTTTTCCTTCAGGCTACATGCTGATTGGCTGTGACGTGAAGCTGAACAGCCCCATGTCTCTGGTGGGACAGGCCCTGGCAGAGATCCTCCAGTACCCAGAGAGAGCCAGAGACGCCCTCAGAGTGCTGCTGCACCTGGTGAGACTGAGCGCTTTGTTTGTTTTTGTCCACAGTAAATAAGAGACTGTTTGTGTTTGTTTTGATCCTTGCCACAACCGTGCACTTAGCCTTCATAAGAGAATCAACATGAGGTGTGCAGAGTCCTCCACTGGGCTGAATTGGACCCTGTGACCGGCCGGTTCTGACCTTCAGGCCGCGAGTTTGACTCCCCTGATCTAGAATAAAGTATCGTAACATAAATAACACAAGAAACCACACACAGAAGAACCAACTGTGACCATTCCTCCACGTCAGCGGTAGCCGTGTATGTCTGTCTGTGCTATTCATGTGAACGTGATATCTCAAAATCGACTTCAAATTTGGCACAAACATCCACTTGGACTCAAAAATGAACAGATTAGACTTTGGTGGTTAGGGGTCAAGGTCACTGTGACCTTGCATCTGTCTCATTCTCATGAACGCAATATTTCAACAACACCCTGAGGTAATCTGTTCAAATTTGGCACAAACGTTGACTGAAAATCAACAATAAATTGATCGGATTTTGGTGGTCAGAGGTCAGGGTCATTGTGATCTTGTTTATCTTTTTCTTGTGAACGCAATATTGCAAGAATACCCTTAGGGAATTTTTATAGATGTTGCACAAACGTTTACTTGGACTCAACAGTTAACTGATTAAAATTTGATGCTCATAGATCAAAGGTCAAGGTCAAGTGTGACCCTGCAACCATCTTATTCTAATGAACATGATATCTCAAGCATGCCTCAATGGAATGTATTCATATTGGGCACAAACATCCGAACGCAATATTTCAACATCATCATGAGGTAATTTTTTCAAATTTGGCACAAACATTTACTTGGAATCAACAATAAATTGATTGGATTTTGGTGGTCAGAGGTCAAGGTCATTGTGACCTTGTTTATCTTTTTCTTGTAAATGCAATATTACAAGAATACCCTTAGGGAATTTTTATAGATGTGGCACAAACGTTTACTTGGACTCAGCAATTAACTGATTAAATTTGATGCTCATAGACCAAAGGTTAAGGTCAAGTGACCCTGCAACCATCTTATTCTAATGACTATGATATCTCAAGAATGCCTAGAAGGTATTTATTCATATTTAGCACAAACATCCACTTGGATTCAGTGATAAAGTAATAAAAATTTGCTGATCATGGGTCCAAGGTCAAGGTCACTGTGACCTCATCTGTCCTATTCTCATTAACGCGATATCTCATGAACACACTGAGGAATCTTTTTTTTTTTTTTTGATTTGGCACAAATGTTCACTTGGACTCAAAATGAAGCAATTACATTTTGGTGGTTGTAGGTCAAGGTTACTGTGATCTTGCTTCCATCTTATTCTTGTGAATACAATATCTCAAGAGCACATCAAGGGAATTTCTTCAAATTTGGCACAAATGTCCACTTGGACCCAACAATGAGCTTATTAGAATTTGGTGGTCATAGGACAAAGGTCAGGGTCACTGTGACCTCATCTCTCTTATTTGTGTGAACATGATATCTCCAAGAACTCCCTTCCTGAGTTTTTTTTTTTTTTTTCTTTTCAATTTGGCACAAACGTCCACTTGGACTCAAGAATTGACTGATTGGAATTCGGTGGTCAAAGTTGACCTTGGTCACTGTGACCTTGCATCCATCTCACTCTTGTAAACACAGTATCTCAAGAACGCCTTGAGGAAATTTCCTCAAATTTTGCTCAAACGTCCACTTCGACACAAGACTGTACCAACTCTGACTTTAATCTTGAAACTGTGCTGATTGCATAGATCTTCTGTGTGTGAAGCGTCCATGTTTTCACCGACATTTATGGAAACTGTCAGAGAAACAGGACTGGTGGGCGGAGTCATACAACCACAGGGTGGTAATTCGATGAGTTGAACCAGCCAATCGGCTCATGTTTAGCACCAGACTGAAGGTCAGTGTTTGAACTACGTGTCTCTCTCTCTTCAGGTTGAGAAGTCTTTGCAGCGCATTCAGAGCGGCCAGTGTAACCCGATGTACACATCACAACAAAGCGTAGAGAACAAGGTCTGTGTGTTGCTCTTTCTGTCCCTCTGTCCTTAAATGTCAGCCTCTGTGTCTCCTCTGCTCACGTCCACGTGTCCCCTCTCCTCCGGGTAAGGTCGGCGGGGTGCCCGGGTGGCAGGCCCTCCTGTCTGCGGTGGGTTTCCGGTTGGACTTCTCTGGTAGCGGTGCTGGTCTCCCTGCAGCGGTTTTCTTCCCCACGTCAGACCCCGGGGATCGACTGCAACAGTGCAGCACCACTCTGCAGTCCCTGCTCGGTGACAAAGCTTCTCCATTATTCAAAATGTCTCCCGTGTCAATCACACTGATAGAACAACAAGCTGTGTAGTCCCAACGGGATCCAGAACTCACACTGTGTTTTCATAAAGCATGCGCCTCCAAAATCTGACCATATCAGCTGTATAGATAATAACTGATAGTGACTTTATTTCCTGCTGAAAATAAAAACTCTCCGTCCATCCTCAGGTCTCACTCCTCCAGCTCTGCAGGCTCTCTGTAAACTGGTCACAGTGTCTGAGGCCGGAGAGCAGCTCATTCATAAGGTACTGTCATGATGTGTAGCAGTGACACACTCACTCATCCCAGTGGTGGAAGAAGTACTCAGAAACGTAGAAATACTCTATTACAAGCAAACTCAGATATTCATCATTAAAGTAAAAGTACAGAAGTAGTATCAGCAAAATGTACTTTAAGTATGAGCAGTTAAAGTACACACTGCAGTAAAGTGTCTCCTGCAACTGATCTCTGATCCTATGTGACATCATTAGCTACTGTTGTAGCTGCTCCAGGTGGAGACAGTTTACTACTTCATACACAGTTAGTTTAGTCCAGTGGTTACTAACCTAGGGGTCGGACGACTCCAAAGGGTCACCAGATAAATCCGAGGGGTCGTCAAATGACTACTGGGAGAGAGGAGGAAGAAACTAAGATCTGATACACAAATTTATTTTTAGTGTAGAGGGGAAAGGGTTTTGGGTATAGACCTCTATTGGAGCCCCAACTAGACCTGGATTTTCTGAAGTAAAAGGTTGGAGCTGTGCGCCACATTCAGATCATTAATATAGCAGCAAACCACTGTTTGCTATGTAAAGGTATAGTGGAGTAATGGCGTCCCGAGCAGAGAATAAAGTCACAGTCCCTCCATGTGTGTTGTAATCTGAGCTTCTCTGCTTGTTGTTATGGTGGATGGTCCAGCTACACAACTGCCTAGCTAATTGCCACCGCTCTGCTCTGCGCTCATATGGCAATGGCGGCTGATAATGCAGTCCTGACCCATGGCATTGTGGCGAAAGCGTGGCTCCAGCCCTGTAGTTCCCCTGCTGGTTAACACCATTATCTCTGTCAGCACTGTTCCGGTTGTTAGCGCTGTTTATTGAGCTAGCACCAGCTCAAGAACCTCTATGTTGAGAGCCTCATGCAGACAAGCTGAATCAGACTTTGTCTCATATGCTGCCTTCAAATGGAACTCGTGAACTCATGTTTTTATGATGCAGGAAGCCGTGTACACGATACCCTTGGCGTTCAGGTGGCTAAGTTGTGAGAACAACGCTGCGAGGCAACTGCAACATGGACGCCACTGTTGGTGCTTAGAATCACCAAGGCTAACACTTTAGCAAGTTCGTGAGCGGGTCGTGTCATGAGGGGAATTCAAAGGCATCATGACCGAGGACGTAAAACTTCAAAGAATCATTGTCTATGATTAAAATGACAATTTATTATCTTACCGTCCCCGAAAAATGAACTTCCATGGCCTCTGTCATTTCTGAAAGTCAGCAAACACAACAACAGATGAACTCTGAGCTTTCAGAAAATTTCCATGTACGAGGTCGTGAATATCACAAGATGGAGGCAGAAAAAGATTTGCTCTGAACGTTGCGTACAGCTCCTCTAACAATGCACTTATTTTACAAGATTATCTTTTTTTAATGGGAAATTTCAACCTGAAAAATAAATCATATCTGCCGCATAAATGTTGTCGAGTAAAAGAACCTTGAGTAAATGTTCTTAGTTATTTTCCACCACTGGTTCATGTCAACATGTTCACATCTGAGTGCTGCATGCAAGGGCGTAGGTTTGGTTTTAGAGTGTGTGGGACATGAAGAAGCAAAAACGATCCTTTATAAATACCTGGAAAAGTCTGATAAATAATGTCGTTAGTGTCTTTTTCAGCCCTGTGTAGCGTCTGCAGGTATTCATGTCACGCTGCACACAGCCTCAACAGCTTCAGCACTAAAGTAGGGCAGCTTGTATGTAGCCTAGGAGGCGACCCCACGGCAAAAAGAGTCTGTAAAGCGCTGGCCTCCATTCGAAGCTGCTCGTTAGGTGTAATGCAGTGATCTCATGGTGATAACTGAAGGTGACTCCACTGAGTTTATCAACATGTTAATGGACTCAGAGCTTCTCTCGTCCAGATTTCTGCAGCTGGAGATTAAGAGTACAATGCTCAGAGAGGTTTTAGTACGAAAATGAATTCATAAAATCAGACTAATCAACGTTACGCCCTTGAATGCATGTGTGTTGTTGCCCTCGCTGAGTGTGTGTCTGACATGGTCATACATAGAACATGATTTAAAGGACGCACCACCACTCACTTCATTGTCATTTTATATCCAGCTACTGTTCATTTATTAGTTACAGGGACTCAGTAGTCACATCGCTCTAGTCGTAGCCCTCCATGTACCGTGTTGGTATCATTTCCATGCATGGCTGAGTGTGCAGTGACTCAAACCCAACAGTCACGCAGGAATAAACCACTAAAGTTTCTGTTTCCTCTTCTCTCATACCCACCACACAAAGGCGGTTAAAAGCATGGTGGGAACGGTAAGTGTTTCACGATAACTCAAAGGAAGTGTGAGAGCGGTCGAAGCAGGCACACAAAGATTAAATACTCTGAAAGATGTATCTGTCCTGATTTAGTGAGACACTCACAACACAAAGTTTCTGCAGCGTCACAGTTCAGACGTGACGATGTTTGTTCTCCTCTCCGAAGCTTCACCAGGTGCTGGTGCAGCTGCAGTCAGGCGACAAAGAGCAGGACTTCTCGCTGGCTCCCATTCAGGTGTCGATAAGTGTGCAGCTCTGGAGGCTTCCGGGCTGCCACGAGTTCCTGGCAGCACTCGGTGAGTCCTCAGTGGAATACACTCGAGTTTACTTTTGTTTTGAAATGAAACTTAGTGCTGCAAACAGCTCAGACTAGATGACAACACATTTATAAAATAATGAAACTACAGCTTACCACTGTTTTGTTTTTTACCCGTGCAAGTTTGAGGTACTTGTACTTTACTTGAGTATTTCTATTTTATGCTACTATACACTTCTACTCCACTACATTTATCTGACAGCTTCAGTTACTTAGCAGTCCAAAATATAAATCAACTAATAAGTGATGACACGTTATTAAAGATACGCCACCTACCGGTATATAAAGTAATTAAAATGAGCTGCACCTTTACCAGCTGCAACAGTCAAGTGATGAACACATGAATACATTATAATTATAATCCAAAAATTTATATTAGGCTTGGGTCGAAATCACGACAGTATGATTTTCAGTAACATCAAAAACACGAGACACTCGTCTTTCTATTCAGCAAAGGTGCGGTATTGAGGTGATGTATTTTATGATGTGCACATCATGCGCCACCAGAAGTCAGTCTCTACTGGTGGAACAGGCAGCTGAGCTTACAAAGATGGCGACTGTAAGTGGTGGGGATAACGTTACTGGACTGTAAACGACCAATAATAGCAGAGAGAGACAACAGGGAAAAAAGCATATTTTCACAACTAAATGAAGTGACCCTTTGCTAAGCCCCGCCCCTTTGTTATGGTCAGTCAAGCTGTTGGAGTATCATTAGCCTCTTTTACACAGGATTTGAGCAAATGTGC
>JAPZEB010000011.1:24788151-24800436 GCA_029783705.1 Chaetodon striatus
CAGCAGCACTTTCTAAACTATAACAATGACATTAACATGTCAATAACAATCATTTACTGTCCCTGTGATATGGCCGCTGATCTGGTCCTCTGCTCGGAGGGTAAGGAGCTCCCAGACCTCGTCATTTTCCAAATATGTGAACATTTACGGCTGCTGTTCTTCGTCCTCTTCTGTATCACAGACTTATTCACATGTTTACTGAAGAAGGGAAAGATATCTGTCGGCTGTGATTGGTTGTTCCTTGTCACATGACATGCAGTGCATGCTGCTGCGTTCCAAAAACTGACCTCAGTATGTACCAGGGTGGAGCCGTCAAGCCCTGAAAATAGGTGCACAGGAACATATCCTCGTCGCTCTGGTGTTACTCTGGCATTTGAGCGCGTCTGCTGCGCGTCTACACTGAAAACCGTTTTGAGGGCACAAAAGACACGGCATGTGCACGGCCCCTTAGACTGGAAGCAAAAGAGCCATGATGGCTGTGACGTGTGTTCAAGTCAATGTGCAATGGCCGCTGATCTGGTCCTCTGCTTGGAGGGTAAGGAGCTCCTGGAACTCATTGTCTCCCTGATTAGCGGACATTTACTATCACTGTTCTTCTGGTTTAAATTAGCTGCTAGCTGCTAACTGCTAACAGCTATTTTTTAAATCTCCTGCGGTGTGTCGCATGCATGACACATTATCACCATTTCACCACTGTTACTACCTCCTGTGGCAGATCACTGGCGAGACCACCGGTGTAACAGTGTGATATTCCCGCCTTGAACAGGCCGTGTGAAGAGGCTAGGATCAAGAGAACCAGACTAAACTGAATTTACTTTGTGGTTTTTCTGAGCTCCCAGCCGTGATATCAGCGCTTGTGTTATCTTCAGGGGGAATTTCTGGATGGTGCACTGATGTCTGAGACAGAAAGCGTAAGAGCAGTAAGAGTGCGTCCTGTACATATATCATGTCATATGTTTGAAGACTTGTGTCTGTCAGCTGCGTTCACCACAGCCAGGATGTTTTCTCAGTTGCTGTCTCCGAACAGAAGCAGAGGTCAGGCGGCGCAGGATGATGCTACATCTTAATTGCTTTGAGTTTTGCACAGACCTTTCTCTGGTGGTCACTTTGTATTCTTCACAGGCCTCAGTTCAAGTTTGTGTGGAGTCCTGGATCCATTGACAAATGCTTGGTAGGGTCAGCTTCATACATGCTGTCACACAGAGAGCTTCAGCGTGGAGGAATTCTTCTCCCAAAGCCCCCCGTGCTCTGCTCTCTGCTGCTTTCTTTCCCTGGGACGGTTTGGGGATGGGAACGGGTGGTGGAGGAGCTGTGGGCGCCGGAGTAGAATAACCGCAGTGAATAGTTGGGGGGGTGGGGGCCTGAGGGGTGATGGGCCTCGCTCATGTCTTTTATGCTCAGCGGTGAAAGGGGATGGAGGGCAGCGGCTCAGCCCGCCGGGTGCCAAGCTTCCCTCAGTCCTTACTGAGGATACGGCCCCGTCCACGGCCCCGGTGTCAGTCACTGCGGCTGTGTGAGCGGCCATCGAGCCCGATGCTGCATCTCAATGACCTCACACAAAAGTAGGCAGGAGGAGGCCTGTGAAACTGCAGGCTGTGAAAGAAGTGAACTGGCAGGAGCAGACATGTGAGCTGGAGTGTATGTCGTGAGGCCGGGATCCTTTTCACTGTAACAACACAGAAATGTATGAACGCTGAAAAGACCTCATGTTTATGAATGGAACCACGTCTGCTGGAACACACACCCCAACACACCACGGGTCCTGTTTAATTTTATTCGTCCGAACAGCCCACAGGCGTTTTAATTAAATTACGTGTTGTTGTGTTTGGTCTTCATCTTAATCGTTTTTGTCCTGGTTTAATTGAATTTCAGCCGGTCATAAGAATTCCATCATCTAAAAAGTTTTCCCATCATGAGGTCATTTTTAGTGCCCTTGTAACAAAGAGATCTCATGATGGGGCGGCAACAAAGACCCTTCATTACGCCCCAAGTTCCCACTTATTTTTTAGGGCAGTACTGCTGCGCCCTGAGACAAACATAGTTCAGTTCAGTTTTGGAACATGGCAGTGTGCACTGCATGTCATGTGACGAGGAGCAGCCAGTCACAGCTGACAGGTATCTTTCCTTCTTCAGTAAATATCAGAGTGTGATAAATATGGAGAAGTTGATCATGTCAGTGCAGAGCTGTCAGAGCGTCACATCCGTCCCACAGTTGGTCCTCGTCACATGACATGCAGCGCACATTGTGTCTTCAGTTTGTGGACATTTTCAGTTACTCTTCCTTGAGTTAGCTGCTAACTGCTGCTAGCTGCATGTCACACCTGTCCCATCCTGTCAGCTGTCACTTTTACACAGATGTCAGTTCGGCACTGTCACTTCTGTTTCATGATCGTACCTTTTATGAAGAATGGCAGAGCGGAATAACGGCGACACACTCTCCCCTCAAACAGGCTGTGTTAACATGGTCCTGTCCATCGTCCTGTCCACCTGTGTGTCAGTTGTCCCAGTGGCTCGCTGAGGGCCACGTCCACCCTGATACAATCTCTGGCCCCGCCACTGCACACTGACATATTTTTCAACTTGCTGATTTACAAAGACACCGTAATAGAATTCCTGAAATTCAGTCACAGCTTTGATTTGCCCCCACCCCCCCACCCCCATACAGCCTCACACACCGTCTGATTCCTGACTTCACGTCTCTCCTTGAATGTTGTTACTCATCCAGCTGTGTGTTGAGGTCGTTTCTGAATGAGTTTAGTGTCACTGTCTCATCTCCTCACTCCGTCCTCCTCCGTGCCCCCAAATGTCCTCTGCTACTTTTACTACTTCCTCCCAACTTTTCGCCCCCTGTGCTTCTCCACATTCTAGTAGTTGTCCCGACCCGCCACATGATTGGGTGGAGCGGCCTCCTCGCGACTTACATTTACAGTAAATCTAATTGTGTCTTTATTAACTCGTTAAGCTTCCCGCGCTGCAGTGGAGGGGGAATCCAGGCGACATGTGACGTAGGCACTTCCTGTTTGCTGAATTGGCCTGTGTTGTGAGCTGCTGGACTGAGGTCAAAAAATAAACGCTGCCCTTCAGTCCCCGCCTCACTGACACTGACAGATTCATGCTCCTTGGCATTGGTTTATATTTTTACATGATGAAATATCTAGTTATAATAATGAATGATATGTTTTATGCCTCCACACTGGTGACAGCTGTGGCTACAGGCACTATGTTTTTGGGTCGTCCGCCTGTCCCTCCCATTCTTTTGAGCGCAATATCTCAAGAAGGCCGCGAGGGAATATCTTTAGATTTGGAACAAACGTCCACGTGGACTCAACGATGAACTGATTAGATTACGGTGGTCATAGATCAAAGGTCAAGGTCATTATGAACCTGCATCCAGAAGATGTGTGTGAAGCATCCAGGTTTCTTTTTTAATTAATTACAGGTAAATGATAAATAATAACACACACAGCACAGATGACAAGGCAGGCAAGGCAGTAGAAAAACAACTGCTCCTCCTCTTCCTCACTGCAGAATCTACGTCGTGATCAATTTTTTTAATGTTAAACATATTAAGTTGTTTTTTAGAAGCAGTATTTTGAAGAAAATGTTCAGTTGAAAGATTCTGGAGTAAAGATCAATTGTTGTTTTGTAAATTGTTCTAAAAAAATTGTCTCCGTGGAATCAAAATGTTAAATTAATTTTCCCAAAAAGAACAGATTGTTTAAGGGTGGGCAGTAAGATCACTACTCTGTCTTTCATTTATCTTTATTTTGGAGAGCCATCTCTGGCACTTTGCACTGGCTGCGCAGACCTTTCCATTTCCAGTTCGTCGGGATAGCTGAAGCACTTGTTTTCTCACAGATATGGATATAAACTGTTGGAGAAGCTTAACTGGTTTGCAAAAGTCATACAACCACAAGGCAGTAATTGTAGTTTAGAGAAAGGAATGATGGGTACTGAGGTTCAGAGTTGGGGATGTTGTTGATGAGTTCTGCTGCTGGATTGGCTGGCTGTTACAGTCAGTTTAAACAGCCTGCAGCAGTGGAGTTTTTGGCTTCCATTCTTTACACCTTGCAGTGGCCTTTCATGGCTCCAGTTCATGTGATGTATTTACAGTGTGGTAATTCCTTCATTAATTAGATGATAAAAAAGGTTACACCCTAAATCAGTGCAGAGGAGGCTGTTGTTATCTTACATCATGAACAGGCCTTGCCCAGGTTGTGACATATTTGCTCTTGCAATGCCCTTTCCTCATGAGATCCAGATCCAAACCCTCAGATGTTCATGCCAAGAACAGCAGGTGCTGCAGGGGTGGAATATTTGCTTTCAATGCAGGACTTCAGTTTATCTTCTGAGGGTCAAGTGCTTCTAGTCAGAGCTTCAAAGCAGAGAATATTCGCTCCCCTCTGAGTCCAAAATAGATGAGAATATTCAGCGTTACCTCACTCTCTCTGCAGCTCTGTAAAGTTTAGATCTGGCACATAAACCTCACAATCATTGTTTTATTTCAGATCCAGTGAGCTGGAGCAAAGAGCCAAACCAGAGGAACATGTGTGCTTTTCTTTTTAGCACTTTGCCACAGTCTTGTTTGTGGCGTTCTCAGTGAAACGCTGCAGCAGTCAGCGATCAGATTCGTAGCAGCATAATTTCATCAGTTAAAGTGGAGGCAACATGAAAGAAAAAACCCCGAGCGTGGCCGCTGTGATGGAGAAAGTATGTGAAAATACCAGAAGAACATGCTCATGTTGGAAAAGAAGAAGCAGCCGGGGTCGGGTTTCTCTTCTTGTCAGGACTTCCTTCCTCAGAGCGATCAGATGGGTGGAGGTCGTGTGTCATGTCCCACTTTCTGTGCAGACAAAGCCACATCAGCTGCACACTGTAAACTTGTCTTTGGGTGAAATCAGCTCACTGCTGTAAACATAACAACACAGGGTCGGGTGTAGTTCATGTCCACAGGCGAGCTGGCAGCTGCCAAGAGTTTGCATGCTGGCTGTGTTTGCTCAGATGAGAAGATGCAGGGTTGGATCAGGTCAGGCAGAAATATGGAGACTTGAGGGGAAGGAGTGGGGATTTATGAGGTGCTGATACAAAGACAGTTTATTACAAATAATATATTTCAGTCAGCGCGCCTCCAGTTTGGAGAAGCAGGCAGAAATACCAACACAGAAGCAAAGCAGTGTACTGCTGTGGACAGAGCTGCAGCAAAACTAATTTTAGACACCTAAAAAAAATCAGTAACAGTTTAGAAGTATGCCGTATTTTTGGTATATTGTTAACAGTTTTACCTCACTGTCAGACAGTGATTTCTGATTGGGAACTGACCCCAGACTTTAACATCGCTGAACACAGGAGCTGCTGATCTACTGCTGCCTCTGTTATGTTGTTTGTGTGTGACTTTTGTGAATCAGTACGAACCCTTTAAAACACTAAATTCACACACTAACACAAACTAACTGATCGATGCCGCGATCAACGAGCAACTTATGTGTTCAGTGAGACAAAATGGCAGACCTGGAGACATTTTGTTTTTGGGTTGTCTCTCCACCTCTCAAGAACTCCTTGAGAGAATTTCTTCAAATTTGGCACAAACATCCACTTGGACTCAGGCATGACCTGATGAGGTCAAAGGTCAGTGTGACCTCACAAAACATGTTTTTGGCTGTAACTCAAGAATTTGTGACAAAATGTCACACAAATGTCCAACAGGATAAAATGATGAGGTGAACATGTGACATTTTCTGAAAAGAAAAAAAAAATCCCTGCAGTTGTATGACACCACCCACCAGTCCCGTGTCTCCCCTTCTGTTCCTGAAATATGACGTTGTGAAGTTGAATTCTTGTGATATGGAGGACAAAGTGACCTTGAAGTTTGACCTTCAACCATAAAATTCTAATCAGTTCATTCTTCAGTCCAAGTGGACGTTTGTGCCAAATTTAAAGACATTCCCCAGAGGCATTCTTGAGATATAGTATTCAACAGGATTGAGACAAATGCAAGGTCACAGTGACCTCTGACCACCAGATTCTTATCAGTTCATTGTTGAGTCCAAGTGAACGTTTGTGCCAAATTTGAAGAATCTCCCAGCCAGCTAATGTCACTCCAGCATTCCTACTGGTGGTGCAAATGCAGTGAAACTCCCCCTGAAAAACCACTAAAAAAATTAAAATCCCCCGGAAGGTTCTGAGTTCTTGAAGGAGCTCAGTTTCAGAAACGTTTTGCCAGTCCAGCGGTGCGACAGGAAGGAAACACAGCCCAGCAAATAAAACACATGTTTATCCCGTAAAGAGGTGACGCAGCGTGCAGCTCCAGCCAAACACATGCAGGAGAACATTCCTGGTGGATTCATTTGTGACGTGAACGCTGTTCTCATCAGTAAATGTGTCGTATATTCCATCCTCTTTGTTTCAAACACTGTAGAGCTCCTCACATTTTAAAAACAGATATATCTGACATATTTTATATGTTGATATATTCTTTGCATTAATCATCAGAGAGCCGGCTCTGCACTCTGCACATCTATAGAAATATTTTACAGATTTTTAATATATTGTTCTTACTTAAATGTTAATGTTTCCATTTTTTATTAAAGACTTTTCTTTACTTTTGCAGTATTTGTTTTTTATTTTTCTTTTCTCTTCTTAGTTTGAATGGCAGGGCAATTGAATTTGGGTAAACTGAATTTTGATTCTGATTTCTGCTCTTTAACTTGCGATTGTTGCCACAAACAATAAACTGATTGCTGGAGTTTAAAATAATGTCTCGCAGTATCATGAACTTGCCGTATTTCATCATCTGATAAACTTTAAAACTTGTGGATTTTTTGGTAAATATTCCTCGATCCTGAATCGACACACACGCACCAACGCAGCCACGTTTCATTTTTCAAATCGCAGTGTTTTCGGTCTGAGCGCCCTCTGAGTCAGCTGACTCGATGACCTCCCAGTGTGCGGGTGAGAACCCTCAGGCGGTACTTGCTTGTTCCTCCTGTAGGAGCTCAGGCGTTTCTCTCAGTGGGAGGAATGTACTCCAGACCCAGGTGAGCAAATATCTCCTCCTCTGACGTCGCTCTCAGATATTTATTCTGTAGGAACAATTGAAAAGACAAATCATATTAGTTTTGCGAGATAAAAGATGGAATGTGTTGAGAGTTTGTGAGAGATGATACCTGTTTGTTATCGTACAGGGCGTGGCTGCTCAGAGACATGGCCTTCTCGTGTCCCGCCCAGCGTCGCAGCTCCCTCTCAAACAGCTGCAGAGAGCGTGGGGTCAGTGGAGGTTATATTTACTCTGGAGCATCTTATCTCTGGTCATTTATGAAAGGTCACCTTGGAGCCGGTCCAGCCCAGCAGAGCAAAAGCAAACTGGCTGATGGGAGAGACCACCAGGTCGACCCTCACAGCTCTCCAGGGTTTGGTCTGCTCAGGTCCGTCGTCTTTAACCTGCGACAGCGTGTCCTCGGGCGTCTGCTCTGCTCCTTG
Organism: Chaetodon striatus; assembly: GCA_029783705.1. Taxonomy (NCBI): domain Eukaryota; kingdom Metazoa; phylum Chordata; class Actinopteri; order Chaetodontiformes; family Chaetodontidae; genus Chaetodon; species Chaetodon striatus. Next base: position 24,795,628 of record JAPZEB010000011.1, read on the forward strand.
TCTCTCCTCCTCGGACAGTTTAAAGATGGAGAAACACCTCTCGAAGCGGTCCATGTTGGAGGAGGGCCGAGCCGGACCGTCCTCAGACTCCAGGTAAGAGTTCCTTGTAGTTTTCTGGTACAACAGGAAACCCTGCAGAGACAGAAAGATATTAGTGCGACGTTTGTGCAGTGAGAACGTGGCTGATATGAATCCAGATTATTAAGAGCCTTCTTTGAGGTAGAAATGTTGACGTTCTTCACATCGATGCTGCGTGACTTTTTAAAAGAACAGCTGCAGACTCAGTTTACCTGCGATTCCAACCAGGAGACGACTTTCGGCATCAGTCCGACCTCTCTGCCCTCCCCTGGGTGTGTTATCAGGAAGTCCACGTCATGGCCCGTCAGTTTTCCTCTGGAGAGACGGTCAGAGGCACAGATGTTAAAGTGTGAAGTGAATATCTCAAATGTAGACCAAATAAATCTGGAGAAGCTGCAGGTTTCAGACGAGTGTTCCTATTCCTTTAAAATATGTTACTGAGAGGAGAAATATTCAAGACTTTTGTAAATTAAATTTGAGACGCTTTAATATCGTCTCTGGCCTTTAAAAAAAAAAAAAAAAAAAAAGATTTTGAAAGACCTGCAGATACCCTGAACTTATATCTGTATAAAGGCCTTTATAAATTGTCGCACGTCTAAAATAAACACCTCATACTGTGTCGGTCACGTCTGCACACTCTAACAAGTAGTGGCCTCAAACCTATGATGGGATTCGTGTTTCTCGGATGACACAGGCATGCATCTTTAGTTGAACCTGTGACACTGTGGTTACGTTCACCTCTGAAACCTCCACTCATATTACTCTGTACTGTTTCAGCTTTCTGAGGAAGACCAGGGCAGGATGACGTGGACGGTGTGTCTCCAGCAGAAGAGGAGGCGGAGGCAGGGTCAGCAACATCAGGGTGAATCTGAACTGAAAGGTCTTTTTAACCTTTATTAATCCTAGCAGGGTCATGAGGGTGAGTGTTTGCTCTTTTACCGTCTGAATCCTCCAATCAGATCGATCTGTGCCCCTGGTAACACGGAGGCGACGGCTTCCTCCACGATCTCTCCGATGGCGTCGGCCTCTGCCTTACTGACCGGCTGGTTCAGGTCGTCGTAGTGCTCCAGACCTGAGAGACATGAAGTGTTCGTTCAGAGAGAAACAAGATGACGTACAGACTGAAGCAGACCTGAGTGTCAGGACGCTCACACACCTGCTCGCTGCGCTCGGTTGAGTGTTTGACCTGAAGCCTGTAACTGCTGCAGGTTGTGTATCCCGTCTCTGATCCAGCGCCCGGCTGTTTTTACTCCAACTCCAAAAATACCCGTCAGAACCTGAAATACAGACGGTGAACAGAAAGATGTGAGCGTTCAAAAACTGCCAAAAGCCACAGGAAGTCTTCAAGTCACTACTCTGAATCACCTTGAGGACAGGTCCATTGTTGTTGTTGTTGTTTGTGGGGTGTTTACATGACTGTGTGGACTCTGAAGCTCCTTTTACATTCAAATCCAAACTTTGGTCACAGTGTTGATGATTTAGTGTCAAAAGACTATTTTCACAAGCCCCTCTAAAAAGCGTGACTGCAGCAAACCTGATGACGATGCTACCTAAAAACCTTCAGACGGCCTAACGTGTCTCTTGGAGAGTAAGCTCAGCCTTCTCTGAGACATGTGTTATCAGTCAGATTCCTCTACACCCCTAATCAGCAGGAAAGCTAAGCAATGTACCGCTGTCGATCTCGTCCTCTGCTCTGAAGGTAAGGAGCTCCTGGACCTCAGCGTTTTTACGAGTTGTGAACATTTTCAGCTGCTGTTCCTCTTTGAGTTAGCTGCTAACTGCTATCAGCTCCTTCTTACGCAAACATGATTGACAAAATCCAGTGCTCACGATCCCGCCCAGCAGGCATCGTTTCATAGCTGTCACTACCGCCCGTGGTGGCTTAAAGGCGAGACAACTCTGTCCCCCAATTCCGTGTAGTGTTGGATATACAAGCCCCTTTTACACTGCCAGATTTTCAGTGAATGTTGGGCCGTTTTGCCGGCAACCAGCGAGTGTTTAGACACAGAGACGGATTGGTGAGTTGATCCGAGGTGCCCAATTTTCCCCCTCGTAGAGTAGTCATATGCACGACGGCACGACACTCCTGTCTTGGACAGGCAGTGAAAATGGGGCTTCTGAAAATAGCTGTGTTTTGGGAGATGGTTCATACAAGTGTTACAGCACATATGAGAACGAAGGAGGCCTGTGAGTTGTTTGGAAGTTCAGTCTGTCATTTCCCTGAAGAAAACACGATGTGACAGATACTTTATTAAAATACTATTAGTAACAAGTAAAAACAATTTTACAATGAATTTTGGGAAGGTAGCCAGGATCAATGGCTGATAACTGATAAAGAAATCTTCATGGAAAACCTGACACACGTCTTGAGACTAAAAGAAGCACAACTAGAAGAGAAACAAACAAACATCTGCAGTTTTAGTTCTTCTTCTTTTTGTTACTGTCATGGTTTCATGTTTTCATCTTTCTCACAATAAGTATTTACTGGTAAAAAAATAAAGTTTTGTCTACTCATGACGCCCTCAGCAAGACGTGAGCCATCCAAAGAAAGAGGGCGAGGAGGTGAAACTGTGTCGACTCTCACATAAAAATGTTCGAACAAATCAGACGAGCATGAACAGAATTTTATGTTGGAGTTATTTTTATCTGAAATCATCTGGTGACACCTCAGATTTGTCTTGGCACACCTCCGTAGTTTGAAGACCACTGTGATAAATCAAGCTCAAGTCAATGTGTAAAACAGCTGACGCACCTTCAGCGCTTTGAACCGCTCAGACAGCTTCGTAGATTCAACTTCGCTCGATGTTCCGTTTTCCAAAATTTCCTACGAGAGCAGAGAATAGAGATGATCAGAGCTCTCTGAGTGTGATACAGAAGATATCAAAAGAGCATTTCCTACTGACTTTGATGACTCTGAGCGAGTGTCCTCCGAGACAGGGAAGCCCTCTGAGCTGCGTCATGCTCGTCACCTGTTTGGGGAGGGCCTTCAACACGGCGGCGGCCCGTCGGAACGCGACACCTCGTCCGTCCTCGTCACTGAGCTCAGCTTTTTCAGCCAGCAGCGACAGAGCATCCTGGGACAGGAAACATGACATCACCTCGATGTTAGGTCTAAGCTAACATCAGTGTTTCAGGTGTAACAGATGAGGTCCATGTTTGCTGGGGGACATTACAGTGAGGACGGTGTTATGGTTGTCCAGGGTGGTGCTCCTCTGACAGGCGTAGCTCGGCACAGAAAACTCCGCAACATCCTCTTCATCGGTCTGCTGCTGCTGAGAGACGCAGAGGGAGAAACAGTCATAGAGTTATTAAGAAATCCAAACACCTGGTTTCAAACATCGGACTGCTACAGATGTACCTGCAGTTTATGTCTGTCCAGTATTTCGACAGGACGTCCTGCCTGCATGCTCTCTGTGTACCAGCTGATGTCCAGCAGCTGAGCAGGTGTTCGACCTCGACCTTCGACCTGCGAGTCGAGCCACGCCCTGACCTCATCACCAGAGTTGTTCTCAGAGATCACATGTGTGACCGTCTCACTGTGAAAAGACAAGATTCAACATGTCAACGCAGGCCGATAAAAATCCTGATGGACGTGTGAGCAACACAACATTAACGCCAGTTATCTTTATGATGGGGTCATCGTTCAGGTGATTTTATAAATATTAAAACATCTGCAGACTCCAGCTTCTGAACTGTGAAGATAATCACACACAAACCACGACTGAGTCCGAAGATGAATCAGGTTGGCTATGTTTTGACACTGTAATAAAAAACTGAACACAGAAGCATCGTGCGGACAGCTGTCGTCACTATGACAACCACAGACGCATTTGGCTGAAAGTTGCCAGTTAACAGGGTCGCTAGTGACGCTGTCTTTTAGCTCAGCAGCATATTTCATTGGTAGAGGTGAGACACTGACCTCTGGTGGCGCATGATGAGTTTACACACACGCCAAGTATCGATCTTTTATCATATACATTATTATTACACACATTTTATCTCAACTTTTGGTGCTAGAATAATGAAATCAGTTGCTTTTTCAGTCCACTAGATGGTGCTGGTGTTTTTTTTCCCCTGGTGAGGTCAGCAGAGGTCTCAGTCTGCGCATTTGGCAGGAAGTTCATCAGAACAAAGATGGAGGCACCAGAGGAGGAAATCAGAAAATCAAATGTCTGGACTTAATTTGGTTTTTTAAACACAGAAGGAAAGGAGGACTGTGAAGCAGTGTCACATGAGAATAAAACACTCTGGGAATACTACGAACATGAGGGCTCACCTCGCACAGCGCCATCCAGAGATAGCGCTAAAAATCAGCCAACATTGGACGCACTTAGCTCGACACAACTACCAACTGTGAGAGAGCGAAGAGAACAACACAGTCCATCACCTACTTCCTGTGCAAAGATCTGCGTCCATACAGCGCTGCTGAAATGAAGGCTTTTGTTACACACTAAAAACACGTGAACCCAGGTGTGTGACTCCGCCCCCTCACAGCGTACAGACACCAGGGTGTCCACAGGTGTCAGACAGTTGAATTTAATGCTTGTTAAGACCTGTTCAGGAGTTTTAACCAAATTTAGGACAGATTTTTGGACAAATCTTATTGTGAGCATTGCAGGTGAGGAGAGCAGAGGTAGGTGAGGTAGGTGTCAGTCTACATTTGCAAACAGGTGAGAGCAAGTATGAAGGAAAATTACAGTATTATAGGTTGTTTTGTTTTTAATTGTAACA
>JAPZEB010000011.1:24870579-24881676 GCA_029783705.1 Chaetodon striatus
GGATAAATATTTGATTTATTAAAAGACAGCGGCAATTTTTTTAAAAAGTTAGAGTTGATGCAGACCTGCAGCTTCTGGGAGTTTGTTCCAGATATGTGGTGCATAAAAACTAAACACTGCTTCTCCATGTTTAGTCTGACTCTGGAGACAGAGAGCAGACCTGTCCCAGGGCTCTGGTTGGTCGATAACGTAGCAGAAGATCAGAAATGACCATAAACATTCAGTGCTTTATAAACCAACAGTTGCTTCTGAGATCAATTCACGGACAGGCAGGAAGAGACCTCAGGACTGGTCTCAGTGAGGACTGGAGCCGCAGATATGTGAAGGTTAAAGACAGACAAAGGCACAAGATAAAACAAACAACCAAAACAAAGACAGCATGAGGCTCAGAGAGAGGGAGAGGGAGAGAGTGGAGAGGGAGGGAGTCAATCAGAGCGAGCTAAGCCTTCCTCTCAGTGTCGGGAGGAAGCGAGGGGAGAAGGACACAGTAAATCTCATCTAAAGCGCTGGGACAAGAATAGCGTGATGAGCTCAAGCAGCCTCACATGCGAAGCAGAGATATGATGGATGATGGATGGAGGTAGAGAGCGACACGGCGTCTAGACGCAGCAGGAAAAGACTTTTTTATATTCCTGAGACAAAAGGTGGACATGTAGGCGAGGGTCAACACACCTTTCTGCATGGAGCTAGTTTTAATGTGTGCAGTAGCATGGAGGAGACTGTACTGACTTACGATGAGTAACAAGCTCTCAGGTGAGTTCATCCTCGCTTTGTTTGTTAATGGATGACTTTTTTTAGTTCGGTGCAGGAGAGCATGAGTGCTCGGTGGCTTCAGGATGCGGTCTGATTGTCACAGTGACATTCTTTTCTCTCCGCAGCTCGCAAACAGGAGATCATAAAGATCACGGAGCAGCTCATTGAAGCTGTCAACAATGGAGACTTTGAGGCGTACGCGTGAGTCCACCTCTCCTTCTTCTTCTTCTCCTGTCTTGTTTCTCATCAGCTTGGAGGAAAAGTCTGATTTCAGCCTGTAAAATGAACGCTAAAGCTCTCCCTCAGCCGCAGAGAAGCACTAATCTGATGGACATACAGTTGTGTTTTATCCCCCTCCCCGCAGCACAATTAAGAATAATGCTTCGGCAGATTGAGTGATGGAGGGGAGGGGAGCGGTGGGTTAAGTGTGTGCGCGCTGATGGAAGCCCATTTACACCAGGAAAAGGACATTAGATGACTAGTCATGCATGCATGCATGATAATAATAATAATAAACTTTATTTTTACAGCACCTTTCATACAAGAAATGCAGCACAAAGTGCTTCACAATCAGCACTGAGTGCTTCACATGAAAAGAGACAGAATTAACATAAAACAGGCTTAAAAAAATAAGATGAAATACATTTTATAAGGTCATAAATCATGACATCGTTAAGTTCTGAAGTTGCATGAGATAAATCAAGATCATAACTATTAGAAGTAAGTCAAACCATTGATTTACTAAGTCAAAATATTGAGTTATTAATGCAGAATTATAAGGTATTAAGTCATATCTACAGTACCAGGATGACTCAAGATTGTCTTATGAAGTAACATTTAAAGTTACTAAGTCACAAGTTTGGGTTACTAAATCAAACATAATGAGATACATCATCACATTTATCAGATACTAGTCTAACTTAAGATATACGAAGTCAGACTTATTGGAAATAGGTCAAATTTTAAAGCTTTTAAGTCGAGTAGTAAATCAAGAATCCTTCTCTACATTCTTCATATGAGTTGAAGTAAATGGGGATCATGTTTAACAACTGATGCAGTGTAAAGTCTCATGTATCCAGTTGTATGTTCAGCACATGGAGATAGATTTGTTTCAATATTATTTGTGTGAACAGATCAACAGTCTCTGTGATAATGTGTAATTTGTAAATGTAAAACACCTTCCACACATACATAATAATATTTGTGAAGTCACAAAACTGAAAGACGCAGCTGTAAATACACAGATAAATAATCTATGAGTCCATATAACTAATTTACAAATAGATGAAAATCATTTGTGAATATCTTTCTAACATTTACACCTTCTGAACAGAAACTTTTGAATCCAGTTTCTATTCTTGAATCTCAATTCTACACTTGTGGACATGTGTTTTACACACACTGAGGTTTTTTAAATATTATTATTTTTGTATTTGCAGATCTGTTTTATGATTAGAAAATATTTGTATTTGTGGAAGTTGTTTTATATTTACAGATTACGCGTTACACAGGTTGTCGATCTCCTAGCACTCATATGAGTAGCACGCCCTGAGTGTGTCCACGCACACGCATGTGTTTGAGTTTCTCTTAAGCAGAGTTCAAACAAATGCGTGAGAGTTTGTCAAAAGATGTTTTGATATAGTTTTACTCTTTTTAAACGTGGTACCTGTTTAGTTTAATTCATGAAGAATGTTCACCGTTTTTGAATTCTGCGCTCACCATGTAGGCATGTGAGAAAAACAAAAACATTTTCACAAATTCAGTGTAACGTGTGGTTAGAAAATGATTTACAAATGGTCATTTTTCAGGTGAATTACCTGAAGTTACTGAGTCAAAATTCTGAGATACAAAGTGAGTTATTAAGTCAAACCTCTGACACTTAGTCCAGCAGTTAGCAGTAACTGTTATATTTTTATGAGCCTAAAATGTCTCATTTGCCTGTCTTTAACCAATGAATGGGGGTTGTAGCATGTCAGTGACTTTTCCATTTGATTCCTGGTGTCCACATTGTATGAAAAAGTGGGTTCATTTGTGTTTGTATGTTGTCTGATTCAGTAGTTATGAAAATCTGCGTTTTTTCTCATTAGCATTGACATCAATTCAAGATGGCCGCCAAACAAGAAAAATTCTTAACTAGACACCATTAGGGTCATGAAAACCAGGTGCAAGGCAGGTGCATGGGAAGCTTTTTCTCCTGTTAGGCTAACTAAGTCTAAATTATTAGACTCTAAGTAAAAACTTAAATCTACGAAGTCATAATAAATAATAAGTCAACGTTATGAGTTATCAAGTCTAACCATAAAGCTACAGCAGTGTGTGACAATTATAAGACAGTAAATCAAGAATTATGAGATTGTAAGTCAAATGTTTGAGCTACAGCGTCACAATTAAAAGATACTAAATCCAAATTATGAGTTCCTCTTAATTTAACTCAAGTTATTTTGTCTTACTGAGACAAAAGGATGAGACACAATGTGACTTATCATGGATTTTTTTTTATTTTGTCTTTTCATCCATGTCTTCTGGCAGAATTGGGCCTCCATAGGTGTCACAATACCTTGAAGTGGCACTGTGATGTCATCAAACCGGGGTTGGGGCCACAGTAGATATTTGTTTCTGTTGTTCAGCTGTATAATCTCGCTACAGAGTTTCCGAAATAATTGTATGCGCTGTTCTTGTTCACTATGCAGGAGGTTTAAAAGCTCATTCACCACTGTGCAAACATGAGTTAGAGTTTAAAACAGGATATGTAAAGGTGATATTCTGACCTCTGACCTTCATGTTTTTACAGGAAGATCTGCGACCCTGGTCTGACCTCGTTCGAGCCAGAGGGGCTGGGTAATCTGGTGGAGGGAATGGACTTCCATAGATTTTACTTTGACAATCGTAAGACTGCAGTTACAGCTATTATTTATTATTTATTGTTTATTATTTATTATTACGCACCGACTGAGCTGTTGGTGAATCTAAACCTCCTAAAGTTGGACTCTTCTCTCCCGTCAGTCCTCTCCAAGAACAGCAAACCCATCCACACCACCATCCTCAACCCTCACGTGCACATGATCGGGGACGACGCCGCCTGCATCGCCTACATCCGCCTGACGCAGTTCGTCGACGGGCAGGGCCACCCCCGCTCCAGCCAATCAGAGGAGACCAGAGTATGGCACCGCAGGGACAGCCGGTGGCAAAACGTCCACTTCCACTGCTCAGGTGCTCCTGCTGCCCCGCTGCAGGGATGAGGTATGGGAGGAGCACAGGCTGAACGTAGCTTAGCTTAGCTTAGCATAGCATAAACAGTGGAAACAGGGGGAAACAGCCAGCAAGGTAAAAAAAAAAATCCACATATTAACACCGCTAAAACTCACTGATTAAAATTTTCTTGATTTTTAAATCTGTATAAAAATAGTAGTATAAAAATACCAAACTGTGGTTTCATGGAGAATATGTGCCGCAGTATTTCTTTGCGGGGTGCAGTGACTTCCTGAGCCTTAGAGGTGCTGGTGACTGAAGACGTAACTGCCCTTACATCCAACATGTTTGTTCATAAAACTCAAATCAATCAGATTTCTGTAAATATTTTTAGAGAGATATTTTCAGACAGCCCTAACAGCACTTCTCCTCACAGTGCTTTAATGTCTTTTCAGGTCATTGATTATTTGTTTGTTTGTATTTTGTTGTTTTGGTTCAGTCTCACAGTCACAGTCTCATCAACATCATTTCCAAATGCAGTGGACAGTCACTTGCCCAGCAACAGACGGAAACTTTGAGCATTTAGCGGCTCAAGAGCCAGATGTTTTTCTTAAGAGTTGGCTTTACATGAATCATATGGACCTGCTAATGTTACTCCATATCTATTGGATGTGTTATTAGCTAACTGCTAGCTATCAAGTTAGCCATATCAACTTAATAAGGTGATAATATGTCAGTGGTGTGTTTACAGCTTGCTTCTAGCACCCCAAAGTGGCCCAAAAACTCATGATTGATTCATGTCATGCCTGAGTACACTTCCCCCCTTCACTCCACTCACCTGCCGCTCAGCTTGTGCATTAGTAATATCATTCCATATCAGAGTACACTTGTGTCATCATCTATGTAACATTTGTTTTCGCTGCAGTGTAGAAAAGAGCGCCAACTGCAAGATCACAAGCCTTTACCATGAGGTCGACCTTTACGTTATGCCTACTGTGGTTTATATTGCGGAGACTCATGTCTGCCTCCTACTTTATCATCATGGCCGTGCAGTTCAGAGGATGAGTTCAGAAGACTAGCGGCGCTGAGAAGTACATTTGCAGCTCTACTCATATATATACTCACATATACTCAATAATAATCCTCAAAGCAGCCATAATGAAATGAAATGAAATGTATCAGATGAAAATGTGAAAGATGTCTCTGGAAGTGATGAACCTACAGAGGATGATCAAATTAATCTGCAGCTCATCTCGGATTTACAGACCTTTATAGTTTCAGCTCGGTGTTTATTTGTACAACCAGACCTTTACTGTTCTGGTTCACTCTCACTGCTTTCATAGCCTCGTTTTTAGAGACAAAGCTGTAACAAGCCACTGTGCACTACCTGCTCAGCAGCAGACAGACACAGTTAAAGACTAGCAGGGAACGTAGCGGAGCATGTAGCACCTAAAGAGACAGATATTATAAAACATTAGACTGACACTCATCAGGTGACACAAACACAAAGACTCCTTATGAATCATCATGTTACTGCTGGATGTGAAAATAAGTTCATCACATCAACATGCAGTTTGTTTCTGCTGCCCCCATGTGGCCCAAAAGTTATTGCAGGTTTGCAAATAAACTTAAAGGGACAGTCACCCCCAAGTTTAAATATTTTTGCCTTGGCTATGGAGGAACCATCCTTGGAAGGACTCATCCTACCAAGGACGGATCATTGACTTTGAGGAACACCACATATCAGGAACAGAAGGGGAGACGTTGGCTGAGACACTGAACTGATGTGTGTGAAGCATTGGATGCGATCTGTAACTTCAACTTGACTGGCGGTGTGCTGGGGTGAACTGTCCCTTTAACTGTGTCTCCTTTCCTTCCAGGTGCATGAGACAGATGAAGAGGTCAAGAGGAGCAGAGAAGGAATAAGTGGATAATCAGAGAGTGCGTAATAGCCCTGAGAGAGAGGTGCAGGTGGATGGAGGGTGTCTTAAAGGAGTCTGGAGAGTCTGATTTCGGGATCGTGGTCGTGGTTGTCGCCCTGCGCCCTGCACACCCACCTCGCCCTTCTCTCTCTGATTTTCCACAACCTCAACAACAGACAGTGACACCGACGCTCCCATCATTAGGCCTACAGTACAGCAGAGGGCGTATCAGCCAAAAAAAAAAAAGGAAACTCTTTAGCCTGCGCCTTGTCGACGCTGCAGCCGCCCAACATACCTGGACGACACCTGTCCTCCTCTCCTTCACTCTGTGCTGCAACAGCCTCCAGCGTGGCACCCCAAGATTTCCCCTTTTACTTCTTCTAAAGCAAAATTATTGTTACTTACCTTCTAGTATTATTATGGCTGCAGTCTATTGTTGTGCTCTTTCAACTGTACAGTATATTTATTAGTCATTTTAAACCTTCCATTCTGGTATCGTCTTCTTTTTTAATGACGAGCATGACTCCTACCTGTGTTCTTATTACCAGTGGCTGTTTCTCTGCACGACTAAGGCTGCCTGTGTGAAATGAACAAACAGTACCACGTGTCTCGCCGAGAGAGACACCAGTGGGTGTATTTAATGACCTGTTTTGTTATTCAATGCAGCTTTTTATTCACGTTTTCCCCCCTCTTTCTCTGGAGTGTAGTTGAACCCTGAGCCGACGCCTCTGTGTGTTGACCGGACCCCCCACCCCCCCATTCTGAGCCGCTCTGTGGGACAGTGAAAACCATGCAGCATGCTAACATATTACCGTCGTTCTTAATTGATTCTCTATGTACTGAACTTTGCAAGCTAACTACTGAAATTATGACAATGGTTGAAATGATAGTATCACGCTGTTTATGTAAATTTCCAGTTTCATCGTGGTGACTTGACTACAATTATGCTGTAGATGGTATTTAATTGCATGATATTCCGAGTTAATAACATTGGTAAGTTGGGTGTTATCGTGCATTTTGTTGATTTTTCTCTTTCTGGACTGAGCTGCTGGTGAGCTATAATCTATTGCCTCTATTTTCTGGGCTTTGTAAGTGCATAAACTATTTTTGTGTTCATATGATAGGGTAGTACGGGAGGATACTGGTGAGGATCATGACAGAATATGCCTTTTAGAGAAATTGCTGGATCCAGATCAGTTTTAAAACGGCTCTTATATGTATAGCAAAGACAAAAAGATCCCAATTATTTACCTTTATTTTTTAGAGCAGATCGCACTAAAGATCACAACTCAGATTACACGTTAGGGTCTTAATTTAGATCGTTCTCTGCTTTTTACTTCGCACTGCACAAGAAAAGACACAAAAACACATTTTTAAAATGTACTATAAATAGCTTAACGATGCATTGATATCAGGGACGTATGTGCAGAAACTGCATGAATCACGAGTCACAACAGTTTGACTGGACACCTAAAGTAAAGTCTCGGCACAGTTTTTGATTATTTGCAATTAAAAATATATATATTTATTCCGTTTATGGTTTTCATTGTATCAGGGGTGGCCAAACTTTTTGGATTATGGGCCATATACCAAAAAATATACAGCCTATCCAACAAGTTACATGGCAAAAATCTGTGTTTTTAGACCAGAAAAGCCACGGAAAATTCACTTTCTAGTTTACTTGCGTGCCCATGAATTGCAAAAAGTGTATCTCCATCTTCCCTCCTTTCAGGTCTGCCCCCATATCTACTGAAGTAAATGTTTTTATTGACTCGTAATCAATCGTTGTAGGTGAAGTAGCGATATCTAGTGTTCAAATTAAGTTCAGTGGCAGGCTGTGCTAGTAGTTTTTCAAGATGAAAGTGACATTGTGTTCAGACGAAGCTGTGCAATTTAAATACAGTACAGTGTATTAGAAATATTTTCAAACCGTGCTCGAGTTTATTTTTAAAAATAAATCGCCAGCCATTTAAAAACAGGTAGCGGCCGCAGTTGGCCCGCGGACTGTAGTTTGGCCACCCCTGCGTTATATTATCCAACAAAGAGGTCTCAAAAAAAAAAAACAGCAGCAAACCAGCCTTTTTTCCAGCTTGTGTTGTGACAATGCACCAACCTCTCCTCTAGAGGGTGCCAACATCTAACAACAGTGAATTACAGTATGTCTGAGTCAAATACAGGGGTCAAAATACAAGTTTATTCAGAGTACAGCACTAAAGAGAGTGTTTTTGACCCTGAGTCTCATTAGCAGAGTGAGAGAAATACAAACTAATACAGACAGTCGTCTCAGGACTTCAGTGACATTATTTCAAAGTGCATTTACAGTGTTTTACAGTTGCTTTGGCTCAATTTTCAATGTGCAAAACTATTACAGTAATCTAAATCGGCTACAGAGAATAAAATACGATATGCAACAATACAGTCAGACAAAAACAGTTCAATTGAAATATAAAACTTAACAGCTTTGGGCTAACGTTAATAAAAGGCTTTTTTAGAACATATGTTTTGTTTGCAATTATTTCTAAGTAATTAGTGCCCTAACTAAATTTAAATTGGCTGAATAAATAAGTTGAAAGACAGAACTTTTGATAAAAAAATAATGGAGGCTCTCTTAGAGCCCTCTCACCCCTTAAAGGTGTAAAATGGTTTAGTCCGTCCCTGCACTGGGATTTGTCCTTAAATGCAGCTAGAGCACAGTGAGCAGCTGCTTATGCTGCTGGAGCATCACTGTTCGCTGTTATGTTTCTCCCCAAAGAAGGGCAAGTGGGGCTCCAAAGAAGACAAGAAAGAAAGAAAGCAAACTTAAAAAGGTGCGTGAGAGAGACATGGTTCAAGAGAGGAAGACTAGGGGGCCCACGATGACTCTTCCTGCGTAGGACCCAGAATGTGGTGCTACGCCCCTGGTTAAGTCATTTAAACTTGTGCTAATGAGAGCTGTCTGTACTCATGTGACTTATTGTTTTGAATTTTGTCGACATCAAAACTGAGCCAAAACAACACTAACACACTGCAAATCAAAGTGTTGTTCACAAAGGATCCTATGCTGCAGTCACATTAACAACCCTGAGTGAGTGCGTTATTATCAGACGACACTGCAGGTTGTTTTCAGTGTATTTTGACACCATTTGTACACGTTTAAAATTCCCACACTGGGCGTGAAGCCAGAAGCAACAGCCCTCCTTCCTGTCCAGTCTAAACCCTAATAGTGTCAGTGCTTAAATAGGATTACTGGTCACTCAGAGCCATGCCCCCCCTCGGCAAACAATCCTTATTCCATTAATTAGCATTTGGCCGGGGTGTAACATCTAGGGCTGCAACTCCAACGCTATTTTAACTGCTTCAGAAGAGCCTCGAGATTTATTTTCCTTTACGATCAGGAGACGACTGAGTAACAGTAACAGTAACAGTAACAGTGAGAGCGCTACTGTGTGTGCAACAAAGCTTCTCTTTTGGAAATTTGACTATACAGATAATGATGACGATGGTGTGCATTCCAAGTCTTATCAATATTAAAATGTGATCAGATGTAATCAGTGTGTGAACCAATAAAATGACAATGCAGAGAGCGCATCACTCCACTCTCTTATCTTGACTCAAGACACAGAACCTATTGATTGTTTGTTTGTGTGTGTGTGTGTGCTTTTATCTGTGGGGTGATTACTGTGAACCAGTCAGGCTCCAGTGTGGCAGTAAGGTGGGAGCCAGAGGGCAGAGTTCAACCTGTGGGAGGAGAAACTATAAATCAATAAAGGATTAATAAAGGGAGTCTATCACAGAGCTGGTGAAGACATTGATCCAGTAGACACAGACTGTGGTGGAAAATAACTCTGTAGATTTACACAACAACTGTCTCGTAAAACTCTGATGTGCTTGTACTTTTACTTGTACTCGACTACATCTCAGGTGGATGAAGTTCTCCCGTTATTCATATACGTAAAAGTAGAAATAATAATAAATACCAAAAGTAAAAGTGTTCATTGAGCAGAATGGCCCATTTTAAAATAATATATATTATGCTATTGTGTTTGAATTATTGATGCTTTAATGTGTTCATCACTTTCACGTCGCAGCTGGTAAATGTAGAGCTCATTTAATTTACTTTACTGCTGGTTGGCCTGTGAATTTCCCCCAGGGATTAAGAGTTTCATCTCGCTCTATAATGGTACATCATCATTTATTTATAGCAGACCTATTAATCTGAATCCAGGAACTAAAGCTGTCGGATTAATGTAGTGGAGTAAAAACAATTCACAGTCCCCTCTGAGATGTGGTGGAGTTAAAGTAGAGAGTCCGTAACATAGGAATAAGTTGAATTATTTCAAAAACACTTGCCCCGTGCACAGCGCTGTCAGTCCTCATAATTTAGTGCAGGTGATGGCAGGAAACATCAGACTGATAGCTAATACGCAGATACACCGCACACAAGAGGGCTGAATCGCTTCTTCCTTTGATTTAGTCGTCACTTGAAGAGTGAAGGAAATAGGAATGGAAATACTTGAGTAAAGTGCAAGTGCCTTGAAGTTGTACAGTACTGGAATATGTCTATCAGAACTTTCTTTTCTTTGTCTTTTTCTTCTTATTCTTCTCTTCCACAATTAATTTAATTTTAAATGTTTTAAACCAGAGGATTTTTAAATTCTTTGCAATGGGAGTGCCCGCAGCATCACAAGGTGCCGACGCGCTTTTTTGCTGGGGGTTGAAAAATGTTCAGCTTCAGGAAAAACACGTCACTGGTCGCTGTCACTTTTTATCCAGCAGTTCAGTCACAGTGGAAGAGGTACAAATACCATTAAGACCACCGTCACATCTTACAAGTATAAGTGCTGAACAGCAACGACAACGGAGGAGAAATATGTTGTGTTATACATGTTTATAGAAGGGATAGTTTGGATTTTTTAAAATGGGGTTGTATGAGGTTCTTATCCTTAGTCAGTGTGTTACCTAGAGTTGACCCCAGTTTAGAGAAGCAGGCAGGAGTACTGCTGTGGAAGCTAATGTACTGCTGTGGATGGGGGCATCAGCAAAACATGTTTCAGCCATCTAAAAAAAGTCAATATCAGTTTAAGTGTACACTATATTTAAAATATTTTCACCGCTTTACCTTCCACTAACAGCTTCAGTTCCTCATCTATGCTCTCGTCAAAGCCACCAGGCTCCATTGACAAAAGCAGTCATTTTACTTGCAGGAAACAGGAGCTGCTGGTCTACCGCTGCTTTGATTAGTTAGTAAGTTTAT
>JAPZEB010000011.1:24925836-24938061 GCA_029783705.1 Chaetodon striatus
GGTTATTATCTGACATTCAATAGATTGATTTATTAGTGGATTGATTGAAAAAAATAACCGGTAGATTATTTGCTAATGAAAATATATATACACTTGTATATTTCTGTCAATTTATTAGCAGTAAAGTGTTATAATGTTCAGTTTTTAAGAGTTGTGTTGATTAATTTAATATGTTGTCCATTTATACCAATGACAACAGGCTAAATTAAAGAAAAATACCCCTCAGTGTGATGTAAAATAGTAAAACACCGCAATATTTAATATACAAAAAATTGGCAAATATTTTCTTCATTGTGAGGATTTGCTACTATCTTTGTTTCATGTCATAATAAATCTAAATTATTTGGGTTTTTGGTGAAAAACAAGACATTCTAGGGAGTCACATTGGGCTCCTTTTCACTATTTTCTGACATTTCATAGACTAAATGTGACCTTGATTACATTGTGGTTGAGTTGAGAATGACATGGATGATTGTGTTTTGGATGGCAAACCATTGAAAGGTTGATCTGCAACGGTGAATATTCAAAGACACATTTGAATTAATTGCTGTAATGAGTAATGTGACAGTGTTCCCGGCTCTTTTTGTTTGTTTACAGACACAGTTTGCTTTCTGACTGGCTGCAGAATTAACAGCTAAGTTTGTCAGAAACTCACACATTATAGATCAGGTGACTGGTTTTCTTTATTATGTTATTCTTTTGATATCTGAATTTAGATGTGGGAATCAGCCTTGGGTGGTATGGATTTTTCCATACCTTCATACCTTTCTGAAATTTTACTGGTATTCAACAGTATCTGTGGGCGGGGCTAGCTTTATTGCTGAATTGCCTTGTTACCTCATGGTAAAACACACTTCATTCAAACATTAAAACTATCATTATCTCTGGTTTGGTCGAAATAAACCCTTAACCTCCAAGGTAGATTTCTGCCTCTGCAAGCCGATGTTTGCCCACTTAGCTGCCTGTAGAGACTGACCTCTGGTGGTGCATGATGTGCAGCATTTCCATAAGTAGAAAGAGGAGTGTCTGACAGTTTTGAACAGGGTTGGAAGTTAAATGTTTTGTTTTTGGTGGTTGGTAGCAAGGACTTGTTGTTTGTTGTGTACCCAAAATATTTTAATTTAGTTCGACACAACTGTCTAACACTGTTGCTCTTGCCCAGGTCCCTTTTCCTGTCAACTTCACAGAAGCCAAAATTTTTTTTACAGACGAGGTTTTTGGCCATGGCCTGCTACAGTTTCTCTCACTCAGCCATCCTCACCAAAACTCAAGTAGCGTAGCTTAGGTCAGTGGTTCCCAACTGGTGCGTCCTGGTCCAAAAGTGGGTCTCCTGTCTGAATGGACCGCAAGTGACTCCCAAATGTTTCAAGTTTGTAAATAACGCACTTCATTTTGAAGTACAATGAATTTCCAGCACTGAGCTTTTATTTTGAAGTGCTGCTCCGTGCTGTAGAGTGGGTGACTAACGGACAGCTACATGACAGAGACAGCACACCAGCTCAATGACATGGCCAAACACAAGTAGGACGCTGAATACATTGAACTGTGTGGACCTTGAACTAATGACTAAGGTGAAATCTGGACCCTGTGGCTGGACCAGTTGTGAACCACTGGCTTCATAAACACATGATGACATGTTAACGCACATTACGTTTCACTAGCCGTAAGGAACGTACAGCCTGATCTGACAAAATTGTTATAGGCATCCACAACGCTGAGAATTGGATTTTAAATTTCCGATTATTAACTCTTCTGGGTTGAGACATAATCTTTTAAGAGAGAATCAAAGTGCATCGAAGAACCACATTTTTTCCTCTATCTGAACTGAACTACTGTCTATGAATTACGGCACATAGGTGCTGCAGCTGACGATTATTTTACGTGTCTTTCCCATTACAGTTTTTCAGAAGACATCCCTTAGATTTCTTAAACCTATTTAGGGTGTATATTTTTGCACTCTTTCTTCCTTTGAACTGCAACTGCTGCACAACAAGTTCCCTTAGGATAAATTGTCTTTTTTTATTTTGTCCAACCAACAGTCAAAAACTCAAAAACAATCAA
This sequence comes from Chaetodon striatus, assembly GCA_029783705.1. NCBI lineage: Eukaryota > Metazoa > Chordata > Actinopteri > Chaetodontiformes > Chaetodontidae > Chaetodon > Chaetodon striatus. The sequence goes on from JAPZEB010000011.1 coordinate 24,927,898, forward strand.
TTCACAATGATATAAAACAAAGAAAGCAGCTAATCCTCACATGAGAGAAGCAACAGCTGGTAAAAGTTTGGTATTTTTACATAATAAAAGGCCCAAGATCAATCAGTTATCATAACAGTTGACGAGACCCACTGAAGTTAGGAGCCTCATGGTGGTCTGACTGGCAGCTAATAAATTATGTAAAGTGTTTGTTTTTTTATTTCATTAAGTAGCAGAGGGAGTATTTAATCATCTTTCCTGACTAGCTGCCAACATCTCTTCCCCTCCAGCAGTTCATACATACTTGAACATTAATAGCTGTTTTCTCAAGACTTGAATTGATTATTAGTTCAGTTGAATTTTGATGATTGCTTTTTGGCTCCAGATGGTATCAGCAGCTTTAAGAGAATCTATAGAGACTTCTGTATGTTTAGATTAGTGTTGAAAACTGTGCCTATCAATTATAAAATGTGAGTTTTTAGTGTTGTATGATCACATAATACTATTGAGTAGCAAGGGCTGCTTTATGTTACTCTATCACAGCACTCCAGGCGTACAGTCATGAAGATATTGGATTAAAGCATGAACCTTTATTTTTAGTTTTAATGATGATTACTGCAGGGTTTAGATTGAACTTTTTAGATGCTAGTGAAGATAAAATACAATATATATAATACAATATAGTTTTGATACAGATACCAGAATTAGCAAAAGAAGTCAAAGTTTTTAAACAACGATAAACAAAAGTACTTTGTTCAAATAAAGTAGCGATGCAACGGTCCAGCTTTCTCTCTCCTGATACAGATGCTGACCACACCATTGCTCCTTTTCCACAAATGAAATCTCAGTTGCAGCTACCTTAACTTAACTCATTGACTTATTGCTGTGGCATTAAAAAATGAGTTGGTGGCCTACTGTGCAAGCGAACTTCATTGTGGCATTGACAAAGAAGCAAAGGAGAAGAAGAAATCTGTATTAGCTGATAAGATCAGATCTATGTCGCTGACATATTTCAGTCTTGAGTTTTAATACCCAGCCCTAATGGGGATCCTTAATATAAAATTAGTTGGCAACTGTTTTCATATTTGATTCAAGTTTTTGTAATTTTTCAAGCAAATAAGCCAAATATTTGCTTAAATATGAGCATTATGAACATTTCTTCATTTTCTCCCAGCGTTGCGTCTCTCCCACCATGTATGCCAGCTAGTGGAAATGAAGGGGTTGTTTTTGTAACTTCATTTTTATTAGTGTTTTCAGGATGAAGAGCAAAGAAGAAGAAAAAAGAAAACAAAAAAATGGGGGGCCACACAGAGATACAGAACAGGGTTTTTCAACTAACCAGTCAATAGGTTGCATCCATTAGTGTATATCCATTTTCCCAATATTTTATACATTGATCAAATTGCAGTCTCAAAGAAAAGGGGATTTTCTCTATCCAGTGAATTTCGTTAGTAATTGCAACCCAGTCGTCCTTTGAAGGGGGGCTTGCCTGTAGCCATCTCCGTGTGATGGCTGTCCAAAAGTACTTTGTAAAGGTATTTGTCCTGGGTCATGACATTGTCCGGGTTTACACTATGACAATATGTACAAGTACAATATGACAAAAGAACAGTCAACCTCTATTCCAAAGACGTTCCCTGTCTCTTCTGTCCGATTATGCGTCCTTGAAAACTCATGGAAACATTTGGAAACTTTGTACATTAAAATGCGTGGGAGCCCTGTGTGCAAACAGTTGTTTCGTTGTGGCGCTGCAACATTTAGTCAATTAATTATTTCGCTGAGCCTCATATTGATTAGTTGTCTTTTTGTTCCCTAATTATTTATTCATTTGTTTTTAACATTTTACAAACACCCCCGAACAAGTACACAGACAGTAAAGACAACAAAAAAATATAATAGTAATGACTAATAGGGAGAAAATAATGATAACAATAATAAATGACAAATACAAATACTATACAAGTAGTGTAGTGTACAGCTCAATATTTGTTTGAACAAGTTAAACGTTGGGGGTCTTTGCTGGTTCCAGTTTCTTATATATGATATTACAACGATCCTCTTTGCAGACATGGGGTCTAGTTCAGTTCCATAAAGGTACTGTATTGGCGAAACGTCAGATGAAATCCTCAAGACCTTAACAGTGAGATCATGCACCTCTTTCCAAAAATGTTTCAGTTATCTGCATTCCCAGAAAACATGAATGACTGACTCTGTACATGTTTGACGTCTGTGACATCATTTTTGCCAAACATTTGATGGCTCCAGCTTCTCAAACGTGAGACTTTGCTGCTTCTCTTTGTCTTGCATTTGTTTTTCATGGTTTTCTGATGGTTTATAGACCAATCACATCAGTCGATGAATTGACAAAAACAAGATAAGTTTGTTACTTGCAGCCCGAGTATTATTTGAAAGGGAGGATTAGACATAAATGTTGGTTAATAAACTTCCTCTTCTATCTGTTGAATCTGCATATTGCACAAAAAGATGGAGTCGGTCAAAGCAAAACACTATTTGTCATGGCAGAAAGGGTCAGCCGAGGGTTGACGGAGCGCCTGCAGTGTTTTTGGCTGTCAGAGTGACGGCAGTAGCTGAGACGCAAGAGAAAGAAGGACAAGAAAAGCGAGCAGTTGGATGGAGAGGAAGAGTTGCCGGGTAAAGAAAAGGTCAGGAAGTTGAGGTCAAAAGAGGCAAAGAGAGTGCGAGAGAACAGCGTGTCTCAGTCGTTCCACTGCAGGTACAGTGTGTGCTGTGATAGAGACAGACCCCCCCACACACACCCTCCACCCCCCAACCCCCTCCGCTTTGTGTGGTTTCAGCTGTGATGGAAGTTACAAGGTGCCGTCTGGAGGCTGGCGATGCCTTTTGATAGGAGGGAATTCAGGTATAACGGTCATGTGATACGAGCAACCCCCCCCCTCCTTCTGCACAAGATGTGGGGCGTCTGACCCAAATCTGCAAAGTGCAAAACCAAAGAGAAGAAATGAGAGGAGGGGAGGGTGTTGGAAAATTAGCATGTGTCAGTTGGTAGCTGTCGGATAAAGAGAATCATTAGCGGGAGCCGCGATGGAGTGAGGATGAGGGATGTGTCGGAAAATAGAAGAAAACATCTGGTATTGAAGGAGGGAAAGTGGCAGATAAACATGCAGGGGTGTTATTAAATGAAGCAAATCGCAGAACAAGATGATTCCTCTCAGCAGCAGCGGCAGAACAAGCGTGTGTGTAAGCGAGCGACTGATTTGTACGTCGGTGTGCTGCTGAGAGAAGAGTCTGCCTCTTCACATCTCTGTTCTCTTAAATTCCTTTTGAAATCAGCAAGCTAAATTTAGCTTCCAGCACCCCTCCCCCCGCCTCTGAGAGGTATCAGAGCTACAGCAGTCAGTGATAGGCTAACGTTTTGATGTGCACAGTCCACACACACACATGCACACACAGATTAAAGTGAGTGGCTCTGAGTGGGAGGGCGCTGTGTCTTTGTGCACACAGTGTGGGCTATAGTGATGATGAATTGTTGCTGTGCAGCAAATGAGCTCTGAGTAACCGTCTTTTTATTCCATGTGTGTGTCTTTCTCCCTCTCAGGGCTGCCTCTTGAGGACAGTGGGGGCTCTCTCATGATCCCCCCGTTCATCCGATGAACCCCCTCAACTCCATGAAACCTTCCCTGCCTCCCACTCCACAAAGGTACACACACACACACACTGTTGTGACATTAAGCTCAGTGTCCTCAGGTGAACCATGTGACACCCTGTCTTTGTTATGGTTTATTGTGCAATCCCAGGAGGCTGTTCCCCTCAGGATGCAGGGCTCTCTTTGGGTCATCTGGGTTTTCAGTTTCCATCCAAACAAGGTGCAAATTTTAACCAAATTTAAGGAAAATCTGCAAAAGAAAATGTGATTAAATGTGCATTTTGATGCGCATACTGCAAATATTAAAGGGTAGGTTCAGTATTTTTCAACTTGGACCCTATTGCTCTGTGTTTTTGTGTAATGGGAACCCAAAATTTTAAAATTGGTCCAGTATTGAGCAAGAGGCCTCTAGCCAGTAGCGACAAAACAGGCTACAATTTATACTTTGGGCATTTGTGCACAGTCAATGCACATCTGCTAAACGTGCCTGATTTGCCACTGACAGGCTCAGATTGTTATTCTAATATTATGCCTACACTGGCCGCAAATTAAACTTTTCATGGAAGTGAACTACATGTAAAGTCAATTCAAAGACACCATTAGATGGGAGCACGATGGACAGGATGTAGTTGACGCGATTGATGCGAATTAAGGAGCATGAATGATGTGGGTAGAGCGATTTCACGTCAGCATTGAGATCGTCTGGAGACGTATGATGTATGAAGCCTTTTCTCATCTTATGGGCACTCAACACAAAATGCTCTAGCGACACAAAATATTCTAGCGTTCAAACACACATTCATTTTAGCCCCTTTATCGGCGAAGAAGCCAAATGCTTTCTTTAAGTGTCTGACAACATTATGGAAAGGATCCCTACAAAGACAGACCTTTCTGTTAAAGAGTAAGAACATTAGAAAAACGTGAGTTACCCCTCTCTTGGTTGTTGGTTGAAAGATTAAACAGAGAGTTTGGCTCTTGAAAAACTCACCTATGTAGTGAGAAAAGGGGCTCGATTGTTGCATTAACACTACACTTTTAAATCTGCCTTTCTACGGATCAATTGATCGGCCTTGATGTGGAGGTCACACTGAACATAAGCACCTGATTGGCTTTGTCCAGTGACAGTAACGTTTTTTCAAACAAGGTGACGATGTCCTCCACAATGTTGACAAAAAGGCAGAGTTACTTTGTGCAGTTCTACTGTGACAGGAAGTAAGAAGAAGAATGCAGAGCCACAGATGTCTGGATGGTGTTTGTTCTGCAGCTTACAGCTCAGTTTCATTCAAGACTACAGTTTTATCCACAGCATGTAAAATTCTACAGCAGCAATGTTAAAACAAGGTCACTACAGTTTATAGTAGATCTGCAAACAGACCTCCTGACCTGCTAAAATTGTTAAATAGACTGTATTTATGAAGTACTTTTGTAGTCTTATTGAGCACTCGCAGGCACACAAGAAGCCAATTACACGTCCTACAAGGGCACTCGACATGTGGACTGCAGGGGCTCGGGATCAAACCACCGCCCTTTCAATTCGTAGACAACTACTTTACCTTCTGAGCCAAAGCTGCCCCGCCAAAGTCAAGAGCCTGATCACTGATCGTTCAGACAGTTATTCTACCACAACACCCCTCTAACCGCACATTGAACCACAACTGATTGGGCAGAAATTCAGCCAAATTATAAGATTAGTCGGTAGAGGACAATTCATGGCGAAAACTGGGCCAAATCCGAGCTGTGTCTGCCCAGTTTAAGAGCTGGTTCATCAGTATAAACATTCAGTGGAGCAAATTCTCCAGTTGGTGCCATTAAAACACCACCACAGAAGAAGAAGAGATCATTAAAGAGCTTGAGTCAAAGCTCAAACCAGGGAAACCATGTGGAATAAAATTTCGTCATCGTTCCACACACATCTGATGTTTATAGCTTCTTACTTCAAGACACATGCTTCATGTACGTCATCAATAAGTCACTATGTCTGATTCTGTTGCACTTTGTCACGTTCTGTTTTAATTGACAGGGGAACTTCTCCACTTAATAATTGCCGACATTAGCCCTCAGGTTTTTCAGTGCGAAAATTTAAAATTGGCATAACAACAGGTGGATGGAACCACTTATTGTTGCGTGAAAACACTACAACAACAGTCAAAATTGCCCCTCTCCTCCCTACACTGCTTGTATACACACTGCAAGGAACATGATATTCGTCATGTTGAAAAAGCAATTACTTCAGCCAGCTAACTAAGCTAACCACTGGCAAACAGGCAAACTTCCGCACCCTCACCCTCAGTGTTCACCAGGCCAACCCCATGTTCAGTCTCATTTTTGAACAAGCTTTATCGGCTTGGCGTTACGTTGCTTTGATTGGGTTTTGTCTGTGCTGTATACACAGTTTTGGTAGCCATCTCTTGGATGCCTGCTGCTGGTTTGCACCTGGTCACTACCTTTATAGTAGGTCTTGACCTCACCTGCACGCTGTGCCTAGGAACGTCTCAAACACAGCACAATAAGAAGGAAATAGGCAGAGGGCAGAGTCGGGGAAAATCTGTGTGACATGACAGAGGTAGAAGTCATGTTTATGGACGAGGAAATGTGTGAGAGTTGTACTCACGTTACCTTTAGACGTTATGTGGGGAATTCCATTGTGAGGTAGCACTTCACTGTTATCGGTGGTCAAAACAGTCATACTAAAAATAACTTGAGCATTTTCAATATTGTTGTTTCGTTATAACATTAACGTAAGCTGTAGTTGCAGGTGTTGTCTTCTTCTGCTGCTACAACTACAAACATTACTACCGAAGATGCTCTATAACAAAAGATAAAGCATTACAAGATGCATCAATGGTACGAAATAGTAGACACTTCTGGTCTCCTAAGTGGGCATGGTCGTCTCCTCCCTACATCCCCCAGATCATTTGGAATTGTTGTAATAGTGTGAATGGATGAAATCAGATTCAAAACAGCACTACATAGAGTAGAAATGTAATGTTTCTGCTAGCTTAATATCTGATATCAACTAATTGTAAGATCATATTAGTTGTTGCCAGATCTCACGAGAGTGTGTGGCTAAAACACAGACAGATCTTGAACAAAGTTCATTTTCTCCTGATTTGTCTGTCTGGAAAATGCCATTTCAGTGTCAGAATGTTTAGAAGGGTTGGGTCTGGTGACAAATGCGTCTAATATTTACTTCAGGGCGAAGGAAAAAGTCATAGTCTGTACTCATGTTCACTTTTCTCTTTGGGATGAACAGACTCACGACCATGGAGTCTTCTTATGAGGTGGGGCAGTGGTGAAACCCACGTGACACAGATACAGGAAATGGATCTAAAGTGGACCGTCTCAGTTTATCAACAGTCCCTTGCGCATGATTTGCTGGAAGTGAAGGCGGGCCTCTTCGATGAAACCTGTGCCAGCGGAGCTCGGCATTATTTAGATAAATATGCCATTTATTTGGATTAATAACTCCAGGAGTTTTTATCGTACAAGCATAAAAATATACTGACAGAAACCTCATAATTACCAGATAATGACATTATTCAAATACTGTGATTAAGATAAGATATTAAAAGTTTTTGAGTTAATCGTTTACAAAATGCTGCTTACATTTGTTCAATGTGTACAACAACATGTGTGCCAAAATTATCCCAGTGTCCTGAAACCCCCTCAGTCTGCTGAGGATTAATGACGCACACCTGGGGATGCTCGTTAGCCTGTTCCACTGTGTGTTTACTGAATGCAAGGAGGCACTCTTGCCTTGCCTCCGTTGGATCCTTCCTTGGAAGGATCCTTGACTTTGGGAAACACCACCTTGTAACACTTCTTATCCTTTACCTTCTTCTGGTTAATGGCAGGTGGAAACTGGCATTGAAGATACATTACCACCCCCTTTTATGGGCACATGGGTAGTTTAATCATATCCAGGATTTAACAAATGGTTATTATATCTCTAACGAGGAAAATTATATCAAGATAATTATCGTTATTGGTTTATTGCACAGCCCTAGTATATCTTTAACTCTGTATTTTCCAGTTTAGCTTTTAGCACTCTTAAGTTGAAGAGGCCAAACTCTTAAACACAAGCAGCATCATCAAAGCCATGGATGGAGTACTTACTATGATGTGAGATGAAACGGTGATACCTGCAGGGAAAAGGGTGAAATGTATGGAATATAATCACACAGCTAGAGTGTGATACACTTCAAAGGGAAGTCATTGTGTCTTCTGTCAAAGCAGAAAAGAAAACTCATAGTATGTGCAAAGAAAAAGGCCTGAAGAAAAGAGATGAGTGAAACTTTAAATTCAAAATGATGTTAATTAAACAGCACAGGCATGGGTGGTGTAAAAGCTGAGGATGTTAAGGTATGAAAAAAAAAAAGAAATGGACAATTCCTTGCTGTTTTCATTAAAAAAACATAAAATAAAATGAATGAATTCCATCAAACAGCTTCAAATCCTAAACAGTTAAGGCAATCGACGGTTGAGTGTCCTCTGTTGAGCCTTTTTGGAAGCAGCATGATTAGGCTTGCTCGAGCCAAAACACTCCTTTAATTGAGTGCAGCCACAAAGCCTGTTGACTGCTCCATTTCTCTGCAGAAAGCCATGAAAGCAGGAGACGTGTTGCCAACTCGCTGACACGACAAGCAGCCTCAGAAATGCAGCTGATTGTACAAAGACAGGGAAAGAACAAACGAGTGCTTCAGTTCAATCTTGTATATTTGAAATCAGCTTGTGATTCTTAAACCAAAAAGTGCGAAAAAGGGATGGTAAAATGTTAAAAAACACATCAGTCTTAGGGGTAAAGAGTCAGCTTTAATAACCCAGCAAATGTGGTCTGCCGGTAATGCTATTGTGGTAGTTTCCTGTAGAGGAAATGGTTTAGAAGGAGGAAGTAGAGGTTAACCTCAACCGTCAGATGAATAACCATGCTCAGGTTAATCGTTAGCTTACGAGGTGTAAATGATGCGTTGACAACCTTTTACTCAGCACTCTCTCTGCGCTGCTACGTTACAAATAATCCCTGATAACAAGGTGTTGAACACACTTTTGTTTTTACTGAGGAAATAATAATGAAACACTGTCTGGTGCAGCTATTGAGATCTGGATGAACGCTCTCTCCTGAACCTTCCTAACCATCCCAGTAACTCGGCTTCGTATCCTCCTGCAGCAGTGACGGCCCCTTCCTGAATGACCCAGTCTCCTGGCAACCAGGCACCAATCAGCACCCAGGATCTCTCTCTGTAGTAACCACAGTGTGGGGCGTGACCAATCCCACACACAGCCAGGTAACACATGTCTCAGCACCCGGGGACACATTTTCTTTCTCTCCTCCTCCTCCTCCTGTTTTATGTGCTGTAACGACACACAAAAAAAGCTTTTATTTATTTATTTATTATTTATGTATGAAATCAAAGCCCATATTTACCAGACTGCTGCAGTAACTGCCTCCATCATGTTTCTCAAAATATAATTTATGTGTTTATTTTTTTGAGGGTATAGCAAGTAAGAACGCAAACAGATACGGCACATCTTAGGTTTTAACAATAACCACAGTCATAAATAATTTAAATGTGGTAAATGGTGCTCATCGGTTCAAACATTCATACACATTCACAGCATTTTTGGGGTTCAGTATCTTGCTCAAGGATGCTCCGCCATCAAGCTGCTGATCTTCACACAGCCATCCCTGTTCTTCCTTTTTTTTTTTTTTTACTTTTTACAACCACGCACATTGAGTTGGTTTAAAAGCAGTTAATTCAAGAAATTTATTTGCAGTTTGCATGTTAAGTACATTCAAACTAGCAACTCACCAGATCTTACATTTGATTTTATTGCACCCCAAAAAGAAAGCCAGTGAATGAGCTCATTGATTCCTCGCAGCCAGACTGATCCTACATCAGTTACACAGAGAAACAATGATCTGAAATGAACACAGATAACCTGATGTATAACAAGTAAAATAAAGGGGTAGTTCAGATTTTTTTGAAGTGGGGTTACATGGGGCACTTATCCATAGTCAGTGTGTTTCCTACAGTAGATGGCGGTCGGCACACCCCCAGTTTGGAGAAGCAGACATGGAAGCTGAGTAATGCACTGCTGTGGACGGGGGCAGCAGCAAAACATATTTATTTAAGTGTACGCTGTATTGAGAATATTGTCAGGGCTTTACCTTTCTGTCAGACAGCCTGCTTAGTCTGGAAAGCCATTTACAACTTCACTTCCCCATCTATGCTCTTGTCAGAGCCCCAGACTCCACTGACACAAGCAGTCATTTTAGCCCGCTGAACACAGGAGGTGGTCCACCGCTGCTTCCATCAGTTAAGCCCAGTCCAGACCAAAGATTCGCTACAAGACGACTTGAAACATGCAACTTCTTGCAGCAACAACTCTCTGTACTTCTGTACTGATTTCCAGCTTTTCAGGTTTATTTTGTGGCTGAATATAATTTGTAGCTTCTTAAAATATTAATGAAGATAGTGATAGTGAGATACTTGCTACAGCTGCATTGGTAGTGGTGATGAAACGGTGAGAAACAGCAACAAAACGAGCATCAGATGGAC
>JAPZEB010000011.1:25012028-25024625 GCA_029783705.1 Chaetodon striatus
GCTTCTTTCTCTGCTGCTTTCTTTGCTCTGGCTTCAGAGACAAGAGTTGAAAGAGAAAAGCAACCAGTTATTTGAAGCCAGTATAAAGTGTGTGTGTGTGTATACTGTATGTCTGAAAGAGCGTGTGGCACATAAAGCTGCTTTGAAGCTTTTTTAAACATTTCATTACTACATGAACTTTTACTGTCTTTCTTCTTTTTATGTTTGTTAGTACAGACGTATTTAAAGCAAACGTCATACTGCACCTATAAAACAAGTTACAACTCAGACAGACAGACAGACGGCCCTAACACATAAACGCAGCAGGACCTGATTCTGAAGGAGAATTTGGCCAGTTCACTGGTTTGTTTTGGTCTGAAACCAAACAAGAAAGCACTCAGAGTGGAGACCATTGCCAAGACCTAATAATCTCCACAGGTGTTCCTTTGACAGTCAGTACTGTACAGACGACATGACGGAGTAGTTACGTAAGAGCAGACAGAGTCTGATCTGATGGCCGAGTGAGAGGAATGTTTTACACTCCTGGAAGAATGACAAAAATTAAATCAGTTTAATTAAGGGAGTACTTCACACACGAAAGGACCATTTGTAAAGCAATTAGTGATGCCATGTTGTGCTGGAATGGTGAAGCACACTTTTTTTCTCTCTCTTGTCTCCATGGTGAACAGCAAACAAATAGGCTCACTGATTGATTGTGGACCACTTTTAATGACGGCAGAACTACATCAAAACATCTCAGTCTCATTCACTTGTATCTGTGACCTCATTCTTTTGGTCACCACTCAGTGCACATGACCATAGGTGAGGGTCGGGATGTAGATGGACCAGTAAATCAAAGGCTTTGCCTTCTGGCTCAGCTGTCTCTTCACCACGACGGTCCGACACAGCACCTGCATCAATGCATAAGCTGCACCAAACCGCTGATCCATCTCCCTCTCCATTGTACCCTCACTCCAAAACAAGGCCCCAAGATACTTCAGCTCCCTCGCAATGGGCAGTGACAATAACTGCGTTACGCACCCGGAGGTTTGGAGTGCATTTTGTGGCAGAGAACCATGGCCTCAGATTTGGAGGTGCTAATTTTCATCCCGACCACTTCACACTCAGCTGCAGACCGCCCCAGTGCATGCTGGAGGTTACGGTGTAATGGAGCTAACAGAACCACATCATCTGCAAAAAGCAGGGATGCAATTCTGAGGTCACCAAACCGGACTCCTTCCTCCCATGGCTGCACCTTGAGATGTTGTCCATGAATATCATGTACAGAATTTAAGACAAGGGACAACTCTGACGGAGGCCAACACCCACTGAGAACATGTGACTTTGTGCCAAGTATGCAGACACAGCTGTCACTTTGGTGTTAAATTACTGGATGGCTTGTAGGAGCGACCCCAGTACCCCTTATTCCCACAGTACCCCCCACAAGACTCCCCTTGGGATGCGGTCATAAGCTTTTTCCAAGTCCACAAAACACATGTAGACTGGATGGAAAAACTCCCACGACCCCTCCAGCAGCCCTACAAGGGTGAAGAGCTGATCCACTGTTCCACAACCAGGGTGGAATCTGCGTTGCTCCTCCTGAATCTGAGGTTCGAAAAATCGGTTGGAGCCTCCTCTCCAGCACCTAGGAATAAACTTTCCCTGGGAGGCTCACCAGTGTGATACCCCTGTAATTGGAGAACACCCTCCGGTCCCCTTTGTTTAAAAATGGGAACCACCACCCAGTCTGCCACTCCACAGGCACCGTATCCAAACTCTGTGTGACAGTCAGAAAGCGTGTCAGCCAATACAGTGAATTAAATTTTAAAAAATGATTGTGGTTTGTTCAGTTTATGAGTTTTAATTAGGAGCTGTTCGCACTTTCAGAACTTGAAATCATGACTTCAAGCCTTGTTTGTGAAAATGAATAACTTAATAAACGTCAAACGGATGGTTCACTCAACTCATCAAATTAATTTGTTCACAAACATTGAGAAACTATCCAGCATGTATTGTGTTTGCAAAGTAAACATCCTGCAAACCCAGCCTTGAGTTTCCAAGATATTGAGGTTACACACTAACAGATGGATGAAGGCGAATTCAGAACCTTCAATCAGCCTCAGTGTCACGTTACACCTCCTCAACTGTCTGACGAGAAACATCTTACAGACTTAAAAGTATAGAATAGTTGGTTTCATGTCAAACTACATAGGTTATTACAGGGAGGAGATCTTCAAAGAGCGACCGGCTTTAGGGTTTTTAATCCACCTTCGTTATGCAACCATCATCAGACTCCAACGCAGACACAGAGGGCGGCTTGTTTTCTTCTGCTAGACATGTTTCCTGATGTTCCACTGGTCCTTAAACACAACAGTCGCTCTTTGCCAACCCATTACTCACCCCCGCTGTACTTCAGCCACCTTTCATTACTGTCAGTCACCTTTTCTTTCTGTGACTGTACACAGAAATTACATTATACAACATGTATTATATGCTGAGGTCCGCAAAGCTTTTCCTGTTTTGGTTTTTCAGACACAATTATGGTTTTATGTCAGTTTTTGTCTTTGCTAAATGATGTGATGGTAAAATACAGGCAAAGCTGGATTATCAACCAGGCATAGCTGGCTCCAGAGTCTGAGGTTCACTGCCTGTCTAGTGTTTGGTAATTTACTGTAAATAATTGTGAAGTGGTTAGGAAACCACAGCTTTGTCTCGTAGTCGACTCTGTGTCAAAATCTGATTTAACAACCAAATTTCATCACAATACATCCACTCTATGTTTAGATATTTCAGTCTGGACCAAAGTGGTGGACATACTGACTGACCCATGGATCAAAAAGTATAAATATATGTCAGAAGTACATGTAAGCAAATCAAAATGCTGAGAGTGTATTTATCCGGTGAATATCCGGTGTGGACTGTGCAAATTTTCTTGTATATGAAAAAGTAAACTTTAAATTACTAAATAAATCTGTGTTTAATGGCAGAGAGACATGCACTTGCATAGTGTCTTGCTAGTCTTCTGACAGCTCAAAGCGCTTTTACACTGTCACATTCACCCATTCAGACACTCATTCACCAAGGCTACCGTACAAGGAGCTATTTGGGGTTCAGTATGTTGCTCAAGGATACTTCGACAGGATTGAACCCCTGATCCTCCGATTAGTCGGCGTGATTGTGGCTCACAGGTAAAGCGGGTCGTCCACCAATTGGAAGATCGGCGGGTGAGTATCAGGTGGCACCATGTATGGTAGCCTTGGCCACCAGTATGTGAATGTGTGCCTGAATGGGTGAATGTGACATGTAGTGTAAAATCACTTTCAGTGGTCAAAAGACTAGAAAAGCGCTATACAAGTGCAGTCCATTTACCACTGGTGGATGTGCCGCTTTACCCTCTGAGCTCCAGCTGCCTCAGCTCATTACAGACAAACTGAAACATAAAAACACCATGCACCACTGGTAGTATTTCAGCAAGGGAGTACTTGTCTCTATAAAAGGATTTTTGCATATGAATGCAGAATCTGTAGGCTACGGGACAAGATTTTGGTACTGGAAGCTTTCTGGTTTCTGTTTGTCCAAGTAGTAATGACCAGTCATTACAGTCCATGTGGAGAGTCAGGACGCATTGGCTGAAATGCAAACTTGGATCCCAAGTGGCTATGTCTGATGATGACTTGGCTCTATATTAGTTTTTTTAAAACTTTACTGTGTCTGTATTCATATGCAGATATCTGTTTATAGAGATTAACCAAAATTATGGCTTTCCAGTAGAGGAAGTCTTTGCCCAGGTATCTGCTGGTTTCACTGGATCAGCCTGAAATATAGGCCTTAGTATCGCCCCCAGAGGCATTATTGTTAAGGGTTAGGTTGATCAACATGGACTAATGCCATTGTCAAGCTGTGCACCAGAACCAACAAGGAGTAATAACAACAATGACAAGCGCTATAGACAAGATAGATGCCGCTATCAAAACAGTTGTGAATCGACATGTCTCCTCAGCATCACCTGATAATATATATGGTTTTAACTTGGCTCCGCTCTACTCTTCCAACTTGGCAAAACCGTTATGTTGGCATGGCTACACATCAGTGTTGACGTAAAATGCTTTTAGATTCAGATAATTATGTTGGTTTCTAGTGACTGGTTAGAGAAAATCAAATCCCCCTTTCACATGGACACCATTTAGAGTGGACACAATGTCGGACTGAGGATGAAAATGGAGTATAACAAGTCATACGTGCCATCAAGCTGTACACATGATGGCTGGGTGGGTCAGCAACTCTCATGTGACCTCAACGACTCTGTAAGGGTTCACACCCACACAGAGTTTAAAGCCTGCGACTCTGCGCCAGTCCAGACCAGAACTAAAGAAGCCACTTGGATGAGAGGTGAAACTCAAGCAAGTCCAGTTACCTACGATATAGCACTTAAGGTTACCATGACCTGGATGACTGACAATCTCCACCAACATGGAGTGTAGCAAGTTGACGATCCTGTCTGATATCAGGCGAACATATTAGGCGATTTCGGACCTAACAGTTCTGGGGACCCCCTAATGAAAGTGCTTACTGGGGAGCTGCCCTGAGATCTACATACCTTCATGGACTTCTTTTTTGTCTGCTATCAAACCGCCAATAGTAATTTTGAAGTGATCTGAGCCTGCCTACGCCTCTTTCGCCTTGACAAGTCAAAACTGTGCTGTATTCCCCTTGTAGCATACATGCTCATTAAAGCCTGGACTTCACTGTCAGTCCATTTGTCTTTATTTTCTTATCTGTCTCCCCATGAGCTGTTGTGTGATGTTTACACAGCTAACAGGTTTTTAAAAATGGCAGTTGCCAGTGCTGCATTGATTGTGTTCGATCACTCACTATACACTTTGGTCGTTAAAGGTTCCTCTTTTGCTTGGAAAGTACCTACTATGAAATAGGAGCTTGAAAAGTCCCTCTAAATTGCGTTTTTAAGACCTTTGATGTTCTTAGTTTTTGTGGGGCAGACACAAGAAAAGGGGGTTTCTTAGACCCACAAGAAGTTCCTTTGGTCCGAACATGCCTACAGTCTGTCTTTAATGGGAACATTTAGGTTTGGGTCCAGGGTTTAGAGACCCAATTACACATTTTCCAGCCATGCATACAGCAAATTTTCTCAGAGTAAACAGAAGATAACAGCATTCATTTCTTGATACTTGGCTCGAGGATTTGTTAAATCTGAAGATATTGCATGCTCAGCAAAGCCTCCCCTGGATAAACAAAGCTTGAGAGAAATGAAAAAATGTTTTGGGTCTTAGGTTTAGTTAATTATGGCCTTTTATGTAACTCAAATCAGCCACACATGAAAAGCTCTGGCTGCTAAGGCCTGTGGTTTTGCTTCATGCAGCGGAAAGTTCAGAGCATCATTTGCATCGATGCTACTGAAAGTGGGCCGTCTCATAAATCCTGTCTGCTCACTTGTGGAAAATCGTAGTGGAAATATTTCTCCAGTTACTCAGGCTTTGTATTTCTCGCAGATGTGTCTTTTTCTTGAGACATAATTGAGGCACAGACGCCACTCGTTGCTGTAAAAGCTCATTCTCTGATCATGTTGCTGGACAAAACAAGCCTCTAAAACTTTTATGGTTGTGTTCTCGACCTGGCAGAGCAGAGCAGGTCATGTTAACAGCAGTGTGGTCAGGCTGCCAAGAAAATGTCAGACCACCAACTGCAAGGTTCTGCCCCGTCATCTCTGAATCACTTTCAGCAAAACAAAACCCCCAACCCCTTCTGCTGTTTTGGTTCATATGGGGAACACACAAGGCTTTAACATGTGGACATTAGAGACAAAGAGTTCAGGCTGAAAGCTGGAGACAGAGACACTAGATAACAGAGTTCAAACCAAATGTTTTCCTGCCTCAAAGATTGATGGCAGTCTTTCCTGTCTGTGTATCCTCAGTGTCTTGGCTGCAGAGCAGAGGCCAGGAAAGGTCAAGAAAATCTGCTCATTTATTCCCTTAGACGCTTAAAGTCAATTCATTTAACATCATCTGAAAAGTGGACCTTGTGTCTGTGTCAGCTACTTCTTACCTGCCTCAATTTCCTCAGGTGATTTCTTCTTCTTTGGTTTCGTCTTCTCTTCCACCACTTCAGCCGGCTCATCTGACATTTCAACGTCCCCTTCCTCCCCCTTTCTCCTGTGCTTGACCAGTCCTCGTGTTTCTCTCACCTGAATCCCACCTCTGGAGAGTTTGTCCTCCTCCACAT
Organism: Chaetodon striatus; assembly: GCA_029783705.1. Lineage (NCBI taxonomy): Eukaryota > Metazoa > Chordata > Actinopteri > Chaetodontiformes > Chaetodontidae > Chaetodon > Chaetodon striatus. Next base: position 25,018,245 of record JAPZEB010000011.1, read on the forward strand.
CTTCTTGAGCGCAGACCAGAGCGCAGCACAGCGCTAAACCAACCCAGACGACCAGCACCTCAGCCCTCATTTCTCCAGCAAAAACTCAACGCAGACTGAGATGAAACAGACCAGAAGTACTCCAAGAAAAACCCAGAATCTTAAACTAGCTGTAAAAACAACTTTGCACGCACAGTAACTAACATCTGACCCGCAGATGCAGAGACTCAGCTTTCTCTTGAGGTCCTCAGGAAGTCTCAGAAGACATGAAAGAGATGCAGAGAACAAAAGGATGAGCTTGCGGAGGTCTAGAGAGCTTCCTCCTCTCTGGTGGCGAGTCAGCGTGGAGAGAGGAAGAAAATGTTGTGGGCTGGAAGTTTTAAAGCAGCCTCCCGGTCGTGCTGGAGTGGAGGAAATGCATCTGTCTGGAGTGGATTTTCTCCAGCAGCAGCGTAGCAACACACCTCCCACATACTCCTCAGTCATATCTCTCCCTCATGGCCCTTCACCCCCTTTTCCCCTCACCCATCTCTAAGCAGAGGGGAGGAGCATCTGCCACATGTGACATTCCTAAAAGGGAGAAAAGAAAGAGAGGAAACAAAATTAAAGAAGGACATTATACTCTGCTTTTGCAGTTGTTCATGGAGGGACTAGAAGACTAGAGAGTGACTCAGAGTCCAGTAGATATAGATTAGACCTCAGTGAAGAAACTGAATGAGGGAAAACATCACTTTAAAGACATTTAAAACAGGCTGAGGCTCCACATTTCTTCTGAATAGAAAAATAGATGTCAGCTTGCCTCCCACTAGACAATAAAGGGACAAAACATGAGGTTGTAAAACTTGTGGGCACAATACAAAAACAGATGTTGTTTCCAGACTTTTTAGTGTGTGTAACTTTTGAAAGAAAACATTGCACATTCTTCTTTTACCAATAAAAAAGTTGAATTCAAAGGCGATTAAATGTGCTTTTCATAAGTCAGTACACTCAGGGGTTTTGCAGCTGCAGCCTCACTTCCTCTGCTATGACCAGAAGTTATCCTGCAGGGCTGAAAAATAAAGCCAAAACAGAAGTGCCAAAACCTTTATTTCCTATAATGGCCACTTGAGCCTGGCCCCAAAGAGTGAATCAGCCCTCACAGACCTCCGTGTTAAAATGCCCAATTTTACAGAAGAAATAAACATGTTTACAGCCTGGTACAAATCGATTTTGGTCTCTATAGCTAATTTACCTGTTCATGACAACTGTGTGGGGGTGAATATTTATACAACTCACCCCTTTAAATGTTATTAAGGCTTAAAGTTATGCACAATTAAGTGCACGGCCAGGTTGAGTGACAGGTTGGTGCTGTCTGTTGACAAGTTGCTACCATGGCTACAATTTGGCATAACCCTTGATTCACAAAGTGTAGGCATCGCTGTCGCTATTTCAGTATGTTTTCGCTAATGAAGGGGATCCCATGATGGCGCCTATTCATTCCAATGGAGTTGCTCACCTGGCACATACACCAGAAAAGGTTTCTAGCATCTGGGTTAACTTCCACAGTACGCGGCCCACTGAATATACTATACAGTGTTTCTCCCACTGGCCCTGCCTGTGAGTTCCCACTCGGCTCATAGACTTTACATTGTGTTGACATCATGGATATTTAAATCGCTTTGCTAGGCTCCAGAAGAGTTTTAGAAGTATGAAACCTCAATGGATCAAAAACTCATAATAAAAGAGTCATAATTGACCTTACTAGCAGTTCAAGGTGTCCTGTAAATAGTTATATAGACATTTCTTTTATAATTGTGGTCTATAGGGAAAATGCTTTTTGGGCTGCAAAGGAATTTTTCACTGCAATACTGCAAGTGGCCATTGGAAAAAATTGGCTGCAAGGCTGAGCGACGCTCCTGAGTGTCTGGTCCCAACCCCTGTCAAATGACTTGTTCCACTGTCCAACTTGATCCATTCAGTTCAACATCTTTCCAAGAGTCTAAGCCATATAATTAAGTTATTTTATCCTCATTCATGTTAGCGAAGGGCTAACTGGAAGTTAGCTGCTATGGCGGCAAAAGTCTCTAATGTGCCTGTGAAAGATCTGGGTAATTTTTTCCTGGGAAGTTGAATTTTTTTTTAGCTTCATGCGCTATTTAACATCCTTTATTGCAATAAACAAGGGCCTGCCTCCAACCCCGTAGCCTATCCAGTTCTCTTTATACATCCATGATCAAAATGGGAGGTCACTTCCTCATGGTGTGCTATGTCCATTATTTTTCTACAGTGTTTGGGTATGACCAGCAGCTTATGGTGATCAATGTTTAAAGCCGCATTCATTAATATTTGGGGCTTGTGGGGCATTTATTAATGTCCTGTTTCTCATCTTGTTTTTATACTTTGATGAAGGTCAGTCCAATTTTAGCTCCATTTTTGGTCTGCACCAACTCCTGAGGGAATTATCGGTCTGTTTAGATGCTAAATGCTCCACAGTGTTCACCAGCTAGTCTGTCTGCTGTTGGCTGCTGAGCAGGTAGTATACAGACAGCTTTTTCTCTGTAAACAGCTGCCTGCTGCAGAGCTGCAGATTCTACTGATAATTATCTTGCAGGTTTGTCACTATAAGCAACCCCCTTTTAATTGCATCCATTGTTTATGTACAAATATTGATTAGTGCAGCTTTAAAGACTGACTTTGATATATTGTTAACCAGCTCAGACAGCATCACCTTTATATTTATCCAGATTCTTGTCATAAAATCAAACCTGAAGTAATTTGGTCGGCTCCGACTGGTCTGAATCTGGAGGCAAAACATTTCAGCCCTGAGTCCATCTGCAAGATAACATGCCCTGACTGTCAGTGTCGACCGGCGGTAGCAGAGCAGACGCCGTAAGCTCTTGAAAATGTTTTGCTGGGCTTCTGGACTACACTTTAAAAGAAGCCATGCGTGAAATGTTTTTATTCCATAAATATCAAAAAGATGTGGATTTAGATGTCTGAGTAATATTATAAAGTAAAATCGTATTACACAATACTTTTTCAATTGTCTCAGTCAGCGACAGGTCATACAGTCAGAAAAAGTGTTCCCAGATGTGAAGTATTTATGTCTGAGTGAACACACTGAGTCATGATATAAAGTCAGCAGAGGGACATTCTGTTCTGCCTCATCATTTCGACTCCAGCAGATGATCGACTGATGATTATTAAGTCAAAGTCGTTAAAAGTGACGCTGCTATACAAGCATTACACCATGCAACAAAAGGTTTCTGTGATAAAAGAACAAGACTACAAGTCTGCTACTACAAGTCTGTTTGTTTTACAGAGGAAGAGACCTCTGTGGATAATTTGGTTTCCGTTAAAAGCCTCCTGAACAACGAACACTGAGGGAATTGTAACTGGGAGAAGTTTCAGCTGGTTGCAACCTGCAGTCCTCACTGCGAGATGCCACTAAATCCCCCTAAATATGACACATTGTTCCTGTTAGTAAAGGATCTAAATAGTTCTTCCACCACTGCCAGTGGCTGTGGGAGGCTGCACTTCACCACAGAAAATGCTAAATGCTACCATGGTGGTAACCACGATCGGCTACTTTCTGAACATCAGCCCGATGTGAGCGTGTTAGCATGCTGACGTTAGCATTTATGGTGCAGCTGCACTGAGCCGCTAGCATGACTCTTTTTGTTCTGAAGTCAATAACCATGACTTTGGCTTTAGAAATGCTCAGTGTCAGAAAGTGATCATCACACCACCGCTGACCACGAGACCATGTGATGACTCATGTCCATAAAACAGAACAACAACAGCTGTTTCATTTGGGATCAAATCGGCCCACATAACTTCCAGACACTGAGCACTCTTGTTAGCTTTATCCAGCGGTGGAGGAAGTATTCAGATCCTTTACTGAAGTAAAAGTACTAATACCACACAGTGAGAATGCTCCACTACAACTTTAAGTCCTTCATTTAAAACCTTTCTGAAGTAAAAGTACTCCACCATGCACGCCACCTCCTGGACAAGCTCACTGGCTACAGGAGGCTTTGACCTCCGTCAGTGGGCCAACAACATGCCCTCTGGCATCAGTCACCTCCCCACAGAAGCCACATCGGATAGTAGTGAGTTGTGGCTTTCCTTAAACATGACTGATGCCCAAGAGCTTACGCTTGGTGTGCGTTGGCTATGTGAATAATGCACACCCTCAGCTACCAGCGCCATCTAGTCCCACATGAGCGACCTACAATGTGCAACATCTACCTCATGTTGGCTAGCCACGTGTGCTAAGGTACTGGTCCAACAGCCCAGCTTTGTGACACTGCATTTTCCAGCTGATCCAAGAGGGTTTTAAAGAGTTTATTTAGCTCAAGAAGGAGGCGAATTCAACATCTGGAGAGACAAGATATATGCAAGGGGATGAAAAACTGTCATCTGAAAAGTAACTGAAGCTGTCAGACAAATGTAGTGCAGTAAAAGGTACAATATTTACCCCTGGGATGTGGTGGAAGAGACGTATAAAGAACTATAAAATGGAAACACTCAGTACTTTGAATTTGTGCTTAAGTTCAGTACTTGTCTAGATGTACGTAGTCACATTCCACCTTTGGTTTTATGATCTTACTTCCTGCAGAAAAGGTCAAAAAAGCCTTTTGCTGGATGTCACTTGTTTCCTGAATCAGTCGTGTTCAAGCGTGCTGACTTCATGGAAAACACTCAATTTGTTTCCATTAGATGTTGACTCATTTCTGTGGACATGCTCATGATTTTCCTTTTTCAGACCTGTGTGTGTGTGCGTGTGTGTGTGTGTGTTTGTAATAATAGCCCCCTCAATCTCCCATTTAGTCCAATCGTCTGCTTTGTTTTCTTTGGCCTTCATCTGTTTCCAATACCTCATTGATGATGGAAGTGATTTCAGACCTGTTTCGGTCCAACCGGCCTGCCAACAGCTGATGATAACACGATGTTTCATCTATTCTGGAGATATGACGATGTATTTGTGGAGTGAAGAAATCTCAGAATCTGTAGCACCTGGAGAAAAAGGTGACGCTAAATCAAAACCTTTTAGTTTTTTATGTTTAAGCGTCTTCGTTTTTTTGTTTCACCCTCCTTTGTTTCAGACTTTTTTAAGTAAATACTTCTCTGATTTGTCTCGTTGTCTCCAATGAATGGACATTTAGGAGAGTTCAGAACCCCCCGACATCTGAGGATGAGACTCTGTGCTAAATTACAAGCAGATGCGCTCGAGTGTGTGTGTGAAAAAGACTTATTTTGTGTGTCTGCTTGTCTTTAAAATACTTTTAGTACAGAATGAGTTTAACTTGGCCAAGAAAGAACCAGGATGTCCACTCCAGACCATCTGTTCACACACACACACACACACACACACATACACACACACACGATTTGATACTAGTCAAACTGATCTGAAGCCAGAAGGATAGTACATCGCACTTATAAAGCACTTTGAGTAGTAGTGAGAGCAACATAGAAATAAAACAATGATCTTTCTTGAAGACAATAAAATTAAATGAAAGATTAGCATTGTGTTTAGTCCACTCAGGAATAAAAACATGGGGTGGAGGTGTTGTGGTGGGGGTTATCCGGGAAAGGCAAGTCTGAAGAGACAGGTTTTAGGGCCTTTTTGAATGCTGACAGTGTGGGGACGTTTTTAGATGTGGTTTGGAAGTGAGTTGCACAGAGAGGCTGCAGTGACTGAAAATGCCCTGTCACCCCAGGTTTGGCACTTGGTCCTCGGGATTTGAGGGAGGATGGCATCAGCAGAGCAGAGACATGCTGGTGGAGAAGGTCAGAGAGATGGGGCAGATCCAGGTCGTTAAGGGCTTTGTAGGTGGTGAGGAGAATCTTGAAGTTTACTCTATGATTAGACGAGGGTTCACTTAGCTTTGCTTTTATTTTACAACTCAAAAGTTTACAGATAATCGTTCAACAGCTATTTCATGTTGCCAAGCAATGTCCTTCTGACGTTCATGTTCCTCTCAGGATGAACTCTAATAAGTTTTGTTGATCGTCTGACTGTCAAAATTTAAATTAAATTTAAAACAGTTTTACTTAAAACCAAATACCATCTAATTACATGCCCCTCAGCCTCAGCTGGACTTTGTATTAAAGGTCAAGAGTGTAGGATTTAAGGATTTAGGGGGATATATTGTCAGATATAGAATATAGTAAGTGTGTTTCCTTCAGTGTATAATGACCTGAAAATAAGAATTGTTGTGTTTCAACACATTCTCACTCTGACCTCGTCACATATCAACGTCTGGTCATGGACTCTCCACGTCACGATATGACGTAAAAGGTACCCTGGGTGTGTTGGCTGTCGATGTTCCGGGACGCTGTGTCAATTTCAGCCTGTTACATGCATTGACTGTTTTCAAAATACACTTCAGTTTTCACAGGAAATGTACAGTTTGC
>JAPZEB010000011.1:25052751-25068211 GCA_029783705.1 Chaetodon striatus
GAGGGCTGCACACTTTTTTTTTTTTTTTTTTTAGAAGTATAACCTTTTAATTTACAATAAAACAAGTTCAATGTAAATGTTGAAACACTTAAATGTGGATTTGCACTCTACTTAAAGAAAAACAACTCTGGTTTTGGTTTTCCATCACATCTGCGTCGGCCATCATGTCCCAAACTTTATGTTAGGGGCTAATTTACAACTTAATTGCTGCTCTGAAAAAAACCTATACGGAAATCCATGGGGTTCGTCAGTCCTCACTATAAATTACAGACCCAAACTCCCATAACGCTGAAGAAATCCCACTCCACTGAAACCGACCGCATCAGAAAGGAGGTGGACGCGGGCAGATTCTGTGGAACGGTTGTGTTTGACCTTCAAAAGGCACTTCAGACTATAGATCATGGTATCACGCTGTTAAAGCTGAAGGCCACGGGGTTATGTGTGTTGACCTTTCAGTGGGTGAATTCTTAATCCTCACTGGAAGGATACAGATAGTGAAAGTCAGTGGGACATTTTTCACAGAGCTTAAACTATAAGTCATGTGGGGTCCCTCAAGGGACTGTCCTAGGGCCTCTCATTTTTTTAATTATGTAATAAGAACTTAAAGGATGCTTGTTCATCTGACCTTTTTCTGCAGACAACTCAGCTTTTCTAGTGTCTCATAAACATTCAGGCACTTCTCACACACTGTTTTTACGTATACCAACAAAAAGTAACGCACCAGAACTATTTATGAGCCAGTATTTTGTATGTGGCCCATGTAAATGGGAAGGGTGTGATCATGTGACAAAGATGCTGATGGGAGTAGAGAGGGAAGTAGTATAAGAAGCGAAAGTCTGCGCTATGAGGCAGGTCAACAGACATACATCTTTCGCCAAGGAGAAAGGTGTTTGTGTACCATGTGAAATCAAGTAAACTTGGAGTTATTTAAAAGTACGTTGTCATAGTTGTTCCTTATTCCTTCTTATTTTACATTAAGTATGTAACTTTATCACAAGGGTGTAAGATGACAATGATCAACCATGTTTCTTTTTCTGAACCCCACCTACGCAAATTTATTTGCTTAAACCTAAGCTACGTACCTTCACTTGCCTAAATTTTACCTGCGGAAATTTATGTTAGGCACTTGACTTTACATGAAGTATGTAAGGTGCCAGTGATCGTCTACGTTTCTTTTCCTAAACCTAAACTACGTAACTTTAATTACCTTACTTTACTTACCTTAACCTAACCCACAAAACTTTCTGTTAAGTATTTAAGTTTCCATTAAGTACACATCATGACAATGCCCTACTGTGTTTCTTCTCCTACACCTAACCCACGTAACCTTAAGTATCTAACTATACTTGTCTAAATGTAACCCACATAGCTTTCTGTCAGTACATAACGTGATGACCCCCAACCATGTTTCTTTTACCAAACCCAATCTTTGTGACTACAAAACTTTAAGTATGTAATTTTACATCAAGCATGTACAGTGACAGTGTCCAACTGTTTCTTTAAACCCAACCTACATAACTTAACATGTGTAACATGATGACGCCCAACCATGTTACTTTTCCTGAACTCAACCTCTGTAAATTTACTTGCCAAAACCACATTGACCTAACCTATGTAACTTTATGTGAAGTACACAACATGACAACGCCCAACTTTGTTTTTTTTCCCCTAAACTTAACCTACATCCCTGTTCTTGCCTAGGCTTAACCTATATAACTTAACGCTAAGTATGTAACATGATGTCACCATTCGTCGGGTGCTAATCTGTTTTATATCATACCAACCATTGTATCCAAACCTTAATTTAAGACCCATGAAATCAGTTAAGTGAGAACCTAATTTTTAGTGATGCAGAGCCTAAACAAAGACATTAAAAACAACAATCTAAGATATGTGAAAATAAACAGATAATTAATATGCAATCCAGTTAAAATAAAAAAATAATCATACGAAGAATGAAGTAATAATAACAATTTATAATAGCCCAAAGTTATTGTAGTTTAAACCATTAGCAATCAATTAAAACGAGTTCTGAATTGAGACACTTAAACAGCAGTAATGCCAACCGAGTGTCTGTATCAAAGCTTTATAGATGGTAATTGAGAGGTCAACCAATGGCTTTGTGGTACTTTAGTGATACAGCGCCTTCATAACCAAAATGATTTGTTGCATCATATCCTCATACAGCAGTTTGTATGATATCCAACGTATTGGCACCCCACAAACCACTACATCAGGTTACGTACTTAACATACAGTTATGTAAGCTAGGTTTAGGAAAAGAAACATGTTGGGGCTTTGTCACATTACGTAATTAATGTTAAGTTACGTCCTTAGCGTAGTTACGTAGGTCAGGTTTAGGAAAAGAAACATAGTGAGGACGCAGCTCAAAATAACTTAAAGTTGTGTCTTAGGGGAAAGTTCTATGTTTGTTTGACCCACCTGACCCAACATGCTGTAACGTGTGTTCACACCAAACGCGATGTGAATTTTCACACTGCATTACTCAGGCAAGTTTCACCACAGAATGGCAGAGGTTTGAACGCAGGATCATTTGTGTTTTTCTGAGTCAGTTGCATTCAACGTGTTGGGACAGAGGAGGAGCTTATATGCTTGATGTTAGATACTGGCTAGCTAGCTAGCTAGATGCTAGAGGAGCCAGCGGTTTTGCTAATTTGGGCTAATGCTAGTGCTAACTTGGTTCATAGTAAAGCACAACCCATGGTTGAACTCGAGAAGCAAAAACATTTTCAGGACTTAACAGGTAGTCCAAGCTACCAGCCTGACTTTTATCCAACCAGCTTCTTTCATGTTTCTGTCTCGGTACAGTACAGACCACTACTGTAATCTTGTCCTCCATCTTTGACTCAACAACGTTGTCCGTCTCCAGTTATGTTCAGGAGAATCTCAGTGCTGATTGGCTCTTTCGATACAGTGTCATGCAAATTTCTCGCTCAAGTTGAAAAGTTGTGTCTATTCACGTCTTTGCATTGACTTTCGTGCTCTGTGTAAACACACCGTCATACATACTTTCACTATTAATTTTTCCTTCCTTACTCCTGTCAGCACATTGGTCACATGATTCCAGATAAGGTGGGTTATACACAAATTATGGGAATGACTTTTCATTGGTATATGTACCAACAGAGCAGAAGAACAGCCGGTTTGTTGATGTGTCCGACATATTGGAAATATAATGGCTGATATCTGAAATGGAAAATTAGATTTCCACTAGTCTAAACTCTTTATCAGCATGTGGAAATTAAATTGTAGATTTCTGTATTTGTCATAAGTGAAAAGGGAATTACTGATATCCAATTAATTAATCTGGAAGAAAATGATCTGTATATCAGTTTTGACTCATCAGCTGGACTGATTAAATGTTAAAAAAGGGCTGCCATGGGGACTTGGCTGTCTGATAACAAGCTGTTTCCTCATCTAGGGAGAACAGAGCCCATCTTTTTTGGTCCATAATTGAGCCAGGAGAGACCCCAGAGATGTAGAAGAGACTGTTATTGTAGCTGAGGACACAGTGAACCATTTAGGATGTTCTTACATTTGATAAACATCTATCAGGGGAGGCCATGGCTCTGAAAGCCCTCACTAACATCTGCAAAAAGATTAAACTCTTGAGGAGAATCAGGGTTGTTGGAAAGAGCGACACTACAGATGTTTGCAGGAGCATTAGTTTGATGCCACTTTGACTATGCTGCCACCTCCTGGTTTGATAGTAAACCACAGCTCATCAAAAATGAACTCTAGACTGCCCACAAGAAGTTAATCAGGGTTGCGTTCAATATTTTTTCTACAACTTTATTGGCTACCAGTGAAAAAAGAGTCACACAATTGAAGATGGAACTTACACATCAGATTGTTAATATGTGAATATGATAGGTGAAGCAATAAGATGTGAACTGCTGGCTCAACAAAAGCAATTTGAAGATGTCTTTATGGGCTCTAGGAACTTGTAATGGGCATTTTTATGTATTGACTGGCCTTTGTCTACCCATTAATCAAAAGATAAATGATGCATTTCACAAGTAATGGATCGATAAATCAATAATGTAAATAACTGTTGGTTCCGGCGCAGCCTTTGTGCAGAGAAGACAGTGATAAATCAGATGTGCTGCAGGTGAGCTGGTTGGACGAAGAGGTGAGGCTTAAATCTTTGCTTCATGAGTGTGTCACAGAATATAATGAGTTATAGGGATTTGTGTGGCACAATGCAGAGAAGTTCCATTACATACTATATGGTAAGCGAGCGTTTATGTATGTGGCTTCTTCTGTGTGGAAACTTCTGCGGGACGTTTCAAAGCACTGTTGCAGGATTGTTGTTAACAGTCTTCTATATTCCAATGTCACGGCGTGTCTGAGCTGGTCTTTGTAATCATGTGTAGTTGCCCTTTTTTTGGTTTTTTGGTTGACCTGTGTACATGAAGATACTCTTTAGCTTTTCTTTGTTGTAATCTTACTCTGTTTCATATGGCTTGTTTTAAAGCTTTAAATTCTTGCTCTGTATTTTTGCTCTGTGTTGTCGGTCTGTAACTTATAGTGCTGCCCCTCATGGAGGTTTGTCTAATTAAATAAAAGGAATAAATTAAAGTAACAGAGTGCTGTAAAGAGAACACAACCTCCTGATCTGCTGCATGGATGAAATGTTTAGGCACAAAAAGAAATTGGTTGTAGTGAGGAAAAGTTTGGCTGAGAGCACCAATCACAGCTGGAAACACCCAGCAGCACTGGGTTGCTAAAAAACTCAAATACATTTGGTGGCACAAAAGCCGCTGGAAATGCAGCGACAGGTCACTTAAAGCAGTGGTTCCCAACTGGTTGGTCACAGGTCCATTCTGAATGGACCGCAAGTGACTTGCAAACATGTCAAGTTTGTAAAAAACACACTTTATTTTTAAGTACAATAAATTTTTTGGCACAGAGCTTCTATTTTGAAGTGACAGAGACCGCAAACTAGCTTGATGACATGGCCAAATGCAAGTATGGTGCTAACTGCGTGGACCTTGAGCTAATGACGAAGGAGAAGTTGAAAACCACTGACTTAAGAAACACCCACATTTCTTCTATTGGCGAATCTATCTGTACGTTCTACATCTTTTTAGGAGTCTTGTTCAGGATTCTTTAGAAAAATCTTGTCTTGGTGTTTTAATGTGAAAAATGAATGTAGAAATGTTTTAAGTGTTGCCTTGAAATATGTTTTGTGAGATGGAAGAAAGATGAAGGAGAGAAGTGAAGGTTGTAGTCAGGGAGTTCTCACCTGTTGTGCTCATACTGTTCATATAACCAGTGTGCAGTTTGGGGTTGAAAAGCTAGATGGAGCTGTGGAGATGCGTGTCATTCAGCAGCACTTGTTTTTTTTTCAAACATGGGGGCACCAAGACAGTGTCTCTTGAGTGAGCTGTGTTAAGTCTGATAATGTCCTTAAGTGATGTCACTTGAGTCAGCGCCTGTTGAAGACTACAAGTTTGAGAAGTACAAAAACCTGTAGGTGTGTAGGTAGAAAGAAGTGTGCTCATCAGACCTCTGTAGTCCCATGCTCATCTCTGCTGCAGGCTAGAGGCTCCAGGATACCTTAGCTGCTAGCACCACAATCTGCCAACCAACTCTCAGCAGGTTGAGTTGCATTGTGGGTCATGTAGGCATCAGGTTTGTGACACAGAGGAAGAAGATATCTTTTGTTCTGCTGCGTCAGTTTTGATACTTATCTTTTGAAACTGCTCATTGTGAGTCAGTTAGATTAAGATAGTAACCAGGCTGAGCTGCTACTGTGTGTTTGTCTCTGTCATTCAATTACTGAGTAAATCTGACAGTCTTCTGTAGCTGGAGTCAAAGCTTAATGCACGGAGCTAGACAACAGTATGTCGGTGTGTAAGCAGGTGTCCACCGAAATAAATAACCACCAGTCACCACTGTAATAGAATAACATTACATTTATTATACTGACAAAAGAACACCTTGTATTACATGGTAATATTAAGCTTTTGTAAAAAATAATAATGATAACAATAATGAATCAATATGATGGACATGTCAGTCGATGAATTGAGCACACCAGTATTAAAAAAATATTATAAAGTCACACTCTTTTGGGGCATTATTTACATCATTGTGTTCAGTCAGCCCTCTGATTTATTCCTTGTAGAATACACACCATTGAAATAAAACTTTATATTCCATACATCAAACATGTTTAGCTATCTTACCTTCATCAGGGCGATGTGAAAGAGTAGTCTGAATAATCAGGGCTGACAGAAAACATAACTTGCCTGCTTTTTTTCCCCCAATGGTGAGTTAAAAAAAAAAAAAAGACTATTTTTTAAAGAATATTCTGTATTTGTGGTCACTGATATTTCTCTGTCAGTGTTATTATGGTGCTGTTTCTCTTGGTACTCATCACTGTTCTCGACCATCAGCTGATGCTGATCTGATTTTCATTAAAAGTCAGCACATATGGTGTTAATTTACACACAGTAACGTCACACTCACAGAATACAGCTTCAGTTTACAGTATATAAAGAGTCACAACAACACAGCAACACTGATATAGTATTATTTTTTTGTGCATACGTACATGGACATTAAATGATTGAATATTTCATGACTTTTGTGCTTCTCAAACTCTGTATTAAAGGGATAGTTCAGATTTTTTAAAGCAGGATCGTATGACGTACTTATCCATCGATAGTATATTAGGCTGGAGTCCAACATAGACGTGAAGTAATGTACTGATGTGGATGAGAATCAGCAACAAAACATATTTAAGCCACATAAAAAAAAGTCCCACCTACAAAGATCTTTACTAGTTTAAGTGTTTAATGAGAGTGTTTTCTTTCATAGATTATTTTTGGGGGCTTTTATTGCATTTTTACTGCAGCTGAAGAGTGACAGGAAGGGATTGGCTGATTGTTTGTAGGCACCAGACTCCATTGACAAAAACAGTAATTTTAGCTCACTGAACACAGGAGCTGCTGGTCTATCGCTGCTTCAATCAGTTAGTTTGTTTGTGTTACTGTGTGACTTTGGTGAATCTGAATTAACTCTATTAAATGCCGAAGTCACACAATGCCACAAACAAACAAACTGCATGAGGCAGCAGTAGACCGGCAGCTCCTGTCTTCAGCGGTGTTAAATCACTGTTTTTCTCAATGGAGTCTGGCTTTGAAGAGAGCAATATAACAGCTTCATTTTCCTGTTGGAAATCACTGTCTGACATTACGGTAAGGCAGTAAAAAATACTCTTAATAAAGCTTACATTTTAGATTATATTCTTTTTTTAGTTAGGACATTTTTAAGGTTGGCTTAAATACATACATTTAGCAGGAGACTGCTTTGCCTCCATGTTGGATTCCAGCTGACTTCTCCAAACTGGGGGCGTGTCAACTGACATCTACTGTAGGTAATAAACTGTCTATGGATCAGTAACCCATACAACCCCACTTCAAATAGTTGAACTATCCCTTTAAAGACATTGTCAAAGGCTTTTTTTAGCCAAATGACAGCCCGTCCTTGTTGCTGAAATACATAAGGTCCATAGCATGGGCCAGTTTTCTGTACAGTGGGTGGGTGGCTAACTCCAAGGGCACCTTCGATAATGATACTGTACGAATAAATGACAGCATGTCATGACATGAAAATATTTGGTCCTCTCCATTCTGTATGCTCAACAACAAGCACTAACATTACAGTAAACAGAGCGGTTAAACAGGTAAACCAGAGCAGTGTGTGTACATTATGTTTGTGCAGCTGTTGTCTGCGAGGCTGAAATAGCATCATTCCTCACCAGTGACGTCCCACATCACCCAGTCCTTCGCCTGTAAATGGATGCATGAGGGTGGTGAAGCTCCTTTTCTTTCCTCTGGGTCTTCATCGACTCCTCTATATGCGCCTCCCTGTCCCATCTTCTATATTTGGCTGGCCTGTGACCTGGCTGCCGCAGACTGAACTCTGCTCAATGCATTGTCAAAACAAGGGGCTAATCCTGCCCAACAGGTGCTAGATACACTCACACACACACACACTCACACAGAGAATCTGTCTCCCTGTTTCCACACAACACAAACACTGCGTCACCAACTTGTCGTGACACTGTTGCCAAGGGGAAGCAGAGGGTCACGCTTTCCAAAACCAGCCCGAGAATGCTGGGGGTCAAGTGTCAGAGCAGGACACATGCTGAATGATGAAACGGACCAACGTGGGGTCGACTGATGTGTTTCTATCAGTGTATCATGTCTGTGGTGTCCAACAGTTTGTGCACAGCTGTGTGTTGTCACCAGTGGAGGAAGAACTCAGAACCTTTACTTAAAGCTGGGGTAGGCAGTTTCAGTTTGGCTTCACTGGGCAAAGATCCCATAATAAACATTGAGTATATTGTAGTTGAAGTCTTCTGCACCTCCTCTTGGCTGTTTTCAGGCGTTAGAAATTCTGTCCTGTGACGGGAGACTTTGGCCAATCACAGGTCATTTCAAAGAAACTGTTTTCCTATTGGCTGTTCTAGAAATGCAGATGTACGTGCACATCCCTTCAGTGAAAGCCTGATTCAGAAAGCATTGTCAACAAATGCCTACACTGCAAAGCAACCCAAAAATGGAGGACAGACTGGTGGAAAAAAAACGTCTGAAAGAGTCCGACAATAAACAAAATAAAGCGTGTCAATATCAGTGAACTGTTTCAGATAAAGAGATAAATTTAGCTAATAGTTTAGCCTTCTGCTAACCAGAGCCAAAGGCTTCATATTCACGTCTAACATTAGTCAGAGCCACAAACCACAGTGTGTCCTCCGCCTCACTCCCCGCCACTACAGACCACCTTGCTGCAGCAACCCAAATCCAGCCCGTGCAAACACCAGCTCTGGTGGATGGGACAGCTCTGACTCCCCACCGGATCAGCAAACTTTCTGTTGCTGCTGTTACACAGGTTGAGCAAGCACTGCTGCTGGCCACCAGCCCGCTGTGACACCCAAAGCTGCACAGTTTGCACGGGCTGAATAGAGTGCCCCAGGAGTGACATTATTCTGTGCTGGTTCCCTCGTAAAGACACACAGAAGCTTCAAAGTTCACAAGTGGGGTATTTACTGACGTATTGAATGTCATAGAACAAAACATCTCTTAAGCTTGTGTTAACCAACCCATTGACTTTGAGACGAGGGAAGCAGGGATGCAAAATGCTAACTCATTTCCGGGTTTTAGGACTCCTTCCTGGGGCACTCTATTCAAGCTGCTACAGCCGACGACCAAAGGTGAGACTTCGGAGCTGCTGCTCGCTCTCTGCCCGTGGGAGCAGTTCGGTGGGGAGGGAAGCGGAGAGACTGCAGAGTGGCTGATGTTAGTTAGCAAATTCTTGTCTCATATTTTAAACTTTTTTTAACATGGTTCTCCCACATGATAGTTGGGAAAACTTTGAAAAGGGGTTGGAAACATCACTTCTCTCTCCCTTATTGAGAAACTCTGGATCCAGCCTCACACCCTGCCTACTACCAATGCTTGCGGTAGGTTTTGCATTCCAGTTTCTCCAGAGCTGCTCGCACTAGGTTGACAAATAAAATACTGATAAAGCTGTTTGCAATAAGATGGCTAGCGTTAGAGGGAACTTAGTAGAGATTTAGCCATACATGTCTGCGCATCAGTCAGACCCAGACTATCAGATGTATCAGAATGTTTGGTGGAGTTAGCATCTTTTATTCATGTTGTTTGTTGGTTGGTTGGTCCACCATGTTTGCTGTCTAAACCTTTACTGTGCTCTCTGTACTGACTGTCCGCTCTGTGCTGGAGGTTTCAGGTTTCTTTGAAAGTGCTGGGTCGAAGTCTGTTCCCACATTGATGTGTGTTTCCCATATTAGACAGCGATTGGCTTTTACATTAGTGACATATCTAATTTAGCTGCCCGGTGTATGTTTGGCTCTCTGATTTTAGGAAAGTGCACAGACATCTCTCCCTTTAGTAGAGGAATGTGAAAATACCTCAGATACAAGTCAGTAGAATCAAGGTCAGAAATTTAGGGGACAGAAATATTAGATCTCTAAATGTAGCGCAGTAAAAACTACAGTATTTGCCTGTGAAGTATAAAGTAACATAAAATGGAAATGCTCTAGTAAAACACAAGTACCTCCACCACTGGTTTTCACTCTGAGTTCCCCACCCACTGGTGATCAGCTGTAGGCCTCCATGTGGTATTAATGCACTTGTCTCGCTGGTTAGAACAAAACATCGCAGCTAAATAATGCACCTGACCGGTTTGACAGTGTCTGAGCTCGACTGCCTCAGAACAGTGAGAGCTGAAGGCAGGTTTGAGCCGCTGCTCCACACACATCCACACTTTGTTCCCACACCACCTGATGGTGTTCCCTCTACTGGGAGGGGCGGTTGGGGCTCTTGGTAAACGTCTCCGAGCCCGAGCCGTTAGATGTGACCTCCACGTGAGGCTGGCTGTGAGGGGGGCCGGACGGCAGCTCTGCCATCTTTTGCTCCGTTGCTGCAGGGTCGACGGTGGTGGAAACAACTGTCTCATTCCGACTGGCTCGATATATGCTCACCTGAAAATACAGATGGTTGAGTTACAGATAGATGCATTCATGGACAGACAGAGTCATGACGTCAATACCTGCTTATTTCCTTATTTTTTATGTTTTCTGCAAAAGTCCAGTGTGTAAGATTTAGGGAGATTTAGTGGCCTCTAATGGTGAGGATTGCAGATTGCAACGAGCTGAATCTTTTCCCAGTTAGAATTCCTTCAGTGTTTATTGTTCGGGAGGTTTTTACCTGGAGCTGAATTATCCACAGAGGTAACTTCCTCCCCAAAACAAACAGACCAGGTAATTTAAACCGGTAAAAACCCTGAACAATACAGTTTCACGTTACAAATCAGTGTGTCTTTGATGCTGTTTGGCATGTTGCCGACATGCTGTGCACCTGCTAATGTGTGCTCACCTTTCTTTAATGATAACTTAAGATCAAGACGTTCAGGAAGATTTTTCTGGACGTTGAATTATCTGCAAAGGTCTCTTCCTCCCCCAAACAAACGGATGAGGGGTCTCATTTATAAATGTTGCGTATGCACAAACAAGGCCTGATAGAGGCGTACGCCACTTCCCACTGAAAAGTTGTTATCTATAACTGCAGACTTGAAACTTTGAACCATGTTAACAAACATTTTGGAGACAGGAAACTGGTGATGCAAATGGTGAGGTGGAAGCCTGACTGTAGAAACTGTCGAATATTTTTTGCCGTACGCCATTTTTGGCATTTGTCAGCATGTAGATTTTTAGTATGGATCCTACGCACTGTTTTACTGTATAAACTAGACCCCAGATGATTTAACCTTGTAAAAACACTGAATTAACAGTTTGACAAAAAGCAGCTTCCCTCCTTTGCTCGTCATGGAGGTGCTTCTAACTACTATCACCTAGAGCCAGTGTTCGGTTTGTCCATCCTGGGCTACTGTAGAAACATGACAGTGCAACATGGCAATATCTTTAGCCCCTGTTGTAGCATAAACAAGACCTAAAATAGGAGAGGCTCGGACATGACTTGCACATTTGACCGTTTACTCATGAGAAAGCCAGATAATTAGCACATTATTCTTTGTCTGACAAATAAGCAGTTATCACTTGACGTAAAAGGTGTTTCCTGTCCCTTAAGCACTGATTTCCTGTTGTTCAGACAACCAGCTCAGAGAACAATTGCTTCTCCTGTCATTACCTAATGTAGCCTGAATTAACACCAGATCTTTTAGCTGAAGTCAAGTCAGGAAAACAACAACAGTTTAAGTAAGGTCATCATCTTCACTGTGCGCCTCATAAAAAACGACTTCCAGTGCTTCTTTTAAAAATGCACTGTGCGTGTATCTCAACATTGACATTAGCTGGGTAGCTAATGCAACACTATGTTACAACATCTGGCACTTGGGCAGAAACTTGCGGCATCAGAAACCAACTGAAAAAGACA
Source organism: Chaetodon striatus (assembly GCA_029783705.1). Lineage (NCBI taxonomy): Eukaryota > Metazoa > Chordata > Actinopteri > Chaetodontiformes > Chaetodontidae > Chaetodon > Chaetodon striatus. Next base: position 25,064,702 of record JAPZEB010000011.1, read on the forward strand.
TCCTTTAATGTTGGCATGATACAAGGCCGGTTGCCGTTATAGATTAATGGTGCCCGGCGGCATCAGGGGAATATGCGGCAGGACATGGACAAAAGTTAAGGCGGCAAAAGTCCGAGTGGGGTCGGAGGGGTGCTGCATGGGTCCAACAAACATCTCCTTTAACCCAAGAGAGTGGGTTAAAGGACTGAAAAACAACTGAAAGACACCAGCACTGACAAAAAAAAAAATGCCATGTGTGCACAGGTGTCATAGTGGGCACTGTCAACCTGCCATACATGCCACTGAATCAAGCCAACTGCTCTCACCTGTGGATCATTACCTCCTGCCACTATAAAGACTCCTGCTTCATAGACTCTTGTTGCCAGATTGTTCCTTGTTGCCAGCCTCGCCTGTCTCTGACTCTCCTGCTTCATCTACTCCCTGGTAAACCACTCTGCCTTCTGTCCCCGACTGAGAGCTCTGCTTCTGCCTTCCTGCTTTCTGTTTGGCTGTTTTCCGTGGCTGTTTGGAGAAATCATCACTCAGCTCCAAAGTGAGTTTGCCAGTTCATCCATCTGTGGACTTCTGTGCTGTGGATTGCTTCACCTTGAGCAAACCCTGAGTGTGTTGGTTGTTGATGTTCTGGAACAGACGTGTCAACGTTCTTTCTTTCAAGATACATTTCCATTTTCACAGGAAATTTGACGTTTACATACAGTCTCTTTCAAAATAAACGCACTATGTCGGTGCAACACCGTAAATTTACATTTTTTTTCCTTCACCAACAAACACACATGGTTGGTTTTAAGCAACAACAGGAGTTGGTTAGGTTTAGGCAACTAAAGGAAGTGGTTCGTTGGTTTCTGACGCCGCAAGTTACTCCCCAAGCGCCACATTTCGACGACTTCGGAGCGAGACCAGGCTCACAAAAGTTGGTATTTGACGCCCTAGGAATAAGAATGGCCTGGCATGACGGTAAGGCGATGCACATTGTTGTTTTCATGCTATTCCAGTAAACAACGGACCCATCATCCTCTTGATCTGTTTCTCTTGAACTCACCTGTGTTTGCAGGTAACGCGGTGACTTGAGCTCCAGCTCCTCCTTGGCGACAGATGGGTCACAGCAACAGAACACCTGCTGGAAACCTGCTCTGAACCTGCCGAGCGGAAGACAAATATTTCGTAACAGGATGGATTAAACAGGCAGGATTACAGACACAAACACAGATTACAAGAGCAGACAGAGAAACAGATAAACACCCACACAGACAGACAGATAGTCTTTTTTACAACCAGGCTTTCCTACCTGCTGTTGAGGCAGTAGTAGATGATCGGGTTGTACATGGTGGAGCTCATGGCCAGCCACATGATGGCAAGGTACACCTGCTGGATGTAGCGCTGTTCGAATAAATCAGGGAAGAACTGGTGCAGTAAGAAGTAGATGTGATAGGGCAGCCAGCAGACAGCGAACGTACACACAACCACGATCATCATCTTCACCACCTGCCACAGGAAAACACAGAAAGAGAGCGCGCTGGGTTTAAAATAATCTGTCAGTGTTTTGTTTTTTTCATGTGGGGATTAAAAAACCATTAAATTAAATGATAGTGTTTAGCCCCCCTGGCTGTAACCTGTGTGTTTGCATCACCTTGCGTTTGGCAGTCAGCTGTTCTTTGTAGTGCTCCGAAGAGTCTCCGGGAATCTCACTCGCCCAGAGGGTGACACCCACGACCGTGTACGCGCATCCCATAATGCAGAGGGGCAAGAAGTAGATCAGCAGTGTCACACACACATAGTATCTGGGAAATGAGAGACAGAGGAATAATATATTAATAATGTGTTGTGACTTGCACTGAAAGTACTGCCAGTAATTATGCATGCTGCACAGCGTGTAATATTATTTAGCTTAAATGTGTCTTCAGGCTGCGCAGGATTAAATATTTAACAAACCAGCAAACTGATCACAGGGCTGAGCTCACTCTGTCTGACAGGAGTATTAATAGTAATAATTATAACCAAGGCTTCATAATGCCATCGAGGACACTGCACTGCCTCTCATTCGAGGTCCAGACCAGGACTATGTTCCTTTGTAAAGTGGTGTGATGACATTTTTTGTAGTTTGATGTGTTAAAAACCAAAGATAGCTTATGATGAAATCAACCAAGAGCTGATGCAAAAGAGGTGATAATTGATGCATAAAAATTCACCAGAATGCAGGAAATTAAAGTCCAATGTGAAGGATTTGGAGGATAAGGATAAGAATGTTTTCTTTAGTGTATAATCAACCTGATAATAAGAATCATGTTTTGGTTTCCTCGGAATAAGCTATTTATATCCACATAGGAAGGAGGTCCTTGTTTACAGACATTGCCGTGCACTGGCTCTAGATAAGGCCATTTTTGTTACTGCATCCGCCACTGTAGTTATCAGCCCCTCTGCGACGAGCAGCTTCGGAAAAACACTGATTTGTCACGTGTAAACGGGTCCACTGCCATGTATAAAATAATCCAGATGATTGGTGCTACTTCCACACTGTGCGGCCCACAGAGGAGGCACTATAGAGACTTACAGCGACCAAGTGCGGCCGAGTGTTTTACTTTCACCGGCCGAACAGCTAACTTCTGGTTTAGCACTCCACTAAGTTAAATGAGGATAAAATGATTAAATCTTGTGGCTCTCCTAGACTTTCCAAATGTTATTGGACCAAATGGATCAAATTATAAAGTATTATCCACTTCTTTACAGACGTCTTTCACAGTGTAAAATGGTGGGAAAAAGGCTTTTTGAGCCACAGGAGAGATTGCAGTACCCGTGTTTGGCCAGTAGGAAAATTTGGCTTTAAATCCCAGTGTGCTTTCTGGGGAATTGCTGTCATCAATCTTTTTTTTTTTTACCCTCTATAGTAAAGTCATGACCCCTCCTGCTTTACCTCTAATTATCTTACCCTGATTTCATCACCATATCCCTAACCAAGTTCACTTCTTGTGCCTAAACCTAATTAACCGAACCAACAAGGATAGCGGGTGCTAGTCAATCAGAGGCAGAGTAGGGCAAGTAATGCCCTCGCCATCTTCGGAAAATTGGCTCCCAGGAAGGTCCAATGACCTGTGTGGGAGAGTGTGTACTTTTGGGGGAATGGCCGCTTGTTTTCGGGATAACCGGTTGTTTGACAAATAGGTTTTCTATCTAATGGGACATGTCTGTGAAAGTTCTCAGTAATCCAAAGTGCTATATCCTTGGCAACTGGACTCCCTTGAGTTTCTTGAGGACGTTTCACCTTTCATCCAAGAAGCACGACTGAAGAAGCCTCTTAGATGAGAGGCGAAAGATCTTCAAGAAACTCACACAAGTCCAGCTGCCTACGATATAGCATTTAGGATTACTGAGAACCTTCAACCTTTTCGAACTATTGGGTTTGGAATAATGAGCCGCCAAGAACTGGCAGTTCCTGCTGAACTTTTTCTTTACTGCCAATTAGCTATGTTAGCATGCTAACATGCTAAATTAAGATGGTGAACATTGTAAACATCA
>JAPZEB010000011.1:25076802-25087150 GCA_029783705.1 Chaetodon striatus
GGTGGGGCGACAGCCAAACGCCAAGAGCCCTTATTAAACCACGCTCACATAGCATTTATCTACAGGTGCAGGAGGCCACGAAGAAGCTCCAACACTGCAGAGCTCACTTAGCAGACTGAGCGTGTGACCTTCACCTCTTAAGAGAAATGGAAAATATCAGGGAGCTTTGCAATGTCTGCGACACAGAGGTGCAAATCCCCAGACAGAGCAAGAGGTCTGTTTGGCCATCTTACCTCGAGGGAAGACTTGTCCTTTCTAAGTGGTAAGGTTGAGCTGTTTTCCTAACCTTGTCACTCTTTGCACCAGTACCGTTCACACATATGAGTGCTAGAGTACCTGATGCAACCCAGAGACATATTCAAAAGGATGCAGAGCTATTGTGTCCATTCACATTTGACTGCATTTGCACTCTCACAAGGTACACATTTGGTAATCTAGGAGCGAGCTGTGTGTGTTTAGTGAGGGGACTAAGAAGGAAAAGAATGGGAGCTGACCATCTGCTAGATCTGGGACAGACTTTAAAATGACTTTTCCCTGCAGACCAGAGGTGGGCAATCATCACCGCCTTTCTCTCGGTCTGATGGCACCCACATGTCACCCCCTACTTATTACTCGAGTCATTTAATCATATAGCAGGGAGCTACTGAAAAATGACTTATGAGATTTACAAGCTATTAAGATGAGAGGTTGTGTAGAAGCCCTGAGGGAAATTCCCATCCTTCTCTGCTCAGTGCGTCTTCTGCTTCATTTACCACTGGTAAATTCCCATTCCTCTTCTTACATGCCATCAAATCAAACTGGAGGATTGGGCCGGTCAATAAAGCTAAATGGTCAGTGGTGAATGTTGAGAGTTTGGGCCTCAATATGCCTGGTATATGTGAAGAGGAGGGATTCAAGCAGAAATAATAAGAGATATGAAGAGAGAGTTGTGGAGCAGACTGTTTGCTGGCTCTCTGATTCCTGGCCGAGTTTTGTCCCAGTGGTGGGTGGCAGCCTGTCTGTGTGGACAAATCAGCAACATACTGCTTGGACACCACTCGACACCTCTGAATCTGAGCAGAGGCCTTTGGTTGTTGCTTTTACACTTTTTCTATGAAGCCTCTTCAGTAATTGATGTGCTTTATCAAAGTGTTAAGTCTCAGTCTGTTAGGTTTGGTTGCTGTCATTCTCTATTTTTAAATTGGTGAAGTGAAGCAAATGTTTGGTGTTAAAGGCGCCATATTATAAAGCTGATGACACAGTGCATACATTAATCTTTGCATGAAGACCTGAGAGACACATTATAGAAAGAGGATTAAGATACTTTAAATTGACATTAGTTTAATATTAAAATTGGAATAGTTTTATATTGGTGTATTAAAAAAAAGTAGGGGAGAGTGGGGTCGGTGGGGTCTGCTTCTGTAAAGCACTCTGAGTTGCCTTGTGTACGAATGGTGCTATACAAATAAACTTGCCTTGCCTTGCCTAAGTATTATTGTGAATAGAGTCTGGGTTGTAATGTTTCATGATATGTGTCTTCTAAAAATATCTACAGCCAGAGGTGCAAAACCTGAGACACTTTCCACCTGGTCCCGCGCCACTGCTCATATCCATAGGCTGTTCTAACATTCAGCTCTCACTCTAATTGTTATGTTAAAAATGAAAAAAAAACAAGAAAGAAAAAAAACTTTTGCTTCTAGGTTTGCCTTTTGACCTGCTGCCGTATTGTACTTTACTGTGTATGTTTGATATGTGTGTTTCTTCAACATTTTTTTTATTATTATTATCATTATCATTATCATTATCATTATTATTATTATTATTATTGTTGTTGTTGTTGTTGCCATTATTTTTTTTTTGTAATAACTTCATATTTTTTATTTTCTATCATTGTTGTTATATAATTTGTACCTCTCTACTCTGCTATGTACTGTTAAATAAGACAATTAATTTTAAAAAATGAATTAATAAAAACTAAATGAACCCCATGATATTGTAGTTATTGTTGTGTTTTATTTATTTATTTATTCATTTATTTATCATTTATCAAATGTGGAATTAATGTTGCAGTTCCGCTAAGTGTCCACAGGAGGGCGCTTGTCGCCTGAACAGGGTGTTCGCAGTGAGCAGAGGGGAAAGGTGAAGCCAATCACGGAGCGACGGCGAAGACGGAAATGAGCTGAGCCTTATGGCTGACTTAGAGCTGCACTTTGCGAGCTTAATTAGTGAGAAAACAGAAGTTTTATTCCGTAAAAGTTCGTGTTAAAGTTATCCAGGACTGAGTGTCTGCGTGCCGGGATGTTGCTGTCTACCGGAAAATGACGGAGGATGCGACAAACTGACGTTTTGATGGCGGTAAGTGCGTAAAAGCTTCAAACTATGCTACCATTAGCTCGTGTTTATGGTTATGACTGCATATAAAGAAAAGGAGAAAGTAGTTGTTTGTAACAGAAAGCGATATAAATGATTAACTGGTTGCTTGCTGACAGTCAGTAGCGACGGTTTGTGCCTTACATTTATTAACTGACAGCCATTTGACAGCTGTATGTTGACTTTGGCGGCGGCCATTTTGTTTTCATTCGCAAACCACATGGTGGGACTTAACAACGGGAATCAAATAAACTTTATTTATAAAGCACGTTTAGAAGCAACCAGGGTTAAAATAAGTAAAATAACACAACATGGTAACAGAAAAATGTAAGAAAAATAAAAATTCTTGTTTAGTCCTCAGTTTAGTTTAACTTTATTCTTTAATTACTATTACGCAGATTTAAATGAACATATTTTCCTAAATGATATAGTCTGTTAAACTCCATTTTAATTTTGTAGAATAAATGTGTGTTGTAGCAGAAGTTGTTTTTTCCTTTTCATCCTCTTTTTGAACCTAAAACTTTAGAGAAAACTAGTGTATCGCAATTTCTTCAGATACATTTCTGTGTTTGTAGTGTTTTTATATATCATATATTGCACATAAACACTGGACTTATTTTCACAAATATTTGCATGCATATATAGTCTGAGGTATTGTAATGTATGTAGCATTTTATTGTGACCTCTCTAATTTGTTTACTTTCTTATATTTTTCATTCATTTCATTCAGTAGTTCTTTGTTTTTTACCTCTAATCCTTTTTTATGCTGCTGTTACTTGTAAATTTCCCCTCAGGGATCAATTAAGTCTTATCTCATATAAAAACATACATAGATAACACTTAGTTAAGCTTTCTCAGTCCCAGCTATGCACCATAGGTCCACTTAAATGTTGCCTCAGTCTTTATATATCCTGTATGTTCTCACTCTGATCGTCTTTGTGCAGCAGATCACACAGACTGATTCATGCATCTCATTTATTCTCCTGTCCAGAACAGTCAGAGGATGAACACCAACATCTGAGCAGTGTTTCAAAGGGTGGGCAGCACCCTCAGTGATCATCTACTGCTCCATCTACTCAACGGGAAACCAGTTTATGAGAGCCATCTGGTGGTGACACACGCTGCCACAGTTCAAGCAGAAGTAGGGTGGTCAAGAGTTAGTGAGGCTCATGGTGTCATGTTAGTGTGGCTCCACCCTGTGGTTAGTTTGTGAACATAGCCTTACAAATTGGTGATGATTTATTTGATAAATGTTCAGTGACAGTGGTGATGTAATGGTGACATTCTTTACAAGGATAAGGCTTGATTTACTCAGTACTTTTGATATTGTCAAAACACAGGCTATATCTTCTTCTCGCTGTGCCACACAGGGAAGATAGTGCAAGTACACAACAGTTCTTATTTTCAGGTGATTATACAGTATATTCAATTTCTGCCAATATATCTCCCTAAGTGCTACACACTGGACCTTTAATCTGTAAAGTAACTGCTAATTAAAGCTGTCAAATAACTGCAGTGGAGTGAAATGCACAGCTTTTTTGTCTGAAATGTAGCAGAGTAAAATAAAACAGCATAAAAGTCTGTATAGAGACGCTAAAGTGTAGCTTAAGTATAAAAAAATTATACTTTATTACAGCTGTGAAGCAAATGTACTGAGTTACATCAGCCTGAAACCTGAGGGAAATGTGAATGGACGCCACTGAGCATGAACTGATCGCACTGTACACACTGTTACTACACACACACACACACACCCAGCCCCCCAACACACTCACAAAGTGACACTCCAGCGTCATCCGGTGCCCAATACTCAGATTGTCCATACAGTCAGTGAGAGCAGTTTGTTGGTGTTTAGTTGCAGAAGATCAGTGAGTTTTATTCTGTCAGGGCACTTTACTTTGACTTTACAGAAATACTCCAGTAACTTCTTGGTTTAGGTATTTCACTTCTTCGTCTCTCACGTCAGGTAAGGCATTTATTACACTGCAAGTTTGACGTGGCTTCTGTTTTATAATTGTTTTGATATTGATTTGCTGCCTGATGAATCTGCTTGTCAAGTGTAAGCAGGCTGATATTGTCGTGTATGTGAATGTGTTTTCTGCCACAGATTTAGCATTTTGCTCATTTGAGCTACTGAATCAGACCGAATATGAAACAAGAATCACTAGAGCTTGGACGACAGTTTAACTTCTGCATAATCATGCAATAGGAAGATGGATTGAACCGCACATTTGCCCTTTTTTAACTTCTTAATAACTGTGGGAAGTCACATGTTTTTATCTGTGCAGGTCATTTAGTTTAGTTGCATTTATTTTGTCTTAAAAATCTGTTGGTAGGATCATTTCATGTAAGGTCACTCTTGGTATCCTGGTATCTTTGGATTCACTAAAACTCTTAGTTAGATGATTAAGTTAATTTAAGTTTATGAGGCTGTGTAGTTTTATTTATTGGCTTGTGAGAATGGATTTACAGCACTTTTTATTGCACTACATTGTGTGTATGGTTCGGGCTGCTGCTTTGATATCTGACTGTGTATCTTTGATTAATATTTAATATTTTTTAAAGTGAGTCATTTGATTAGGGAAGACTAAGATTTGGCTAATTCATGAGTTAGATTATTGCATTAAGTGTTTGTTTTTTGCTTGAAAAGACATACAAACAGGTACTACATGATGTAATAATTGTGTGATTGTTGGCTCTAAGTAGTTGGTCATCACCAGCTGCAAACAGTGTGTGCATGTGTTCATCTGTTAATATTTTATTGACAAGAGGATCTTGGCCTTTTTCCAACACGAATTCCCAAGCCAAGGGCTGGACTGAGAGTGATTGCTAGTGACTGCCTGTTGGCCGGGCATGTCACCACAGGGCATGGTTGTGCTCAGCCTGAGAGAACGACGCAGGGTCAGTGCGCACTCGTTGGAGTTTGCCCAGTAATTTAAGACACTTAAGTTCATGAAACTGTGTTTATGGAGAGGACGGCTCCGTCTGTCTGTGCCCGGGCAGAGGTTTGGGTGGCTTCTTGAATAAAGGGCCATCAGGGGACTCATGTAGACAACACAGCAGGGGGAACAGTGGGAGAAGCTATCAGCCAGTTGCAGTGGGTTGATACTAGACTTATGTATGAGTGATGGACTGAGCGTAATTGGGCAAATGCACCTGCCAAATTAAAATGTAGTGTTTAAGAATAAGTTTGTAACACCTTGGACCTTGCATTGACTACATTTACATGGACAAAATATTCTGGTTTTTGCCCTTATTCTGAAAAGTACAATATTTCTTTATTATATTTATAATGCTATTAAAACCTGAATAATACCGGCTTATCCCACTTAATCAGAAAATTATAAATTCAGAAAAAGACTTAATCCAGAATATCCAAATGAACTACGCTGTTAACATGACCCCCATCAATATTCTGAGTAACAGTTGAATATCAGCGTGCATGTAAACGTACCCATTGGTAGGACTGAGTATTGGTACTCAATACCCTTTACAATAGCTTTAACCCAGTACCAAGTAGTATCAAGACTTCCCCAGGCAAACTATACCCTTATGCGCTGAACATCTGATCCCAGACCGTCTTGACTCCATCCTAGATCTGAAAACTTTTTGTTTCTGCCGTGTCTGGAACTGGAAGCTGGTGAGCGGTCAGTTCAACTTTTGCCCAGTTAGCCCAAACTCACACAACAACAGGGGTTCACATCCGACACAGAGTCATTAAACGGCCCCAACAAACTCACTTCAACACTAAACTGGCTCGACTCTGTTGGTAAACCTATTAGTAACTGTTAGGTTACATTAGCCATGTGGTGCTAACAGTTAGCCCTGTCACTGTGTGAGCAAACTCCATGGATGTATAAAGATACTTGGATACAGTGTTGGAGGCAGGACCGCTTTCATTCCAGTGAAAGTTGCTCAACCGCTGCGTATAGAATTACTGATGATCGGCACTGCTTCTGCACCATGTGGCCCATAGTGCAGGCTCATTTAGAGACATTCGCCAGCCGAGCCGGCTACTTCCTGTTAAACGCCCTGCCAACTTTGATGGGGATGAAATGATTTAATCATGCAGCTCTCCTAGACTTTCCAAATGGTATCGGACCAAATGGGCCGAATTCTGATTGTGAAACGAGTCATTTTGCGGGGATTTACAGATGTCTCTTACACAACATAAGTCTATGAGGAAAAGTCTTTTTGGGCCACAGGGCATCACATGTCGTACCCAGCAGTTGTAGTTACACTACGAAAATTGTCCTCACTGCCTGGCGCACTACCTAGAGGCCTGACGGACCCTCACTGATGTCCCTGCAGCGATCTCACACGCACACCCATACAGGCTGTGGCGTCGACAGGTCAGAGTTGGCGGATCAGTGAGCTGAGATGCCTCCAAAAATGTTAAAAAATAAGGCTATACTACTCGCCTCTCCATTCATTGGTATCAAGTGAAGCACTCTCTTGGTATCTGTATCACTTTAAGGATACTGGTATCATCATTTTTTACGCAACACCCAGCCCTAATCATTGGTTGATGGCTGTCTGCGTGTGTGAAGAAAGGAGCTGAGCTGTCAGCTGATTCCCCACCAACCTTATCTCAAAGGCAAACATTACATATTTGCTCAAAAGCTAAATGGCAAAAAACAAATGAGCCGTCTGTAAACACAATTTGAGGGGACCTGACGGACCCATTATTTCTGACATTACTAACTAGTTTTAAATATGCTCAGTGTAATCGTATCATGCCAAGAATGCCTCTCATTACTCCATGTGTGTGCGTGTGGTCGCGCCCACGAGTTTGTGTGCATGACTGCACTCATGTGACTGTCCTTCACAGTCAGTGATCAGGCTTCAGGGACTAGGAAGCAATCAGAAATGACATCTATTGATCAGCCTAGAAAACTCCCCCAAATCAAGCTTTAGGAAGGGAGACCTACGTCAGGAGTGCACAGCAACGCTCAGTGATCAGCTCTCTGTGTACAAATAACATTTACAAGAATATGTCTGCCTGTTATTGAAGCAGAGGACTGTGCATAGTCCCCTTTTTGCTTCATTAGTTATGGTACATTATTTATTATTTCTAAAGGTAGAATATGAGACTGTTTTTACCAGATGACTGTAAGCACAAAGTCCAGCAGCAGTTTGGTGGGAATGCTGGGAATTCCTAGCTGCTTCCTTTGGTTTCCAGCTTGGTGTGGTCTGCAGTCTGGTGCTGAAGGGCTGCTGGGGTTTTCCATTGAGTTTTCCTCTTGTCATCCATCGATTTGTTTAGGTTCGCCATGGCACATGCGTTGCCATGTGGCTCAACGGCTCACATGGTACAGTGAGAGTCACTGTAAGGCCAGGAGGATTCCCTGACCTTTACAAACAGCGAAGAACAATGAAGATTGAAGTGTATTGTGTCAATGTTTATTTCAGGTTTTTAATGATGGACAGGGTTCCAGTTGATCCTTAAAAAGTCCTTAAGGGAATTGAAGGCAGATCGTCAGGCAGATTAGTGTAGTGGTTGTTAAATTGATCTTAAATTTAATCCCCAGTGTCATTAAAAAAGTCTTAAATCCAACGTACCTTAAGCTGTAGGGACCCCAGATGGAGAATCAAATTGTCTTTCTACCAGCATCACTGTTTTCTCTGTCTCTTATTCCTTGTGTCTGCATGTTTCAGGATGGATCATCATGACTGGCAGCGAGGGAGAAGTAGAGGTCACAGGCGCTACGATGATGATGACGGTGAGAAACAGTTTCCCTGCAATAAAGTAAAGTGGGCAACTGTCCTGGATCCTCTAAGAGTCCCGGGTAAACTGTGTGGGAAGTGATTTGTTTTACAGTAATGTGATCAGCTGTTGTTTGGGTTTGTATTATTATAAAGCTGAGTATGTGCTGCTATTGCATGCAGTGTGCACACAATCAGGACATACTGCTTCTGTATACCATTGTGCCCTGAACTTTGACCCTCTTGTTCATATGTCACATTGACTTTGGTAACATACGTCAGCCAGTCTCTAGCTGTGTCTGTCTGCTGTTGGTTGCTGAACTGGTAGCATACAGTGGGTTTATCAGAGCTTTTTTTATGCCTACATGCCAGTGATAGCTGTGACAGGAAAAAATATGGTTTTCGGTTGTCTGTACGGATGTCCATTGGTCTGCCTGTCCATCTGTCTATCTGTCTGTCCCAGTCTTGTGAACCTGATATCTCAAGAATGCCTTGAGGGACTTTCTTCTAATTTGGCACCATCTGCCACCTGGACTCAGTGGCCTGATAAGATTTTGCTGGACAAAGGTGAAGGTCACTGTGACTTTTTCTCTCTCATTCACCTTGAGGGAGTGTCCTCAATTTGGTACAAATGTCCACTTGTACTCAAGTTGGAACTGATTAGATTTTGGTAGCAAAAGTCAGCAAGTCAAGTGACCTCGCAGAACATGTTTTTGACCATAACTCAAGAAATTATTCACTAATCATGACGAAATTTCACAGAAATGTCTAATAGAATAAAATGATAATACGATGTAATTCTATTTCCAAAAGGTCAAAGTTGAACTTCACTGTGACATCATAATCCTCTGCATAAACACTTTTCTGGCCATTACTCAGGATCATATCTCAGGAACAGAAGAGGAGATATTTTGTAGCTCTTCTCGGCATACAACCATAAATTGGTGACTCTAATTTTTGTTTTTAACTAAAAACGGCTGCCTGCTGCTGCTGCTGGAAACAGCTGGACCAAACAGTACAGTTGCAGCTGTAAAACTGGAACAGTGAGTTGTGTAGGAGTGAATGTAATTTAGAAAAACATGAGGATAAGTGTGAATTATGTAACTCCATCCACCCTCCCTTTAAAAGCATAGCTTCACATTTTAGGAAGTTCCCAATTTCCTTTATTTGTACTAAGCTAACTCAAGCTAAGCTTACCATGCAGACGTTGGAGTGGTTCTGATCTTCTTATCTAACTCTTGGTAAGGAATAGAAAACACTTATTTCCTAAAATGTCCAATTTTTCTCAACAAGACAGATTTTTTTGTGTTTAGATTAGCTCAGGTCAAAATGCTTTTATTGGCATAAATATGAGATGAACACTATTATCAAACATAATTGAAACTCCCCAAACAACTGTAGACATTTCTATTTGCCTGTGCGTCTGTGTGTTTACAATTCTGTTAACACTTGCTTACTAACGAGGACTCTGCTTTCACTCCACAAGCTGTTACTGTATTGATCCGGCACTTACATGTTCTCACTCTCTTTCAGAGGCCCAGCCGGTCTACATCGGTGTTCCAGTTTCCCACAGACGGAAAAGGCGCAGACATCATTCCTACGCCAGCGACGCTGACCGTGAATCCCGGCACTCGCACTATGATCACCACTCACACCGTGAACACTCGCACAGGGGATATTACCATGACAGAGAGGAGCACTATGACGATGACGAGGGCAGTGTAGAGCGTCATGAGCACTCCGACCCCTCAGGTTAGACAGTACATGTCTATATAAGATGTGTGTCCCATAATGCCATTGTCTGCATACTTTGATAAAGTTATTCACTATACTAGAGTAACCTGAACTCAAACAAGTGCTTTAAACAAGCACTGCACCAGTATTTTCCAAATACCAACCTGTCCAAGAGTGGTAACACGACATCTGTGTCTATCCTTGGTTCCCTTCTCTTCTCTCCAACGAGAAAAAACTACACTAGTGATCCTCACTGTCCGTTGCTTTCTTTTTTTAACCTATTTCCTTCCACTTCCAAGGCTTTTTAGGGATCTCCACCACACTCCAGGCGGCTGCTCTGTCGCTGTGGTCTCTTTCTCCTCTCTGCCCCCTTTACCTCTGGCTGATTGACATTAGAGATGTACAGATCCAGCTTTTTCGGTTTCGTGTATCCCGATGCTGTGGCTTTGAGTATCGGCCAATACCGGATACCGATCCGATACCATGGTTGACCTAAAAAGCTGTATACCTTGGAGTGTTCAGTGTGAAATACCTCCACACAGCAGATTATCTCCCTCCC
>JAPZEB010000011.1:25097139-25116007 GCA_029783705.1 Chaetodon striatus
CATGCCACACTGCAAACATTGCTCAGGAATGGCCCAAGGAATGTGACAAAGACCTCAAAGTGTCAACCTGGCCTCCACATTCCCCAGATCCCAATCTGATTGAGCATCTGTGGCACGTGCTGTTACTCCACCTCACAACCTTCTGAATTAAATGGATCGGCCGCCGACGCACTGGTGCCAGACACTGCAGGACACCACCACAGATCCTGTGTCCATGCCTCGACAGGTCAGAGCTAAGTCGGATCCAAAGAGGCCACACCTTGGATTAGGGGTACACCTGGGGTACCAGCACATCACAGGAATCCTTAAGAAGATTGGGACCTGGGAAATTTGGAAGCCAGGCCATTTCTTAACTGTTTTTATAGTGTGGCATGGTGCTTTTTTTCTGCTGGGGGGCCACTGCCATTGGGGAGTGTTACCATGAGGGGAGGTACTTAGTCTGCAACGGTGTTTGAGTGGGTGGAGCGTGTCAGGTGGTATCCACATGAATGCCAGAACCAAAAGTTTCCCAACAGAATATTGCATCGTTACAGGATGATCAATGTTATTCACTTCACCTGTCAGTGGTTTTAATATTTTAGCTGATTGGTGTAAATCAATGTATGTAAACACTGGGTTACTGTATGAAGCACGAGCGCATGCCCTTGGTCATCTGGTGGGAGGGGCTTAGGGCAGAGAGGGGTAGGCTTCAGGAGGAGGGTGTATTTTCAAATTCAGACGGCCTTTTCCAGATCTCTGCTCACCCGAGCTTTAAGATGTACCCCTGCTGACAAGTGAACTGTGCCTATAAGAGTGAAGGAATGCCCCTTTAATATCTTCATATTCAACACACTCAGTTGTGCCTGTACACTGTCACTATCTGAGCTGTCATTGATTTGTAATCTGCTAATCTCCTGTTGCCTGTGGGGGTAAAAAAAAAAGATTATTTCAGGTCTGCTCACAGTTAACAGATGGCATCAAGTGACACAGTCCCTCTATGTGTGTGTGTGTGTGCGTGTTTTGCTTTTTGCTTGTTGCTTTGGTGTTTGTGGTTTATGAAAAAGTTGAGCCTTGTTTTACAGAGTCGTCAGAAATACTTAATCCCTCTAATCCACACAGCCTGGTAGCTGTTATATTGTGTTTGTGTGCTTGCACCTGTGCAGATTTCTAAGCTTCCGTTGTTTCCCTGAGCTTAACTGTTTGAACCTCTCCCCAAAAAGTACAACAATGAAGAACATTACAGATTCAGTCACTTGCTTTGTCTTTCACTGTTAACCAGCTGCTGTAATATGCGGTGTGAGTAAACGTCTTGACAAGAACTTCCAAGTAAAAATGAAATCAGGCTTGTGACCCCTGAGTCTGGTTTAATTATTTGTTTACAGACGCTGCCTGGCACCTTCAGCTTCTGTGTTTTGATCAGTACGCATGCTAATACAGTAAAGTACATGACAACAACTCACTGTAATATAGCAGCAGATGGCAACTTGAATGGACAACACTTAAATTAGTTGATAGTTTGGGAGGCTGAAGTGTCTTGTGTATGGACTAAGAAGTAAGGAGAGAGTGGGAGAGGACCAGTTGTTGAATTGACTCCGAAAGCAGCATTAACAGATTATGGAGAGATTTTAATTTAAGCACCCACCACTCCACTGCCACGTGCTTCCTTGGTTAGGAGGAGGAGGGGCGCACCAAAAGAGCTGATGCAATACAGTGTGGTGGGATTTTATACGTTCACTTGGATTTGTTCATGCACCTGATATGATACTGATATCGTGGAAAACAAGTGAAGAGTGCACATCCTCTTTAACAGCTTTGTTAGGCTGAAACCTAAACTGCAAGATGGATAAAAGTTGAGGTCAAAAGTTTGTTTTTGATCTGTACTAGTCATGCTAAAGCAATATAGAGATTGGCTGGAAGGTCATTTGAGGATAAAGTTGTTGTCGTTAGTGTGGGGTGCAGGTATAACTTGTGAATGAAGAATATATACAGTGTTGTAATTCTGCGTCTAGACTCTGATCTTGTCACTTTTAACCAGGAAAGAAGGACTGAGGACGGAGTGACAATAAATGCTCAATGGACTGCACTTGTATAGCATTTTTATGAGTCCTCTGACCAATCAAAGCACTTTTACACCACATGTCACATTCACCCGTTCACACACAGTCACACACTGGCAAAGGTTACCATACATGGTGCCACCTGCTACTCAGTGACCATTCACACGCACTAATCACCGATGGAACAGCCATCAGGAGCAGTTTGGGGTTTAGTATCCTTCCCAAGGATACCTCAACATGCAGAGCAGGGGAGCTGGGGATCACACCACCAATCTTCCGATTAGTGGATGATCCGCTCTACCTTTGAGGCACAGCCACCCCCAATAATAGCTTTCCCTGTTGGGGAACGTAGATCCAGAGCCTGCGGGTGGTTGCTGGGGTGGAGGAGGGGTTTATAAAATGCTATATGAAGGAAGGGTGGCAGCAAGTGAGAGTGTAGCTTTCAGGTGAGCAGTGTTGGCAGTAAGAGAGTGAGCAGTGATGGCAACCACCAAGTCAGTAGGAACATACCTCTGGGAAACATAAATGTCCGGGCCAAATTTTGCACCAATCCATCGGGTAGATGTTTGAGATATTTGACTGGATAAATGAAAATGTTAAATGCTGGTGACCCTAGATGAAAACTTGGGGAATTACCAAAGTTATTATGATTCATACTTGAAGACATTTCACTCCGAAAGTCGTAAACCCAAATACCAACCAAGGTTTCAGCAGAGTTCCTGCCAGAAGTTAGGAAGAAAGAAATGGTGTGCAACAGGAAGCACTGTTGTCCAGGTCTAAAGAGGAGCTAACTTTGGGTGTTGCTTTGTTGTGGTTGTCCAAAATCTTGCGTGTCAACTTCTGTGACAACCCACCACTTGATGCCACCTGTACACGTGATCTTTTTAGCCATCAACACACTATACATGCCAGTTGATCATGGCATACATAAGCCGCTGGGTAAGATCACCTGAAGTGCAACATGGCTAAAACAAGTGATATCTGCTCATTCTGTTCTTCTGTCTTCTGCCAGCTGAAGAATAAATTCATGAAGAAGATTCCTCGTGATGCCGAAGCCTCCAACGTCTTAATCGGTGAGGTGGATTTCCTGGAAAAACCCTTCGTCTCTTTCGTACGTTTGGCTCAGGCCACGACTCTGGGAGGCCTCACTGAGGTCCCTGTGCCGACTAGGTGCGTGTCTCCTGTGTCCCCCTTTTTTAATCTCTCTTTGGAGTGTTTGTGTGTCTGCATTTATTCGCGTCTTCTACTTTTCTGACAGGTTTCTCTTCATCTTGCTGGGTCCTCATGGCAAAACCAAGTCTTACAATGAGATTGGAAGAGCAATCGCTACGCTCATGGTGGACGATGTAAGTGACTGGCTGTTAGACCACCCTGATGGACTACACTCATACACGTTAACTTTGATTTAATTCCCTGTCTTATTTCCTGTCAGCTGTTCAGTGATGTCGCCTATAAAGCCAGGGACCGTGAGGACCTGATTGCAGGTGTCGATGAGTTTCTGGATGAGGTGATTGTCCTCCCCCCAGGAGAATGGGACCCAAAAATACGCATCGAGCCTCCAAAGAAGGTTCCATCAGCAGAAATGAGGCATGTACATTTAACCACATTTAAATCTGCAATAACTGATTTTTTTGGCCACTTGGGGCAGTGGAAACAAATTGTGAATACAACACTGACATATGATAGCATTTTAAGGTGGAGGCGGAGGCGTTATGTTTTTGTGTTGTCCACACGTCCATCCATCCCATTGTCGTAAACAGTATCTCTTGAACGCCCCGAGGAAATTTCTTCAATTGTGGCACAAACTTCCACCTGGGCTCATCAATGGATTAGATTTTTGGTGGTCAAAGGTCAAGGCCACTGTGACCTTGCACACGTTTCATTCTTGTGAATGCAATATTTCATGAATGCCTTGAGGGAATTTCTGCAAATTTGGCACAAACGTCCACTTGGACCCAACAATGAACTGGTAAGATTTTGGTGGTCCAAGGTCACTATGACCTCTAATCATGACAAAATTTTGCACTATGATGAAGTGATGACATTTTATATCCAAAAGGTTAAGGGTCACCTTCACTGCGACATCATAATGTTCTGCAAAAACACTTTTCTGGCCACAACTCAACATCTGGTCTCATACTGAATTGGTGACACTAATCTAGGGTGTCCATCTTGAAACTGTGCTGACTGTATATATCTTCTGTTCTTTTGGGAGGAAGATGTGTCTGAGAAAACAGTGACAAATGGACCGACAGTGAAGTCCGGGCTTTACTGAGCACATTTGTTAGGGTAGAAATACATTGAAATTTTGACTCCTCAAAGCAAAATATAAGAGTTTTTGATAGCTGGCTTACCTTACTTAAGCGTTACAGTTGGCGGTGATACTGCAAACCAACAGACGTCCTTGAAGGTATGTAATTCTAGGGGGAGCTTCTCAGTGGGCAGTTCCTCTTAGGGAGTTGCCCAATCTCAGAAACCATCGGCTATAGATCTGACAACTTCAAGCCTTTGGGGTCGAGGGACAATATATTTGGCTGATATGGTGTAGCAAGCAGATATCTGGGCCAAGACTTCCTCCTCCATAAGCATTCTACGTCTCCACATGGACTATTTACCTTACCTGTTCAAGCGTGATTGGTCAATATTACTTGGACTACAGACATAACCAGAACACCAACATCTTGTCCCGTCACCGACAGATTAGGCGTCCACAGAACTATTTGAGCTGAAAACACCTATTGACACACTGTTACAGCAGTTATAGCAACTGTAATGTCCATATCTTTAGACTGCTTTATGATCACTACCTTTAAGTGAGTCCAGTCCTGACCCTGACACATTTTTCTGTCTCCATGTTTCCTGCAGGAAGTCAGTGCTGAACCTGAACGAGCTGGGTCAAATGAATGGCTCGGCCGGTGGAGCAGCTGGAGGAGAAGATGAGGAGCTTCCGGCTCCACATGAGCTCGGAGAGGAGCTGAAATTCACTGGGAGGTATAAGAGGATCATTTCATATGTCACACTTAAGGCCCTGACACACCCAGCCGACGGTCAAAGCTGATAAGCCTCCGTGGCCCTTGTCAGTGCGGTGTATCCTGCACTGTAGCCCCTTGTCAGCCCCTGTTGGCTTTTTTTGGTGGCTGTGAAGCCCGTTGGCAAATTAAATCACTCTGATTGGCAGTTTAGCTCAGCGCACAAGAAGAAAAATTAAATGAGGAAAGTAAACAAAGAGCTAAAGTCAAGAGGAAGTGAGACCAAAACAAACTTGTTACTTTAAGTAAGCTACAACTTTTTTTTTTTTTTTTAGCTGCCATTGAGCTCTTAGGCAAAAATGTTTCGTGATGGTTTGTGTTATTGTTCACTAGCGCATGGTAAATATGCTTTGTTCCTTTAACATTGGATTGTGTTGTTACTGTGCTAACTGGCTAACTAGCGTCAATGAGATGTGAGGTGACACGGCAGAGGGACTTAATCGCTGTTAGTTCTTTGACGTCGGTTTGGTGTGTCTGGGCTTTTAGATCCTGGTTCTGTCACCTGAACGATGTGCTCAACCTTTCACTGATAGGGTTGGTGGTGGATTATGGCTGGACATCAAAAGGAAGATCCCGTGGTTTTGTAGTGACATCTACGACGGCTTCCATATCCAGTCCATCTCTGCAGTGCTCTTCATCTACCTGGGCTGCATCACCAATGCCATCACCTTTGGGGGACTGCTCGGGGATGCTACTGACAATTACCAGGTCTTCATAAAAGCAGCAACTAATTAACCAATCCAAGAACTTTCCAGCCAGCATTTTATCCGACCATACAGGTTAATTGACGTCTGTCTGTCCCTTCTTTTCTCAAAGGGGGTGATGGAGAGTTTCCTCGGAACTGCTCTAGCAGGGACTGTCTTTTGTTGTTTCGGTGGGCAACCTCTCATCATCCTCAGTTCAACTGGACCCATTCTCATCTTCGAGAAACTGCTTTATGAATTCAGCAAGTAAGCAAAAGCACATAGATGTGTACAGTACGAATAACCAGATGTGAGGCGATGTGAGCACTCCCACACTTTCTGTCTCCACAGGGGCAATGATGTAGACTACATGGAGCTGCGTCTGTGGATTGGCCTCCACTCGTGTCTCCAGTGTTTCCTGCTGGTAATCACAGACGCCAGCTACATTATCAAATACATGACCCGCTTCACAGAGGAGGGTTTCTCCAGCCTCATCTCCTTCATATTCATCTCTGATGCCATTAAGAAGATGGTGGGTAACACGTGAAACAGACAAACATCACATGTTCAGATGGAGAGCAGAGCTCAGTGACATGAGATGACGCTGGTTTGTTTTTCACAGGTAGGAGCTTTGAAGTATTACCCAATCAACCGCGGCTTTAAGCCCGACTACATCACTGCCTACAAGTGTGAATGCATCGCACCAGACCAGGGTGAGTCTTCAAACTCTCTTAGTTTCCTTTACATGTGATCATATTAAATGGCGATGGATTAGCGAGATAAAAATCTTTCCTCTACTGGAACAACTGGTTTGCTAATTAAAACATTTAGAGAGGAAATGAAATGGGAAATTTGCTTTGTTTTTGAGAGTCAGATGAGAAGGTGGATATTGACCTCATGTCTGTGCATTAAATACAGAGCTGCAGTCAGGATGTGGTTAGCCTAGCTTCATCATAACAGGAAACAGCTAGCCTGGCTCTGCCTACCAACACCTCTAAAGCTCACTAATAACACATGGTGTCTCGTTTGTTTAATCCATACCTAAACTAGGGATTTCATGAGAACTAGAACCTATGTACCAAGTCAATACCAACAACAGTGAAATTCCATGATTCTCAATACCCAATGCGATAGTAAAAACCAAAATGTACTGCACAGACGCTGTCACTTTTTAACAAGCTGTCCAATCACAGTGGAGGAGGACTGTGACAAATAGCCTTCCACAAAGACCAACGGCCACATCTTACAAGTGCTGAACAACAATGGAGGAGAAATATGTTAATATACTTGAGGCTATAAATTCATATATGTTTCCTCACCCAGGAAATGTCATCATGGTGGATCATCATGGATGAATAAAATTAAAATGTAATTGTTTTTAATAAGGGATTATATGTTTAAGAGATAGGGTAAGGAGCTCGGACATCCGGAGGGAGCTCGGAGTATAGCCGCTGCTTCTTCGCATCACAAGTTGAGGTGGTTCAGGCATCTGATCAGGATCCTCCTGGGTGCCTTCCGTACCCCTGATAGGAGGCCCCATGGCAGACCCAGAACATGCTGGAGGGATTACATAGCTCATCTGGCCTGGGAACATGGATGAATGTTTTCATACATTTTGGTTTTTACTATCGCATTGGGTATTGAGAATCATGGAATTTCACTGTTGTTGGTATCGACCACTAAATTCCTCGTATCGTGACATGCCTAACCAACAGTGAAACCTAAAAATGACAATTTGTGGTTTTATGGGGACGTTATATGCTGGATCTATTTCTTGGCGAACAACAGCTGGACTGCACAGAAGTGCTTGTCAGATGGATGCGTTTTTGTCTAGAAATAGCAAATTTTATGTAAATTATTGTCGACTAGTGAGCTTTAGAGGCGTTATGATCTTCAGAGGTAGGGGTATATTTGAACGTAAGACAAAGAAAGGTAAGTTTCCCCCTGCTTTCAGTTTTTACGCTAAGCTAATCTAACCACGTCCTGACTCCAAAATGTAAGATTGGTACCAATCCTCTTATTGCTCTCATGGAAAGACAGCAAATCAGTGTTTCCCAAAACTCTGCTTTTAATGACATGACATGCCCTGACATGACATTAAAATTTGTTTTGATATACACATGCTCATTTAGAGGGTGAAGAATTCCTTTAAAAAGATATTTCAGTGTGATCAGATGCAAATATTTGCTCTTTACTCTGTGATGATTTGTGTATCTTGTCTGTTTCTGCCTCGTTTTTGGATTCTGTCTGACAAAGTGAGTATGCAAGTCGTGTTTGAACATTTTAAGTGACTTGGTGAGCGGAATACTCCACCAAAGACCTGCTTTTAGCACACACTCACTTCCTGTTGGCTTGAAAGATGGTTTTTAAATAATCTAAAGTATTTCTTAAGAAGTTCTAAGGACTGTGTGGATGTGGTTTGATCAGAGTTTGATTTTAACACTGCTCTGATTGATGCACATATCAAAGAAACAGAGGAGCCCAGACAAAACAAAACATACTGATGGAATACACAAACATGTCATGTGAAACAACCAAAGCTAGCTTCAGCAGATGATAGTACGGTCATGGCTCATTCCTCAGAGCCCTACAGCTTATGGATTTTTCCTACTTTTTCTTGATATTTTCTTTAATTTAATTCTGGTTACTTTATATTGAACACTACACTGGATTTTAATTTTGATGTTGCCAATCATTAATTTGGTTTTCTCTCTTCCCCTCTTGTGTCTTTGCTCATTAGCATCTGCTCTGGGCTTGAATGTTTCAGCTCCACTCGCAGACGATAACATGACTCTGCTGGTAAGTGACAAAGGAGAAAAACATCACTCACTTTAATCTTTTCTATCCCTCTTTGTTAAAGGAAATGGTCACAGTTGCACTTATTAAACTGAGTTGCATCTCCCGTTATTTGGGATTTTGTTGATGTCACTAAGCGTTGGCTAAAGCTTGATTTACAGAAATCAGGCCCACATTTATCAAGCATCTCAGGGCAGGAACCCTGTCCCAACTGGCCGGAAAATTCTCTTAGTGATACGTTTTGTGTTCGTACTTTTGAACTTGTGAGCTGATAATTAGGAGAGCTCCAGAGATCTTCTAGGCTGTCTCGTGTGTGACAAAGACTTTATGATGAGAGACTCGTTGTTGAGGTTGAGAAATATCCTGAGCTAAACAACCCACAATTCCGTCATTATGAAGACAATGGCCAAAAAGATATTACCTGGCAAGTCATAGCTCTGGAGATCGGCTCCTCAGGTGAGGGGCTGTATCTGTGAGTGGAAAAAACATCCTTGTGAGGAAGCATTTCTGCTCTGCACGCACAAAATGAAGTCTGCGAGTACAGTGTACAGACCCCCTCTACACGTGCACTCGACTCTACCTTTCCGCTCGTTTCTGCGCGATGCAAAAACTTGCATTTTGAGACTGGAGGCGGGGACAGTGACTGGGGTCTCTGCTCCTTTGATTGGTTGAACAGTGGCTGATGTCTCCGCTTTTTTGATTGGCCACATACTGATCATGACCTTTGATTGGCTGTTTGGCTTGTCAGTCGAAGATGAGACAGGAAGCAGCTTGAGAGGGCAACTATTTTCATGGGGACATCATGTCAGAGCTGTCAAGTTTATGCTATGTAAGTGACTTTCAGACTTCTCTAAGAGTAATCCTCTGCTGAAAGTCAGTCAAACTTTCTGTGTGACTTCTAGGATTGATTCTGAGATACTTGATAAATTTGGGCCCAGAAGTGCTGATAGTGAAAAATTAGTATTCAAGAGTTAAACATTGCAGAGCTCTGTGGCTCCTGTTTCTATGTTCTGTATTGTTTTTTCGTCTGTTATCGCTTGTCTTTCTCTTTGGCGTCTACTTCTCCACTCCTGAACCCACCCTTCGATTATCCCTTCTCGACCCGGCTTCCTCCTCTTCTCCCCACTCTTCTCCTCCACCCTCGTCCTGTCTTTGTAGTTTAACTTGACAGACCTGGACTGGAGTCAGCTGAGTAAGAAAGAGTGTGTGAAGTATGGTGGTACGCTGGTGGGGAGCTCCTGTAAGTATGTCCCCGACCTGGCCCTCATGTCCTTCATCCTCTTCTTCGGCACCTACTCCATGACTGTTTCTCTCAAGAAGTTCAAGTTCAGCCGCTACTTCCCGACAAAGGCAAGACAACCTCATACAAAGCATTTATTGTTACCCCACAATGGCTTTAATGTTGCTCTCCCGCCCTGCGCAGAAGTCAACCTGCATGTGAAATGCTAGATTCTTGTAATGTGGAGGATAGTTATCAAAGCATGAAAGCAGTCCAACTTAAAGGATAAGTCTGGTGAAATTCTGTATTTTTCATGTCATTGGTTTAAAAAACACTAAACCACCTGTGCTCTACCTAATAGTATAGTCCGAGAGCCAGGTCCTGCCCTCACGATGTTTTCTGCTACCTTATTTTCATTATTATTTCCTGTTAGCCTGAACCTTGAGCCATCACGAGTTGATAACGAGCACCCCAAACTTGGGCTGTTTGATCTCAGGGGACCCAAAACCCCTTTTTAAGTACATGTTTGTTGACGATGAGAATATGGAATATCACCAGCTTTATCCTTCGAAGCTGCTGAATATCTGCACCAAATACCAACAGCTTTCTTTGGAAATATACCGATTGTAGCCAGCTTCATCCCTCATGTCTCCTTATCCGAACCTTAAACCTCCACATCAGTACCAGCACGTCTTCTCCCATGTTCTCTCCTCTGCTCTCCCTGAATGTGCTCCAGTTCCGATCCCTGATCAGTGATTTCGCCATCATCATTTCCATCCTGCTCTTCTGTGGATTGGATTGCCTGATGGATCTGGACACCCCCAAACTGCACGTGCCCACTGAGATCAAGGTCGACTCTTCCCTGAATACCTTTGACATCTTTCCCAAACTTTTTATATCACTGCTCGGATGCACTTCTTTCCCATGAGGATGAAATATTTATTGGTTTATAATCAATCATTTGATTTTGTGTGGATTTGTCAATGCAGTGATTCTCTTTTTTTCTGTCTTTATTTCCTCATGTACGCACCTTTCTCTTGTTCTGTTTCACATACATCTCCCCTCCTTGCTGTCGTACTACGTGTCTCCCCGTCCTCCCTTTGTCTTAGCTGAGGAAGCTAATCAGTGATTTTGCCATCTTCATGTCAATCATGTCCTTTGTGGGTCTGGATATGTTGATGGGGTTAGATACACCCAAACTAATCGTTCCAACCGAGTTCAAGGTATTTGATTTCTCACTAAAATATGTGAGCATGTGTATCTGTTTTTTTTTTTCCTTGTGCATGCAAGTAGTAGTGGAAAGTACATTTACTCATGGACCATACCTATGTAGAGTCTTTTCACCTGTTCTATATATTTATTTGTCCTTATTATGTGTGTGTGTGTGTTTGTGTGATCAGCCCACGCGTTCTGATCGTGGCTGGTTGGTAATGCCGTTTGGTAAGAATCCCTGGTGGTGGTACGTTGCCAGCTTTGTTCCTGCTCTGCTGGTCACCATCCTCATCTTCATGGACCAGCAGATCAGCGCCGTCATCGTCAACCGCAAAGAAAACAAACTGAAGGTAAAACAAACAATGTCATCAATACTAACTTGTTTACCTTACAGGGGGCTTAAAGATCTCTGTGTTGTGCCAGAATCGCCGCCTGGGGCTTTTTTAGATTTAAGAGATCTAGCCTACTGAGTCACAGGCTACGAAATATAACGCATTAGCTTCACATACTGAGTGCGCAAGGATGTTGCACGGGTTATTACTTCTCCAACTGTGAAGCACAATATAGAGGGTCACATTATTAAATAACCTCAAGTTTTGTGGGCACTACACACTGCGGTGTGTGTGTGTGTGTTTGCTAGCTGCTAGGTCACTATTTTCTTCCATGCCTCACCCCTCTTTACGCCATCGTGGTAAGAGCTAGAGGACACATCATACAGGCACACATCAGTATTTAAATGGGAATCATGCCGTCTAATAATTTAGTTTGTCATAAAAAAACACATTCACATGATTTTTTTCTCAAAGCATTCAGCCCTGCAGTCATGATTATAATTGAATAATTTTTGTCTTCCTGTCTTGTACACACTTGCAGAAAGGTTGTGGCTACCACTTGGATCTGTTCTGGGTGGGCGTGCTGATGGCTGTGTGTTCCTTCATGGGTCTGCCCTGGTACGTAGCAGCTACCGTCATCTCCATTGCACACATCGACTCTCTCAAGATGGAGAGTGAGTCCAGTGCACCTGGAGAGCAGCCACAGTTTCTCGGAGTCAGGTAAGATTATTCTGACTTTGTGTGTGTGTGAATCTTTTCCACTGTTTCCATTTAATACTGCATGATTCTTTATTTCTAGGGAGCAGAGGTTGACTGGCATTCTGGTGTTCGTTCTGACCGGACTCTCAGTTTTCCTTGCTCCAGTTCTCCAGGTAAGTTAGTAGATGCATGAACAAGGACATTTCTTTTTTCTTTCACTTTACACTTGCAGTGTGGTATTTTAACTGCTGTTGTGTTTATTTCAGTTCATCCCCATGCCCGTTCTGTATGGAGTGTTCCTTTACATGGGAGTGGCCTCACTGAGTGGCATTCAGGTAGATCTAAGGTCATGTTCTTACCTCTGTGTTTTACTCATGTACTCCATAGGACGTGTAATCCAAATTCTGTTTTTGATTCTTTGACAAATCAGGTAAAAGTGCTCAGAGTTGTAAGCGTAATTTATGTCATTCACGGTAAACAACTTTTAAAAAATCAACACAAGTCAACACAAAACATAGTGTAGTATATCGAAAAAATGTAAGGAAAAATTCATAGCATAGTATGTGGAAACAAAGCCATATTATAGTATGTTGTAGAAATGTCACTAAAAAAAGTTGTAGTATACAAAATCATAAAAAATGTCGTCCAAAACCATGAAAAAAAGTCATAGCATAGCATGTCGTCCAAAATTATGAAAAAAAGTCATAGTATAGTATGTCGTCAGAAAACATGAAAAAAAGTCATAGTATAGTATGTCGTTCAAAACCATGAAAAAAAGTCATAGTATAGCATGTCGTCCAAAATTGTGAAAAAAAAGTCATAGTATAGCATGTCGTTCAAAACCATGAAAAAAAAGTCATAGTATAGTATGTCGTTCAAAACCATGAAAACAAGTCATAGTATTGTATGTCGTCCAAAATTATGAAAAAAATTCATAGTATAGTATGTCGTCAGAAAACATGAAAAAAAGTCATAGTATAGTATGTCGTCCAAAATTATGAAAAAACGTCATAGTATAGTATGTCGTTCAAAACCATGAAAAGAAGTCATAGAATAGTATGTCGTCCAAAATTATGAATAAAAAGTCATAGTATAGTATGTCGTCAGAAACCATGAAAAAAAAAGTCATAGTATAGTATGTCGTGAGAAATCATGAAAAAACATCATAGTATAGCATGTTGTCCAAAATTATGAAAAAAAGTCGTAGTATAGTATGTCGTGAGAAATCATGAAAAAAAGTCATAGTATAGTATGTCGTCCAAAATTATGAAAAAAAGTCATAGTATAGTATGTCGTTCAAAACCATGAAAAAATGTCATAGTATAGTATGTCGTCAGAAAACATGAAAAAAAGTCACAGTATAGTATGTCGTTCAAAACCATGAAAAAAAGTCACAGTATAGTATGTCGTTCAAAACCATGAAAAAAAGTCATAGTATAGTATGTCGTCCAAAATTGTGAAAAAAGTCATAGTACAGCATGTCGTCCAAAATTCTGAAAAAAAGTCATAGTATAGTATGTCGTTCAAAACCATGAAAAAACGTCAAAGTATAGCATGTCGTCCAGAATCAATTAAAAAAAGTCATAGTATAGTATGTCGACTGAAACCATGACAAAACGTCATAGTATAGTATGTCGTCAGAAAACCATGAAAAAAAGTCATAGTATAGTATGTCGTCCAAAATTATGAAAAAAAGTCATAGTATAGTATGTCGTCAGAAAACATGAAAAAAAGTCATAGTATAGTATGTCGTTCAAAACCATGAAAAAAAGTCATAGTATAGCATGTCGTCCAAAATTGTGAAAAAAAGTCATAGTATAGCATGTCGTCCAAAATTATGAAAAAACGTCATAGTATAGTATGTCGTTCAAAACCATGAAAAAAAAGTCATAGTATAGTATGTCGTTCAAAACCATGAAAAAAAGTCATAGTATAGTATGTTGTCCAAAATTATGAAAAAAAGTAATAGTATAGCATGTCGTTCAAAACCATGAAAAAAAGTCATAGTATAGTATGTTGTCCAAAATTATGAAAAAAAGTCATGGTATAGTATGTCGTCCAAAATTATGAAAAAAAGTCATAGTGTAGTATGTCGTCCAAAATTATGAAAAAAAGTCATAGTATAGTATGTCGTTCAAAACCATGAAAACAAGTCATAGTATAGTATGTCGACTGAAACCATGAGAAAACGTCATAGTATAGTATAAATTAAACAGCATATGGACACGAGTAAAATAAAGTCACAATGAAGCCAGGGAAGTTTATTTTTCAGCACATTTCAGGAGCAAGGCAATTCAAAGTACAAAAGAAATACATTAGTAAACGACTGTTAAATAAAATCATCAATCATAATAAAACAATTAAATAAAAATAGAAACTGTACCATAGCATTTAAAGACAAAGTTTAGAAAGTAAAGTAATCGTGCTGTGGTTGAACAGAAGCAGGATATCCTTACAGTTAGAAAGTTGTAGAGACTGAGACATGTTCTGTGTTTGTGTTCCAGTTCTGGGAGCGTATCAAGCTGTATCTGATGCCAGCCAAACACCAGCCAGACTTCTCTTTCCTGCGTCACGTCCCTCTGAGACGCGTCCATCTTTTCACCCTCGTCCAGATTGTCTGTCTGGCCGTCCTCTGGATCCTGAAGTCCACCTTCTTGGCCATTATCTTCCCAGTAATGGTGAGTGTGTTACTGTGTCCTTCTTTATGAGCCATTTTTCAAGTTATCAGATACGTTGACTGTTTTGCATTTAAAGGTTAAATGAATAGTCCATTGACAGAGAGTTAACGGCAACTATCTGTCCCCTTATCCTCCGTCCACTGTGTGTAGATTCTGGGTCTGATGGTCGTGAGGAAGCTGCTGGATCTGATCTTCTCTCAACACGACTTGGCCTGGCTGGACGACATCCTGCCAGACAAAGACAAGAAGAAGGAGGATGACAAGAAGAAGAAGAAGGAGAAAAAGGCAGTGGAGCCAGAGAGCGATGAGGAGGTGAGGGAAATGTTGACAAATATAAAATTAAAAGATTTCTCAGCACACACTCAGATCCCGTGTCTGCCTGCCAACACACAGCTACTGTAATCTCCAAAGTTGGCGAGTGTGTGTCTCTTGTTTTCGGCTATTTACTGTGTATTTAAATGTGTGTCGCTCCATCTGTTGTGGGTGTGTCGTTCCTGGGTTTTGTTTGCTCTGACTAATACTGTACGTTTCTCCTCTCTGTCCCACAGTGTTGCTGAAAAGGCACTGTACAACACTTACTACAGTCTTTTTGTCTGTCCTTCCTCCTCTTAGTCTACCTGTGTACCTCTGTGTTCCAACACTTTAGAGACACTTGTTAACTCTTTTAGCGCCTCTGTGCCCATTATGACCACTGCTCATTCTGAAAGAAGGATAAGGCGAGTGCTTTTCTATATTTCTGTCAAAAAAAGTCACATTAAAGGAGTGGTCTCAGCCAAATTTTAAGGTCTGGTCACCACAGACAGTGAAATTAATCTGTGTAGTTTCATTTAATCAAATGAACAGCACAAAACAGTGCATTTTGGGACTATTTTCAGTGGCGGATTAATCTACATTTGATTCCCTAATGAGTATTTGGGGCAGCAGGACAGTGTAGAAGATTTTTTTTTTGACAGTAACAAAATTATAGAATATACTGAGCCTTATCCTTTAAATCCCAGTTTGCCCTGCATGCCAGCCTTCTGTTCTTTGTGTCCCTAAGCCCAACAGCGCTGTTCCCCATCCTGTGACGATCCCCATGGAGGCCATAGCGCCCCACACAGAGCCAGTCCCTGCTCCTGATAATGATAACCCTCCCACCCAGAGCCAAACCTCTGACTGTGAGTACGCCCCCCCTTTTCTTCCTCCACGCCATGTTGTGTTAATTTGATTAGTTGTTTAAATGTTTGATGGCATTTATTAAATGTGACAGGTAGAGTGCTAAGAGAGCTTTTGGTAGATGTCACTTGTGATCATGGGTGAGCTGTCTTTTAGAGGTTTGACATAAACAATGTCGTCAGGAAAATAACAGTAATGGTAAAGTGTGTCGATGCCATAAAAAAATAAAGTATAGAACTTCAGAAAAGGAGAAAAAAACCTGTCAAAGTAGAGTGTCCTAAAAGAGATTAGAAGAGCCACAGTACAGTGTAGTGAGTCCTAAAAGAGTCACAAAGTCCTAGTATAGTATGCTGTGAAAATGCGTTATTAACCCCTAAAGGTGAAGTGACTGTTACTATATTTTAGTGTTGTTGTTCATCTCTATTATCTTTGTGTCTGTGTGTTTGTACTCATGTGTTTACATGCTTGTGTTGCTTGTCTCGTTGTGTGTTGTGCACATGCTATCTTTGTGTCTCTGTGTGTGTGTGTGTTCTCTTACAGGAGACGAACCCTTACTCCACAGTCACATCCGATCAGAACGACTTAGACCGCAGGTACTGTGCGCCAAAACTGCACGACAGCAAACAGTGGCTGGGACGACGACACCATCACCTTCAGACAACAAAACACATAGTCACACCATAGAAACACACACTCTGCTCTCTTGTATTTAGACATGTATATTCAATGATAATATTAGGCATTTTATTTCCTACATTGCTTTGATCATGTAGGAGATAATTCAGAGCTCATGCATAGACAGAACTGTGTGTAACGCAGTGCATGAGGTGTTACGTAAGCTGCTTAAGTTATACATACTGTAGGTCAGCAGTTTTTGAAGTTGACACTTTCTATCAACAGAAAACGTCATCTCTGTGTCTACCTTTGAATTATAGATCATTGTACTCACTGCAAAACGTGTCATCTTCTCCTGGTTGGTCAGTCTGACCTGCCGTCCACGTGAACAGTGTCTCTGTAAAAACAGTTAATCAGACGTCAGTTTCAGTGTCAGGATGTGCACCTGAATGCAACACAAATTGCAGATTTGCATGTTGGAAAGTCTGTCAGTTATCTCTGCTGTTCCTTCTTGTGACTGTGCGTCGTCACCTCTGACACTTTCAACACCAAAATTAGAAAAGAAGTAAAGTAAACTCTTTAAGTCTAAAGCCTGCTATAGGTATTTTTGTTGTGAGTTTTTGTCTTTGAAGGCCTGTGGTTAATCCTTCAAAAGAGCTAGGATAAATTTTAGCAGCCGAGTTCCCTGAGCATTACAGAGGGATCATACGTAAGAGGACACTTTTTTAAAAAAAATCATTAATTCCAAATATGACTGCATCCTCTGATTTGACCGTCAAAAGTTCTGCTGCAAACACACTGTATATCACTATATTATGTTAGTGCAGAGGTGCTGTATGTCTGAGTGTTCACTGTATCTTTACTGTAAAGCAGAGGAGTAATAAACAAACATTTCAGCTGATGTCTTCCTCTGTGTGCGTTTTTTTAAGGCTTTTAAACCTTCAGTAAGACTGACGGAAAAAAACATCATGGTATAGTATATTAAAATGATGGCACAGTACGTCACATAAAAAGTCACGGTATAGTATATTAAAAAAAGTCAGTAAAGTGCGTGTCACTAAGGTCATCAAACTGTATGCCGTCAACGTGAGTTTTCCTCGTAGTATCAGATACCTGTTTTGTTTTTTAAGTCCTGTATTGAAGTTAGAAATTTCAGTATTGTGACATGCCAGATTGTTGTATTAGGCCCCGATCACACAGAAAGCGTTTTGCACATCACAAGACACAAGGAGCACCGCCCTGCCTTTAAAGATAAAAAATTTAATTGGATGCCACTAGTTAAAAAAAGGCTCGCTGCACTTTTGTATATTGTTGCCAGGCAGCCACCCCGTCACGTCCTTACCCTGACCTTCCCGTGTAATCAATCTACCGATTATTTAAAAAATGTTGAGGCGGAGGGTACTGTCTGTAGGGTTGAGTGTGAGAGGCTGTCAGCAGATAAACAGAGATCTGTGTGGGTACATGATACCCTAAAAAAGAGGCTGGATCACGGGGAGTACCACCAGTTGGTCCAGGAGCTTCTCCTCCATGTTTCCAGACATATTTTTGCGCTTGTGGGGGCAGTTTCAACCTGCTGTCTGTAAACTTGTCGTCCTGATGCCTCTCAAATCATCTGATTGGACAATGTGAAAAAAGACGACGAAAAACAGATGACATGGGGCGCTTTTCTTCTCTGAGTTGAAGTTTTTTCAACTCAAAGAGCTCAGAATGCTCCGGTAAAAATGGCAGGCACCTACAACGCATGAACATGTCATACTCTTGAAAAACAATTACAAAAAGGCGCCTCCAGCTGCTAAAACACTTCCTGTGTGATCTTAGAGTGCATTAACTTTAGCTAGCTGTACCTAATAAACTGGTAACTGAGTGTGTGAGATGGAGAGTAAAAGTGTAACCTGGTTCCACAGCATCACTCTGCACCTGAAGATCTCCTGCCCGGACTCACCTGCCCACTCCCAGACCTCCAGCCTCGCCCCCGGGGACGCTCCGTCACACCTGCCGCCACCTCCGCCGCCGCCGCCACAACGCCCACCCGTGCCCCAGGTCAGCATCCAGGTGGACTCGGACTGCGACGAGTCGGGCTCCTACCCCAGACAACAGCAACAGCTCCGCCTTTACCCCCCTCAGGACCGGCTGTCTCCTCCACCTGGAGCACACAGAGACTTTGATCAGAAACTGCACGCTCGCTTCTTTGACTCCTGCGCTGAGACCATCCTGTAGACGCACCGCCATGACCTGCAGTGCTCACACGCACACACACACACAAGGACGGTGCATTCAGCATTGAGATTATACCCATAATCTGCCTGATGTCTGTACTTTATCTCAGTTTAAATTTAATTTGTAGAGGCTGAGCCTACGAGCAGGAAGTGCTCTCTGACATATTAATTGTATCTTTATCAGATTTAACGCCACGT
>JAPZEB010000011.1:25322842-25332900 GCA_029783705.1 Chaetodon striatus
GGGTTAGCTAGCTAGCTACTGAAGATATAGCCTACTGAATGTATACACATGCTGCTTTTGCTTTGTAATGATTATAAGAGTGAAACAAAGACCGACCCTGCTGTACAGGAACCAGTGAAGGGAAGCAGGGGAACTTTGCTGATATCTAACTAGCTGTTTGTCATCGCAGTGTGCGCAGATGAACGTTGTTTGACTTCCCATGCTGGCAGCGGCACAGGATGAAGTCACACACCGCTCATCTGCACACACTGTGATGCCACACAGCTGGTTTAATATCAGCAAAGTTTCCCTTTATATTCATTGTCTTCTGTGTGGATCAGCAGTGATATGGTGGTTCACTTTGACACTGTGATCTGTAGCCTATAGTTGGACTTTAGCTTTTAACTATCTTTGTCTTTTGAACCTGTTGTTGCTGCTGAGTCAATTTGACATCCTGGATATATCCTTCAAACACAGACTGGAGACCCCTCTGTCTGCTTCTCTCTGGAATCACTGCTTCATTTCTCCAAAAATATGACAATATTTCTTCAGGGAGTGCAGTTAGTCACAGTGTGGGCTCCACGCTTACTCCGACAGCTTGTCGGACCGTCACAAAGGGGCGGGGCTTAGCAATTGGTCAGTTCAGCTCAGCGCACAAGAAGAGAAATGGAAGTGAGGAAAGCAAACAAACGAAAGTCAAGATGGCAAGAGATCCAAACAAACTTGTTATGTGAGGTAAGATTATGTTTGTAGCCTTTCAGCCCTCCAGTGGATATGGTTCATTATTGTTTGCGTTACTATTAGCTAGCGCACGGTAAAAATCTTCTGTTCTTTCAACATTGGGTTTTGTTATTCGTATGCTCACTGGCTAACTAGCATGTTGAATCCGTCCTGCCAGTCATCTAGGTTTCCTTTTTGAATGACGAATACAGACGACCACCGCCTACTGGTATGGAGAATTATAGAACGTATCTGCTAGTTGGCTATTGGTTGTTTGTGTGATGTGTTCAAGTGCAACTTTTTGGGCGAGACACAGGCGACGTGAGGCAACACAGCAGTCGGCCATTGGTTCTTTGATGTCAGTTTGGTGTTTCTGGGCCTTCAAAGTCCTGCATTCACAATCTTAATTCAGTAAAAGTACAAAATTATGAGCATCAAAACGTACTTTAAATACTCATTTTGCAAAATGGCCAATTTCAAAAAGGGTGGAGCTGATTTGAATTACTTTATATACTGTAATGTTGCTTAATCCGTAATAACATAACAATATATTAGTTTACTTACATTGTCAAACAAATGTAGTGCTGTAAAAAGTAATATACTGTCTCCCAAAATGTAGTAGAGTGGAACGGTCAAGTAAAGTAAGTACAGTGGTTAAGTAAATTCCACTGTTTGACTCTAAAATGATGTCAACTCTTATTTCAATAATAATATAAAACCAGTATCAACAACATTTCCCTAACCGGCATTTCTCAACAGCCGTGTGATCCTAAAGCAACAGGTTTGTGTTTGTGGTTACTGTTTGTATTGCTGAAACCGCTACATGGTCACCTCTCTAGTCACACAATGTTAGACAGCCATCTTTTGTTACATGCAAAGCCACATATTTGCCATTCAAATGTGTACAGCGCAGTGGATCTCTGTGGTGCTCTCAGCCTCACCAAGATTTCCCTGAGCTGTGCTGCCTGCCTAATGCACCACTGTCAGGTCTCTCAGATCTCTGTGTTGCTCTGTTAATGGGCCGAGCATGAAGGGGCAGTGATGCAGGGTGGAGGCCTCAGACGGCATGAAAGAGAGTCAGAACATCAAGACACGATATCAAAACTTAACTCCTGCTGTTTTTATCAGTGTGACTTGATTATTTTTATAAATATTTTATCATTTATTCTTTTCTTCTTGTATTTTCCAATTCAATAACAACAAAATTGGAATCAATAAAGGACATTTTGTTCTCATTAAACTGGCATATTTCTTCGACGTCGAGTTAACTGCTCTTACAATCACTACTGCAGCTTCTGCTTCAGCTGACAATGACAGTGATGGGACAGATATGACAGTCTCTGCTGATTGGTCAAGGCAAAATCAACACATGATGAAATATCCTGGTTTCACGAGAAAAAAAGAAAGTGTGTTGCACACTCTAACAAAGACGTCAACACTAGTGGAGACCAGACTAACTCTTAAAAGCAGAGGACGACTGCCTGTTGATTACATGGAATGCAAATGTCCCAGAGGGACACGGACTGGACTGGTATCAAGTGTTTTCTAGAAGACTAGCTAATGAATCCTGAGAGACGGACTAATGACCAGTAACAACCAGGGGACAGGCTCTGGCCCAAAGGAAGACAGTAAGACAGATCAGTGTGATAAGCAGGGAGATGAGAGAAGAGAAGGGCAGAATAAACATCAGCCGCTAGGAACAGTACAAGCAAACATGTCAAACATTCACTGAGTCCAGATTCACAAAGCTGAGGATTTTCACTTTATCCTAAATTAAATATTTGGACATTTTGGGATTTAAGTCAAAAAATAACAAGTCATTTCAGTTTTTAAAGTTTAAGTCTTGAGTAGAGATGTCAGTTAGTGTTGATTTTGCTTTTGATAGCCTAACACCCATTAAGCACCTAATATTTTTGGCAAAAATAGGACAAAATGACGTGAAATACAAGAGCCTTCTCCTTTCAGTTTGGTGCTTCATTGACTCAGTGAGCTTTAGCATTGCATTTCAAAGCACTATCCATTTAGAGGTGATGAAATTTGGATGTTTTGTGTTGTAAACGTCTTGCTGACAGACGGCCGGCTAGCCGCATTACCATGTAGAAACAAGGGATGGGCATTTTAAGTAACTTAGATATTCGAGTACTCAAATGAAATTATCATACAGTACTTGGGTACTTGCAAAAAAGTCTAGAAGTTCCCTGACGTGGAGCTCACACTCCTGGAGCAAGCAGGCTAAGCAAACAAGCGCTGAGTGATGCAATAAACTGGTCACGGCTCTACTATTAAATAAGATTTTGCCAATTTTAAATAGTAAAAAAAAATTATAAAAGTCAAGTTCGCATGTGGGGGGAGGGTGGCGAGTAGTTTCGTCTTAATACTTACATCTTAACAAGTAATCATGTCCATCCAGAGTGGAAATATGCCCACTGACCACCCTCCAGTCTCTAATAGTTACCTCATGTGAGCCTTGGCAGCTCTGCATTGCACACCACCTAGGTCAGGTGGGAGCTAGCTAGCAGCGCCACCCGTTCAGCGATTACTGCTGGTAACTCTGTCCCACCACCATGACAATCCGACGGTCTCCCCCAAGGTAGCCCCGGTGAGTATGCAGTTTCATCTTGAGTCTTAACACCCCCTAAGTACTGTTAACTATGTTAGCATCACGAGCCAGGTTGACACTGCTAACAGTGCTAACAGAGGTAACAGTGACAGCATAGTTAACAACGCGAAAGGGGTCTGCAGCTCAAAATTGAGTCAGTTACTCACCAGGATGACCAGGCCCATCCGTCACATGATCCCACGAGGCCAAAATATATTTATTCCCATTGACTTAAATTGGAAAGAGTCGTCTGTAAATCAGTGGATACATTTCTTTTTAACATCGCAACCCCAGAATGGCTTGTTTCACTATCAGGATTTAGTCTTTTCGGCCCGATAACATTTTGAAAGTTTCGAAGAGCCATACAGTTGAATAATTTTATCAGCATTCAAGTTAGCAGAGCGCTAAACAGGAAGTAGCTAGCTCAACCGTGGAAGTCTAGTGCTCTATGGGTCCAATGATGCAGAAGCAGCGCCATCCATCTGTTTTTTTTATTTTTATACATGGCAGTTCAACGTTTTGGGGTCATTTCATACATCTGTCATAGGATTGAGCAGGGCCCCGCCTCCAAGATTGTATCCAGGTCTCTTAATACATCCATGGTAGAGACTGGAGGATGGGCACAATGTTAACACAGCAAATCTGTTGGATTGGGACGGCGTTATTAGCGGTGATCACTAGAAGATCAACGCCACTTGCTAGCTCCCACCAGATCTGGGTGGTGTACAGTAGAGTAGACTGAAACGGTAGCCAAATTACCTATTGACAGGCGTGCGTAACTGTCCCAAAAAATTATTGGAGGACTCTGGGAAGCTCTGATGAGCATTTTCTCTATTGTCGGACATTTTACAGACTGAACTAGCTCTGGTCAGTGGTGACATGTGACAGGAACCTGACATGATCCAGCCTGAGAACAGACTCACTAGAAAGAGCTTTAAACAGGACATTTACCATGGACTTCTCTAGATTAGTGGTCTTGTGGTTAGGTTAGGTCGAGTGTCATGAGTTTCAAACTGGTGTCTAACAAGCATGTGCACACACACACACACAGTAAAAGAGAGGAAGTACAAGCTGATGATACTGAACATAAAGAGAGCAACAAGTCTGACAGACAGAAGGAGAGCTGAAGGCTGAAGACAAAGAGAAGGAGGCCGGGAGAATTAACGCAGTCTCTTCTCACAGGGGGGCTGAGACCTAGAACAGTAAGTAAACCTAGCAGAAGCCTGCAGGGCGGCTGTGGTCCCCTGGTACCCCCGGTACGCCACAACTACTGGCACACTGCCCGTCTGCTCAGAGTGGAAACACTCGGAGGAGCCAGCGCAGAGGCACCGCTACCGACTGGAGGGCAGGAGGAAGCAGGAAACATGACGCTCTGCATTGAGCCACTGCATCAACAACACTGACACTACACAAAAACAGAGCCGCCTCACGGTCACAGCCAATAACTCTGCACGGAGAAGTGACCGCAGGTATCTGTATACATGCTACGGAAAAAGATTTACAGGAAACAGACACCATACTGATGCTCAAAAATCCTGATTTGGGGCATTCAGTGTTTCATAATACGAGCATTTTTACTCAGGTGCTCTGTGGCTGAGCAAAAAGGGAAACATAAAGACAAATACTTAACATTTAAGGGGTTTATTTCAAGCAGCTTGGTGTAAAAATGTTGGTAAAGCTGGGTATGTGGGTAGAGATGTGAGGACACGCAGCAGTAATGGAAGAACCCCAGCGAGACCGATAACAGCGTTAACACCTCACCTCCGACCACAAGCAATCAATGCTGTAGATGGAATATCTGGTGGATCAAGGTGCACATTAGTGCCTGCACGGTGCAACACAGCAGCTGCACTGGCATTAATGAAACCAGACTGCACTCTGGCTCAAATCAAATCATTTGGATTCAACATGGTAAAAATAATGTGGACTGCAAAACCAGAAACACCACGAGTTAGATTACTGTTTACATATTGCAGACAAGATGAACAACAGAAGACATGACTTAATTTTGTACACTTCACTTTCACAAGCGTCTTGATCCAAATATTGAAGGTCTCGGTTCACAACTAAAAACACACAAGAAATGCGATACGAATTTTCGTGAGTTGAATGCTAGAATATTTTGTGTAGACTCGTCTCATACGCACACAAAATTGGTGAATCGATGAAAGAACTTACACCAGTACGTTCTCGGCGTCATATTAGTCTTTGAAGTTCAGATTTTTCAACTCTCTCGAATGAGCATGTGACACCAATTCAGGCTACATGCTTAGTTTGCTTCAGTCGCGTCAAGTCCATCGCATCACCCAACAGGAATTCATGTCTAATTGTGTCTTCACATCCACGCTAAATCATTTATTTTGAAATGGCATTTTGAAACAAAAACAATCTCCATACACGCAAGCCTTTTAGCACCATTTCAGAAATCATCTCCGTCCAAACTAACATGCCCGAAACACCACATAACATGAAATTTACATAGAGAGGGCATGTACATGCTGGTGTAAACAGGAAGCAGATTGTCTACTCAGCAGTTAGTTGCTTAGTTACATAAAATACTACGGAGATGGATACCAGAGTTTTGCTTGTTTGGACTGACGTAAAGTAACATGAGTTACAAATTCGGTGACATATCAGTGCGGATTATCTATCGCTGGAGGAATCCATGACAATAAGAATGAGTACCCAAACAAGAAGGATGCTAGACCTACCCATAATGTTTTGACTTGATAAAAATGTGACTGATAAAACCCAATCAGGAAGTAAACGTGGGCATCTGTGTCATTGTTTCCAAAAGTCCCTGTTACCTGCCCATCCAGTCTAAAACACAACCCCAGACGGATCAGACTAAAACAGGGTTGGCAGCGTTTTCAAGGGTCTCAATTTTAGTCGGTAATAAACATCAGAGTAGTGTGTACGCTAGGCCTGATAGTTATGCGTTTTATATTCTTTATATTGTACATCTAGCCATCTATCTATCTAGCCATCTAAAACAAAAATGTATTACAGGGACTACAGTTGAAAATAAGCCGTGCTGACTAAACCAGCACATTCACAAAAATGTTTATTTATGTGCACTGTCCCTCTATTCTTAAACTGTATAGATAAAAACATTAAATTAGTGTTGATGTAGCCTAAGAGTGATAAACGCATGTTCTGGTGTGTGTGTCAGTCTGAGTGTGATACAGCCATACTTTGGATCGCATGTTGAAACATTTCTGATGTTACTTACAGGTGAAGGTGGGTCATACTGTCTCTGCTTTGAAAGGCTCAGCAAATACACAATGTGTACCAAAACTTTGGGCCAATGAGCTTCGTGGTGACATAATTTGGTTTTCCGATACCCAGCCCTTTTAGCCTTTTGGCAAGTTATCTATGTCATTAATACAAATTAGCTACTGCTGATATAATCCGCTCTTGGCAATGACTGTCATCTGCAAATAAAACAGTCGGAGTCGAACCATGAGAAGCTACCTGAATGAAATGACTCCACTGTCATACTAACGGCTCTGTGAAGCTATATGCTAAATGCTAAAATGCCAAAATGTGAATATACAGGTATAAAATACATCCTGTTTACCATCTTTGTTAAGCTTGTTAGCATGTTAATACTTGCTAATAAGCACAAAAAAACCCAACAGATTGACGTGAATGACACATGTATTTGGTCATAACCCAAAGTATAAGACACATTAAAATGTGACCTGATGATGGCTCTAGATGATAAAATACTAACCAAAGCTATAACTGAGAGGAACATGAATGTATAAACCAAATTTCATAGTAACGCATCCGATAGTTTTTGAGATGTTTCGATCAAAATCACAAATATGAACCTCATAGATCACAAAAGTTATTAGGATTCATCCTCTGGGGAACATGAATGTCTGTACAATACCAATCCATCTGATAGATGCTGGGATATTTCACCGGTTAATCGACATTTACTGTTACAAAATATGTAATATCTGGCTGAATAAAGGTAAAATAAAACTCAATAAAAACTCTGACCAGCTGGAGATGTGGCTGTTAACTAAGAGAAGAAGCCAGTCGGCCTTGAGTTACTGTTTTGTCTCTGTATAAATTGAGAGCACCTCTTCAGCAGCTCACAGGAGTAATGCACAATGGTTGTGTGAATGTGATCCCATTAAAATAAAACAGATTTCAACAATCGTTTATTTAATTGTGTGTGGATGAGCGGTCTCTTCCCTGCTTGAGAGGAATGCCACTGAATACTGCTGATTCTATTAGGACGTCTGCAGCATTTCATCTGAGTGTTCTTTAATGTAATAGAAAAAAAACAAAAAAAAACATGGAGACTCACCAATTTTCTGGTTGAAAATTTTGTCAAATGTCAGTTCGTCTCTCTCCTCAAGGTACTTCTGCATCACACTGCGAATGCTGTGAACACAAGGCGGAGAAGTGGATTAATACACACCATCGTTAATGGACAGTAATCTGATCACAGACATCGTCAGTCCTGTGCTCCTCCACCTCCACCTCCACCTCCCATGTGTGATCCCAGCCTCAGTTTAGGACTCTCCCTGCCACCTGTCCCCGGACACAGACAAACTGCGGGGAGGGAAGAGGGACACATGGGAGGCAGCGGGGGAACCTGGAGAGTTACACACTACTCTGGGAACGGGTGTTAATGAGAATGAGAGCTGGGAGAATGAATCAATTAGCACCCCCTCCACGGGCCCATTAACACCACACCAGCGCCCTGCATACACCGGGGACGAGTGGCCAGGCTTTACCTACACACACCTCCGCATGGCACACACTGAGCATGTGTAAGGAGAAACCCTGGCTCCTTGTGACGAGGTCATAATTTCTGCAGTGTTTACATTTTGATAGTGTTGGCTCCCGTGGCGAGGTTCTGTTGTTTTCTGTTCCAGCAGCAGAAAAACAACACAATCATAAATAACCTTTTGTTTCCAGGATCAAGTCCAAAGAAAGTGTTAAAGACTGCAGAAGCTTTTCCTCAACAAAGCGTGTGTGACTGCAGAGAGCGCTCATGCTGATTGGTGTGATTTTTGGATGATTTTACACTCGCTGACCTTGAGCCATACTGGGGAACACTTCTGCACAGGACGGCAACATTTAAGGAAATAATGCGCCATGTGATAACACATTTTTACCAACAGCTTTTCCACAACATTCCTATAATATTTAACCGATTTTATTAGCTTTATTTAAGTACCTTAAGTAGTTTAGTTTCCATTAAGGATGCATTAATTTGTAGGCTGCACATCAGTATCAACAGATATCCAACTTGTTGACTGGCATCAGCCTATCAGCACATAAGAACACGTTCACCAATGGCAGTGGCCGATATTTCTCTGTCATGTCACATCAGTTTTGCCCAAGCTAAAAGCAGAGTTTGATGGTTAACAGCATCCCGGGACAAAAGACAAAAGAAAACGTGTTTGGGATGAACAAACATCCCTGGACACCGTCGGGACAAAGGACACAGTAAACCCACAACTGACACATCAGGGGCAGCACCCTATTGTTTCCCTGATAACTCAAAAAATCCCTGAGGGCCAAGACCAGGCCGACAGGAAGTGCGGCAGGCACTATAGCCAGTTTTCATAGTGGCCAAACAGTGGTACTGCAGATTCCCAGGTCAGTGGATACTTTTTTTTTTGAGTGTCACAACCCCCACGAAGTGACTAATTCCACTATAAAGACTTTATCCATTCGGTCCAGTAACATTTGGAAAGAGCTGCAACATTAAATTATTCTGTCCCCCGTTTAAGTTAGCGGAGTGCTAAACCAGAAGTCAGCTGCTTGGCCAGCATAAGTTGGCTGCTCAACCGTGCTCGGTGGCCTTAAGTCTCTAGTGCGCCTGCTCTATGCACCAAATGATGCGTTCTGTGAGATCAGAGCGTGTGTTTTCCTCGGCAGGCAACACTGTTGACAAAAACCGTCTTGTCTTTTTGGCAAACAATCTGTCGTCTGCCAGACATGTTTTGAGTTGATTTGTGGCCTGTACGCTTTTAACGCTGACCTATTTTAACAGTACATGCAGTTATTTTCTAAGAAAAAAAAAAGAAATCATAAAAATCAAAATTATTAAAAATTAATATTTTTTTAAAAGCCCAATATTCAAATTTAATTTCTGAGCTCAGCTGAGTTGAGCTCAGCCCTAATACACACACAACTGAAATCAAAGAACTAGTGGCCGACTTTTGCATCTCCTCACATTGCCTGTTTCTCAGCCACAAATTTGCACCTGAACACACCGCGAAGACTGCAACCAACAGCCAACTAGCACGTACCTTCTGCGCCTGCCTAACAGGAAATAACTCTCTATATCAACAGGCGACGGTCGTCTGTATACGTCATTCAAAACGGGATACGGAAAAAGACCGACAGGATGTTTCAAGATGCAAGCTAGCAACTTAGCACTATAACAACACCAACAGATGTTGAGAGGACAAGTGATATTTATTGTGCGCTAGCCAACGACAAACACAAACAATTGTGAACTGTTCCTGCTGAAGAGCTCAACGGCCACAAATTTAATCAAACCTAACACAACCTAATGTTTGGATCTTAGTCGTTTGTTTGCTTTCTTCACTTTTCTTTCTCTTCTCGTGTGCTGAGCTGAACTGTCAATCAAAGTGAAAGGGTCCAGTGTCCCAGACGCCGAATTAGCCAAAAAAGCCATCGACGGCCGACTAGTGCCAGACACACAGCCAAAACTAGAGCAACAGATGCTAACAGACGACCCAACACCGACCAAAGGCCAACC
>JAPZEB010000011.1:25401811-25421896 GCA_029783705.1 Chaetodon striatus
CCAGGAGCTTCTCCTCCATGATGGGGAGTACCAGCAGTTGGTCCAGGAGCTTCTCCTCCATGATGGATGTTTCCAGGTATATTTTAGGATGACTCAGGGGCAGTTTGACAACCTGCTGTCTATCGTAAGGTCACATAGCTCTGGGTATCACAAACCACTACTACTAGTT
Source organism: Chaetodon striatus (assembly GCA_029783705.1). NCBI lineage: Eukaryota > Metazoa > Chordata > Actinopteri > Chaetodontiformes > Chaetodontidae > Chaetodon > Chaetodon striatus. The sequence goes on from JAPZEB010000011.1 coordinate 25,401,981, forward strand.
TCACTTGCCCCTGTAATTTCATTGCAAAAAACCTATAAACCTCGCAAAACCTGCTGTGAAATCAGGAATTTTTAGGTCGCAATAATCCCAAAAACAACCTCCTGGTGGGACTGGTTTCTACACTTTGGTAATACTATTTTTACTTAAGTAAGAAAACTCAGTGCTCGTCCACCGCTGCATGACGTTGGCCAGTTTTAGAATAAGCAGCATGTTATGACCAAGTGTCCAAAAACTGAAGCCGATACAGAGGTGCCAAAAACTGCAGTTCCTCTAATGGCCACTTGAGGCCGGCTCCAAGAGCGAGTCGATTTCCATAGACCTACATGTTAAAATGCCCAACTTATCAGCAGAAATAAACATGTTTACAGCCTGGTACGAAGAATGATTTTGGTCACTTTGGTTAATTTCAACATTCATGACAGCTGTATGGGGATGAATTTATATTTAATACACCTGTTAACATTTTATTAAGGCTTAAATTTGTGCACAATTTAGGGCGTGGCTGCTTTGAGTGATAGGCCGTCTGTAAGGGGTGTTGCTACAGTGTGATAGTCAGACCCACCCCTCATTCCACCACAGCTCCGACCTATCGTCTAAATATGGTCACTTCTGGCTCCAAAAGTCCAAGATGGTGATGGCCGTAGTGCAGAACTCAAGGCTTCAAAACAGGAGTCCACAAACCAACGGTCATTATTTTTTACAGTCTCTGCTTGTGAGTAATGATTTAATTAATTTAATGTCACTCGTCAGTTGTGATCATTAAAGGTGTAATGATTAAAGTGTGTCAGCAAACAGTCATGTGTCATGTTTTGAGGCAAAGCGACTGGTTTCACCAGAGTCAGTCTCAGATCTCCAGTTTATAACAGATGGAGTCTGTCAGTGTGAGATGAATTAAAGTTACAGCACCAGTGTGACCTGATGGATGTTTATGGACAGGTCAGATCTGACTGGGTCAATACTCATAATGTGTGTGTGTGAGCGGTGACCCAGACTGGGATCAGGGATCAGCCTGTCTGTGTACATGTGGGAGTGTGTTGTGTTGTGTAGACTGTTGTCTGATCAGCTTTATCTGCATTTGATTAAATATCTGATCAGTTTTCAGCTTTTTTTTTCAGTCTGTTTAAGGTCAGCGATGCAGCGTCTTGTCCACGTGACAAACTGAATGTTGTGTAGTCACGAATCAGCAGTTCTTCCTCCACTGTGGTGCTTTCAAAGTGAGCGACAGGTAGCCTATAAATAGCAGCAGGGCATCCAGCTTTAAACCACGTTACTTGCAGCCAGTTAGGACATTTCTTTCATCAGCTTCAGATCCAAAATGTTGCCTTATTGCTGCAGTTTTAGTTTTCGTGAGAGACTCTTATTGCCACCTCAAAAAAACACGTAACTTTCTAGTAACAAGCACAGCGTTAAAAGCTCGAGTCACAGACGTTGTTGTCTCCGTTAGTCCCGTGTATAAACAAACATGATATACTTTCATCACATTGTCCTTTTCCATTCATCCATCCACTTTCAACCGCTTATCTGAAGCTGTGTCACGGTATTCCAGACGCCACTCTCCCCGGCAACACTTTCCAGCTCCTCCTGGAGGACCCCAAGGTGTTCCCAAGCCAGATGAGATATGTAATCCCTCCAGCGTGTTCTAGGTCTGCCCCGGGGCCTCCTACCAGTGGGGCGTGAATGAAACACCTCTAATGGTCCAGGAGGATCCTGATCAGATGCCTTAACCACCTCAACTGACGATGTGAAGGAGCAGCGGCTCTACTCCGAGCTCTCTCTGGATGTCCGAGCTCCTCCCCCTATCTCTGAGGCTAAACCCAGACACCCTTCCGAGGAATCTTGGCCACTTGTATCTGCAATCTCATTCTTTCGGTCACTACCTAGAGCTCATGACCATAGGTGAGGGTTGGGATGTAAGTGGACCAGTAAGCTCAGCTCCCTCTTCACCACGACGTTTCGGCACAGTGCCCACATCACTGCAGATGCTGCATCAAACCGCCGATCCATCACGCTCCATTCTACCCTCACTCGTGATCAAGATCCTGAGATACTTGAACTCCTTCACTTGGAGCAGTAAATCACTCCCCACCCAGAGGGGCCTCAGAGTTGGAGGTGCTGACTCGCATGTCATATTTTGCTTATTACCAATACAACTTGGACTTAGCGCTGTGACACTGCCAAGGCAGGTTGCTGACGTATGTGCTGACAGAATGTGCCATGATGACAAATGATGGTTCAGCAGGTTTGCTAAAATCAAACCAGTTTAAGCTTATACACCGGACCACTAAAACCAGTACCTGATAATCTGGACTTTTCTCTAATCTTTGATTTATGTAAAACATTGTAAAATATTGTGTTAAATCTCTATCAATGTGTTGCATTTTATAAACTTCTCATATGTCTGTTAATGTAAAACCTCCAATAAATGTAGCGCAGTAAGAAGTACAGTATTTCCCTCTGAGATGTAGTGGAGTAGAAGTATATAGTATCATAAAATGGAAACACTCAAGTTAAGTACCTCAAGACGTTATTAAGAAAATGTGTTTCTCCTGCTGCTGTGAGGCGGCTGGAAGCTTTCTCTGCTGTACATTTACAGTATTGATCAGCGCGGTCAGTATTGGCAGCAGTATTGATGTTAATGGGCCCTGGAGGTTAGATCATCATGTTATGGAGGACGCTGCTGTTGACATGAAGAAGACGTATGTGACTCTCTCCTTAGTGGGGTTATTGACGTTATTTCCAGCCTCCCTCGCTGGCGTCTCTAATCTTTATGTGTCTGTAGTTATGCGTGGTAGTTTGTCACTCTTTGTTTTATATGTTGCACATAAAGATCAGGTGACTGGTCACGGGAAAATAAAGATAATAAAGTACCGCTGCAATGATGAGCAGGTTAATTGAGTAGTTGAGTATTTGCTGCCTTCAGCTCCTGATGTAAGGACTGCTGCTTTTATTTGTCATATGTGATAGCAAATGATGTACGTTTGGGTTTTCAGCTGTTTGTTGGACAAAACAAGACTTCTGAAAATGTCCTTTTGGACACAGGGACGTTTTTCACCACCATTAATCAATTAACTGAGAAAATCAAAGGCTAATTAATGAAAATAAATGTTAGCTGCAGCTCTAAAATTAAGAAAGCCGATGTCACAGTCATCACTTGATTATCCAGTAAAATTTGTTGCTAAATGTTGGACTGACTCATAAAAGGATACATTTTGACAGACGTTGGTGTGTACCTGGGAGGAGGGACTTAATGTAAGGTGCTTTTGAGTTGCATTATGGGAAGTGTAGGATCAAGTGTTTTCAAGTTAGACCTATAATAGAGAATACAAGTCAGGAAGTCTCGGCTCAGCCCAGTTGCCAGAAGACAATGTTGGCATTGTACGTTTGTGCACGCTCCATATTGGTCTGAACGGGGACTTGAACCCAACCCAAGCCAAGCCAAGCCAAGCCAAGCCAAGCCAAGTCCCTATGGACTAAGCTACTGCTGCCCCCGAACAGATACTTGGGCTGCATGGGATTTTTTATTTTTTTTTGCTGCTACCGCAAGTGGCCACTGGGAAAAAATTAGAAACAAGGCTGGGCAGCGTTCCTGTGGACCTGAACTCAATGCAACCTCTGTGAGCTGATAGTTTCCTTTCGTCCTGAAGACGTCCCGATGAAGAGCTCTGTTCGTCCCAGACATGTTTTCTATTGTTCCTGAGACGAAGGAACGCCTTTAGTCTCGAGCCCTGCTGTTTAGCCTGCGCAAAATTAATATGACACATCAGAAGAACATCGACCACTGCCATTAGTGAATGTTATCAGCAGGCAACAGGGAGAATTTGGGCAAATACATCGGTGCATCCCTAATTTTTTTCTGTCAGTTGCTTTGAATTTGACCTTTTTTAATTTATCTGTCTTTTAGTCCCCCACCTCCATGATACTAAGTCACTGCATCGTAAATTAAGGCAAAGATAGGCTGTTCTTCATACCTAACACACCTGTGTCACAGCCTCATAGAGCTGCTGGCTGCAGGAAGTGAAATAGTGAGGAAATGATTTTGTTTCTTTTTTTAACTTAATTATTCCCCCAAAAAATCATTGGCAGATACACCGGTAAGGAAGAAGCCTTTGCTGCGCTCACAGATGTGTGTGTAAACACAAACACGCAGTCTTAAAATAAGCGTGCATCAGTGTCGCTGATGGGATTGTGTGCATCCTGATGCTATTCTCAGGTTGGTGCTCTGCTTCCTGATTTACTGCCACGAGACAGTTAATCCTCTCTAAGCAGCCTGATCACTCCCATCACGTAAACTCAGCCTGGGACTGGGTGCGTGGATGTTCTGGTTAAAAGTTAAGACTCTTTGTTTCTGTGCCACGATGAAGCAGTAAAATCTACCTCAGGAGCTGCTGCTGTCTGATACCGAAGAAGATATTAGCAGGGCAGAGTCTGCTGTTAATACTCTGCGGCCACAAGTCAGCTCATTACAGCTACAATAAAAACTGTGACTCATACGCTTTAATGAGAACTTAGAGCCTCGTATTTCCTCCATTATTCTTTCTCACAACAAAGACAAAAAGACGACGAGGCTGACCTCACTGTTTAATGCTGCTCTAAGTCCCCACAAGTTAAAGGATAACTGCTTCCTTTATGACAGAGGTGGAAGATGTGCACACATCTTACTTTAGTAACAGTAGTAATAGCACAGAGTAGAAATACTCAATTACAAGTTCAAGTCCTGCATTCAGTTTTATGCTCCTCCAAGCTGGTGTCCGTCCCATTCTTGCGGATGCGATATCTCAAGAACGCGTCAAGGGAATTTCTTCAAATTTGGCGCAAACGTCCCCAAAGACTCAATGATTATCTGATTAGATTTTGGTGCTCATAGGTCACTGTGACTTTGTCTGTGTTATTCTTGTGAACCAACACATTCTCACTCCGACCTGTTACATATCAATATTGGGTCATGGACTTTCCACATCCACATACGACGTGCAACATACCCTGGGACACCGTGTCCAGTTCTGCCTGTTACATGCATTGTCGTCTTTCAAAACACACTTCTGTTTTCACAGGAAGTTTAATGTTTACATACAGTCTCTTTCAAAATAAATGCTCTATGTCGGTACAACACCACAAATTGACATTTTTCCCCTCCAACAACAAACTCGCCTGGTTAGGTTTAGGAAAAAAGACCAGGGTTTGGCTTTATAATCATACGGTTGGACCCATCCACCGGCCCTCCTGCCCGCCCCAGGCGGACATTCACCCATCGTTGGTTTTTGACGCCGCGAGTCACTGCCTAAGTGCCACATTTTAACGACTTAGGAGTGAGACCAGGCTCATAAAAGTCCTACATTCAGTTTTTTATGCCTCTGTGATAGCGGTAGTTGTAGCCGTAGTCAGGGTGTCCATCCATCCATCCATCCCACTCTTGTGAATGTGATATGTCAAGAGACTAAGAGACACTTTCAGAGAGACACACAGCTGCTCCTCTGTTTAATCTGTCTGTTCATTAGTCTTCAGTGAGACATCAGTCTATATGTTGTACATGCTACGCTAAATCAGTCTGTGAGATGAATGAAATTACCGCTGTAGCACACGTGCAGTACAGCGCTGCGCTGCGTGTGTGCTTGATTGTGTCAGGTGAACGTTTGTTTGCTAGTTTGCACATCGTCGTTCTTCTTGGTAGTTGTAGTCTGTTGTGTGACGCTGAGAGCGACAACACAGACATTTTATATACAAGACGTATATTACGAGGACAAAGTGTCTCTGTCTCCGTCCCTCCCTCGGCCTCTGTGTTGATGCTCTGTGCAGAAATAAGATTAAAAGCCTAAATAAATAAAAAGATTTGAATCTTTTTCCAGCACTAGATTCATTTGAAAGGCCAACAGATGGAAAACGACTTTTAAAATCCCCCCCACAAAGATTTTTAATTGTCTCAAACCTACCTGATCCTTTTATAGTCATGTTATAGTTTAGTGTCCTGTGCTGCAAACATTTAAACCTCTGTGGCTCCAGTGCTGTGTGCAAAACATTAACTTACGTCTTCGCATTTTATTTAGATTACAGTCTGTTTTTTAAAGGTGCTCGTGACCTGAACATGCAGCCCATTTCATGGGAAATACAGAGATCTATTTCGTGTATCGCCATTCAGGCTGAAAATCCCAAGATATGAATTTTTGTCCGTATCTCCCAGCTGCACTAACGAGGAGAGCGAACAGCCATAATCAGCTGCTGAAGGAAGCGGTGGGAGTGCGATAGAGAGAGCATTGTGAATAATTAAAGCATAATGAAAATCTTCCTGAATGAACTTACGCTGAGCTTTATTTATCAGATAAATGTAGTACAGTAAAAAGTACAGTTGTTCCCTTGGAGATGTGGTGTAGTGCTAGTGTTTTTTTATCAAGCCCAGGTGGTATTAGCTGCACATTCTGCGTTTCACAGCGGCTTTGTGCCACCAAATGTAGGTATTTTAAGACAAAACAGGATCTTTTCTGAGCTAAAATTGGTTTTTATGTCCAAACCTAACCACTCGTTAACCACAGCGGTGTTGAGACATGTAAGTTTTCAACATTTCCGCTACAAAATAATGTACAAATGTAACATATCAGTGGTTTACACAAGTATACAATATCCTCCTGAGACCTGAGCTTTTGTTTGGTGTGCATGTTTAATTTCTCTTAGCTCTTTGGATTCAGTAGGACATTGTCAACGATAATTAAGTGCCAATGTCCTCAAACAAGTACCTCCTAATTAATGTCTTAGCTTGTTACTGTTGCTAAAGTTGGTCAACTTTGTTGCCATATACAAACATTATTAATAATAAATAAACAAGTTTCACCCATAAAATGTGATCAGGTTTTGGACCTTGTCCACTTTTGTGTCGGGTTCAGCTGCAGACTAACTTGGCAGAGATGGCTGCCATCTTGTTTTTACCTGTATTAGTGTTTTGCGCTCTCACTACCACTAGATGGCACAAGAAAGTGTCCACGAACGAGGACAACAGGTCTAAGTTAAGCAGAATGAAGTATAAGGTCACGTAAACCCGAAATGTGATGTCTCACATGAGGACGCAGGGTCTCAGGAGGATGTGAATTTTATTTTCTGGCAACTGGGTTGTCCCTCTTACACTGCAAATGAAATTGCAACTGCAATATCAGTCAAAATAGTTGCAATAAGATATTTTTACATGATCATTCAGCCCTATAATATTGTATATTAAAGTAGGATATATAAGATGCAGTGTAAGGTGAAATGTAGTAATGTAGTATAACATAATATGTAGTCTAGTGCAGCTATCAAACATAGATATCAAACATAATATTAAATGTAGAATAATATAATAAATACAGTAAAATATAAGATATAATATGTCAGTGTTTTGAGTTATGTAAAGTTGACCTGGATCCCCTCATCCTCTGGCTTTATCTCCTTATTTAACACCATCATGTCTGAACTGGACTTACCCCACTTGTCCCATCAGACTGCATAACGTTTCAACAGCCCTCCTGCTCCTCCTCCTCCTCCTCCTCCTCCTCCTACAGCAGCAGCGCAGCCTCCACACAGCCACTCACAGCCTCCTCATGTTACACAGGATGGTCTCACTTATTTTATTACCCTGTTTTCACTTTCTGCCCAGTGGAATTTCCGCAGTTTGCAAAATGCCAGAGCAGAGAACTTGGCACACTTTAAAAGTTTTCAGCCTCAGGAAACGAGTCTGTTTCATAACGTGTGTAACGTGTTCCTTGTTGTTTCAGCCGGCAGGGAGGAGCTGATACGATGCTTCTGAAGTTGGTGATACTGTGTGCTTTTATTTCAAATTCAGAGGTGTGAGACGTTTTCAGATCTACAAGTACTTTTGTAAAGTATCTGAGTACTTCTGTGTGTGGTCTTAACATCCAGCAAGAGTTTAACTTGGAAATATTTTTATGCCTCTGCGCCGGCAACAGCTTTGGCAGGAGGCATGATGTTTACAGGTTATCAGGTTATCATTCATTATCATGAATGTGATATGTCAAGAATGCCTTGAGGGAGTTTCCTTAAATTTGGCACAAACGTCGGCAAACATCCAGTAATTCGGGGAAAGATGTGTGTGAAGCCTTCATGTTTTCACAAGCACTGGCGTAAAGTGTAACTGCAACTTGACAGGTTCACAGAGGCACACAACTGCAAGGCTTTCCACGTAGGCGTGTGAAAGAGCAGAGACATGTGATCTCTCCGCCTTAGGCTTCCCATTTAGGCGCGTGGAGGGGCAGAAAGGTTTGTTCTCGCTGCCTTAGGCATTCCACATAGGTGTGTGTAAGGGCAGAGAGGTGTGCTGTCTCTGCCTTAAGGTTTTCCACATAGCCGCATGGAAGGGCGGAAAGGTGTGTTGTCTCCACCTTAGGTTCTCTATGTTGTCGCGTGGAAGGGTAGAGAGATGTGCTGTCTTTGCCTTAGGCTATCCACTTAGTCGCATGGAAGGACAGAGATGTGTGCTCTCTCCGCCTTAGGCCTTTCTCGTAGGTGTGTGGAAGGATGGAGAGGTGCGCTCCCTCCACGTTAGGCTTCCCATGTAGGCGTGTGGAAGGGCGGAGAGGTGTGCTCTCCCTGCCTTAAGACTTTCCTCGTATGTGCATGGAAGGAGTGGAGAGGTGTGCTCTCTCTGTCTCAGGCTTTTCTCATATGGGCGTGGAAGGGCGGAGAGGTGTGCTCCCTCTGCTTAGGCTTTTCGTGTAGGCTCGTGGAAGGGCAGGGACACCCCAGAACAGAGCCATACTGCCAAATATAAAACTGCAAATGGAAATAATTTTTTTTTTTACTTAGGTGGTCCCGATTGAAATGTTGTTTTGTTTCCCAGATCTTCATCGAGGAAAATTCATAATGAGAATATACATAAATAAAATATTTATCTGATGTAGTTCTGAGAACCGAAAGAGCCGAGTAACGGACAAAAGAAAATATGATTAAGACTTTTCCAGAGAAATAATGTGAAAATCAACCGCTCACAGCTTCCTGCTGTCTCCTGTGTTGCTCAGGGCATTGACCCAGACATATTTTAAAAGTATCCGAGTAGTCTCTGGACATCTGAACTGTGAATCAGACAGTCGACCAAAGCCTCTTTTCATATCCCACAGCTGTCTAAGTGTCCATGTATTATCACATTACACAGGTATTGATCAGAGCATCTCTGTAAGTGGATAAGTGTGTGTTGACAGGATGCAGCATCCCCAGCAGAGTTGTTCTCTGGCTTTAAGAGTGATGTATGGGGATATTAATGTTTGATTAACTCTGTTGCTCACAAACACAGGGGAGCACGTTCTTACAAACGAATGAAGAATTTCATTTTAGAAACTTTAATCTAAAACTGGAATAATTACAACAGTTGGGGATGAATGACATGATTGATGTGTTCTGGAGAACTTTAACCTGCGATAAGCTCAGCTCTTCAAAACTGTTGTAAAAGGAGAAGGACAACAGATTTGCTCTGATATGTTCATTGTGTTGCTCTTGTTTACTTCCCCCAGTATTTTAGCTGAGGTGAGGACATGACACAGTCACATCAGGACATTAAAGCAGAAACTGTACTTACACATTTTAAGAAAAATGAAACAAGCGCACAAGTTCTTAAAGCTGCAGTAATCAATGATTTTTTATACATGTTAAAAAGGAATCAAATCATTATGTGTAACATGAAAAGTGTTTCTCATAGTGACAAACACACACTGTATATGAATTCATATCTGAAAGATAGATCCTCCCGTGGCCTCTTTGTGTGTCTCTGTGGTCATTTTATGTCTCTTTGTGATTTATTTATTCCTCGTTGTCGTCATTTGGATCACCTTGTAGTTGTCTTGTATCTCTTTGTAGGAATTTTTAGTCTCTTTTCTTCTTTTTGGCCATTTTGCATCTCTCTGTAGTTGTCTTGTGTCTCATTATAGTAATTTGGCATCTCTTTGCTGTCATATTGTATCCTTTTGTGGTTGTTTTGCATCTCTTTCTGGTCATTTGGTATCCCTATGTAATTGTTTTGCATCTCTTTGTAGTTGACAAAGGTGTCTTTTTGGTCATTTGGCATCCCTTTGTAGTTGTTTTGCATGTCTTAACAGTTGATTTGGGTCTCTTTTTGGTCATTTGGTATTCCTATGTAGTTATTTTGAATGACGTCATTGTTTTGCATTTCTTTTTGGTAATTTTGTATCCCTTTATAATTGTTTGGTATCTCTTTTTGGCAAATTTGTATCTCTTTGTTGTTGTTTTGCATGTTGTTGTCATTGTTATGCAATTCTTTTTGGTCATTTTGCATCTCTTTGTTGTGGTTTTGTATCTCTTAGCGGTCATGTTTCGGCTCTGTGTGTTTTTTTATTAGTCTCCATGTTCATTTGGGTCTCTTTGTATTCCTTTTGCATCCTGTTGTAGTCCTGTTGTGTCTCTTTGTAGAATTTTGCATCACATTGTGGTCGATTTGTGTCTCCTTGTAGTTGTTTTTCATCTCTTTTTGGTTGTTTTGGATCTCTCCGTAGTTGTCGTGTCTATTTGTAGTAACTTTGCATCTCTTTGCAGTCATTTTGTGTCTCTTTCTGGTTGTTTTGCATCTCTTTAAAGTCGTTTTGTGTTTCTATGTAGTTGTTACGTGTGTCTTTGGGGTTGCTTTGCACCTCTTTTGGTTGTTTTGCGTTACATTGTGGTTGGTTTGTGTCTCTTTGTACTTGTTCTGCATCCTTTTATAGTTGTTTTATGTGTCATTGTGGTTGTTTTGAGTAACTTTGTGTTTATGTCTTTTTGTAGTCATTTTTCATCTCCTTGTTGTCAGTTGAAATTTAAGTCTCTTGACTTGAAGTAAATGAGGGAGAAGTTATGCATCTCTGTATAGTTGATGCTGGAGAGTACAGCCTGTTGCAAGATGACAAAATCACTTTCATGGACACATTCGTCTTCTCTTTCATCATATCAGGAAATAAAGCAGTGTTGGGTCGTAGTGCTCCACGCTATGTCTGTTCAGACTCTGCATTACCACATCAGAGGAGATGCTGCTGCAGTGGACGAGAGGGTTGTACAAAAATGGAAAAAAAAAAATTAGCTCAATGGGAGGAAGCTACTCTCGTGTAATTTCCTGTTAGTGGTCACCCGGGGGACGAGTTAGCGAGCTGAATTAGACACTTCAGTCAATGTTAGCAGTGTGGGTGCAGAAACAACTGAGGAAGTGAAGGCTGAGCTTCAGCGGCAGCTTATAGCGGCTTTTGTTTCTCTTAAAGATGTCGGTGAGTTTATTTTGAGCGTGCGGTTTGAGCGATGATAGAGTGACTGTTTGTGCAGGTTGTGATGAATGCTTTCATTTCTCCTGACAGGGTATGGGTGCTCCGTGCTCCTCGGGGGTCACGTCTGAGCGAGCTGTGCACAGCTCTGGGATGTACAAGCTGGAGATTGAGCTGAAGAGGGGACACAATCTGGCCGTCAGGGACAGAGGAGGTACAGTTATGCCTTCTCTGTGAACTGTGTTTCTTTTCTGTTTCGTGTTTGTTATAAATCTGTGACAACTTTATTGGTCTTCTCAGGCAGCAGCGATCCGTATGTGAAGTTCAAGCTCTCCGGTAAAGAAGTGTTCAGAAGCAAAATCATCCACAAAAACCTCAACCCAGTGTGGGATGAGAAAACGACTTTGATAATGGATTGTCTGAGTGACCCTTTGTATATAAAGGTAAAGACTTGTGCACACACACTCTCATACACAAAGACTTTCCACCTGAATTATTGATGAACACACAGTCAGTAGAGATTTGTTTGTTGCTGCTCTGCAGGTGTTTGACTACGACTTTGGCCTTCAGGATGACTTCATGGGCTCTGCTTACCTCTACCTGGAGTCTCTAGAGCAGCAGAGGTATGTCACTATAACTCACAGTATCTATCCCAACATTAGGTATCATTTTGGTATCCCTCCCCAGACAGGCTCTCGTTACACGAACAAAACTCCTCTTTTCAATTCCAGCACTGTCAGCCCAGACGGCAGAAGAAAATGTTGGCATTGTACATCTCTGCAAACCACAAATACCTCACACGTGAATGTTTTATTCGTATCACATCAACGTCTCTAATGTGACGCACGATATGAGCTGACTTTGTCATCTGCAGGCGGGGGGAGGGGGATGTGTCTAACAGCAAAACCAGTTGGGATTTAGCGAGTCAGTGCTGCGTTTCAAGTGGCTTTTGAGGCACCAAATGTGGGTGGCTTTTAGAGACCTGCTGCTTTAGTGTGGATAGTGACATGAACACGTGTTGTTGCTGCATTTCCTGGCTGGATAGCAGCATGAAAAGTGGCTGTTTTTTACTAAAACGTCACCTTACTTTCTGTTGGGATAGCGGCATGAAAAGTGGCTGTTTTGTACTGAAACATCATTTATTTCCTGCCAGGATAGCAGCATGAAAACCAGTTGTTTTTTACTGAAACATTGCTTTGTGTCCTGCTGGGATAGTGGCATGAAAAGTGGCTGTTTTTTTACTGAAGTATTGCTTAATGCCTGCTGGGATAGCAGCATGAAAAGCAGTTGTCTTTTACTGAAACAATGCTTTGTATCCTGCCTTGACAGTGGCATGAAAGGCGGTTGTTTCCCCGAAACATTGCTGTGTTTCCTGTCAGGATAGAGGCACAAAAAGTGGCTGTTTATTACCGAGATTGTAAAACTAGTAAAGAGAGAATAGAGAGAACGTGCAGTCAGTCAGTCGTATGGGACGGGAGGTTCTCCATATAGTTAATAAAAGGTTGCCATATTTTATAGAAAGAGTGTATCTTACTCTTCAGTGCTATGCAACTGTTCACTGTTTGAGTTTAGTGCACAAGTAGCGCCATTGCTACACAGGTCTCTCCACGGTGACGGATCAGTCTTTTCAATCTAAATCACTCTTGTCCCTGATTGTTCGGCAAAATAATACAATCCAAGATTAGGAAATTTCAACCCTCCTTTTGCCTAATCTAGGGTAGGTTTATTTAAAGCGACCTGTGGGGATCTACCTCGCCAAATAAAGTGTCTTATCAGCTTGAGAGGGAAGAAAAAATGCAGAGGGAACATGAATTGGAAGAGACATGTTTATCCATCAGATTCAGCTTTTATATTTTTAATATTTGACCACAGCAACAGAATAATGCAACCACAAGTACTTAAAGCTGCAATTATCAATGTTCATGCATTAACAGTGGATCTCTTTGTAATTGTTTTGCTTCTCTTTGAGGGTTTTTCATCTCTTTGTAGCCTCTATGTCGTCATTTTGTTTAATTTTTCTGTCCCTCCCGAGACATGCTTCCTTTTTAGAAACAATGGAGGATGCATATGCAGCAGGAGTTTAGAAAACACAACGTCATGGTGACTTACATGTTTAAAGTTTCTGTAGAAACTGGGTGGAAACCAGAAAAATTCTGATATATATTGTGACGTAACGCGAGTCTCTTAAACTCTGCGATGTAGAGGAGTAGAATGTAAATACTCAAGTTCAGAAGAAGTACCTGGAAATTGCACAGTACTTGAGTAAAAGTACTTCCCACCTCAACAGCCTGATGGAGCCCAGTCATGAATAACATCCCAGAGAGGAGCTGATTTTAAGGCTGCGGTGTGTCGGTGGTGAACGGTAACAGCTCCTGTTGTAAAGTGTGGACACATTGTTCACATTCCTTGGTCTCCTCTTGGTCTGCGGCTGTTTCTCATGGTTTAGCCGAGGCCTTAATTACTGTACGTGGAGGATTGAGGTCGTCGTGAACCCCCAGGCTGTGGGACCTCCTGCCGTCTCATGTTACGACTTGTGGAGCAACACTGTGCTGGAAACATGACTCTGCACATGTATGCGTGCAAACACAGGCAGAGATGTACAACTGACAACACACACAACCACAGCCTGTAATACAGATACAACAACGGCTTCCTTTATGCAAGTCGTGTGGTTTTTGCAGGATGTTATGGGCTGAGAGTGTTGCTCAAACAGACCTGGAAACAATCTGAAAGTGAAGGCAGGACTCCAGTGCAGAAATAGTTATCCCGTTAAAGCTCAGCGTGTCTTTTTACTGGTCTGCTTTTGTTTATTATCCGTTATTTAACCATTAAAGTCTCATTGAGATGCAAAACCTGGGTCACAAAATTGAAATGCTTCAAGTACAGATAAAAATGTGGACAGATAACATCACAAAAAACATTTCAAGACACAAAACATACAGGAAACAGCTGCTGACAAGACTCATGGCGCTTGTTAAAAGCATAATGGCTCGACCTGCAACCCAACCCCCCGTTGGTCGCCCTCTTTGGCACCATCAGAGAAGATGATGTGTTTCTGACTCTGATCCAACGCCGCACATTGTCTTTGCCTCTCTGCTGCCCAGACAGGCCGTTCTAATCAGACGGAGGGAAGCTGCCCCGCCCACCCCAGCCCAGTGGCTGAGGGACATTATGTCCTGCCCCAAAGACTTGCTACTCAGTTTGTAACTCAGATAAAAAATCCATAATGTTTGAGGCCTTCTCTCTTTAATATTCAACCTGACTTTGAGCTCATCTGTCATTTCTGTAGGGCCGGGCGATACGGACAGAAATTCATATATTCATATAAATAATATAATTTAAGAGGAGAATTTAATTTAAAAAAACAATGTGTTTGTCCAACTAAGAAGAGTGTGTGTGTTTCAGTGTGTGGTGAACGCGTGATGAGCTGAAACAAAGCACGAATATAAATCACTTTAAAAAACTACACAAAAAGATATTTTTGGCAGATATATGGACGAGGAAAGTTGTGTTAGAGGAGTGCACATTTATTTTGTAACACTGGGTGGTACCTGGCCTGTCAATAAACTGGGTTCATCACTTGTTTATTTAATTGGGTGGTAAACAGACTGGGGATGGTTGTGTATTAGTTGTGGTTGTACAGCTGCAGCGTATGGTCTCACACAGCCAGCAGCTCTGAAAACGTTGGCACAACTTTCCAAAAAGGCTATTTTGGGACTCTACATGGTTACTGTCATAACTGAAAAACTATTAAAACTTAATAACTGATATTTTTTAAGCTTAAAAACAGCTTTTTTGGGAAGTATGGAGGGTAAAGCTGGTGACGCTCAGAGAAGTAATCTCACTTCAGTTCTTAAACAGAAGTAAGAGCAGAGTATCGATCAACAGTGCAGACGAATCATAAAGTATCTGTGCACATTAGCCTTCAGTAGTAGTCTGATTGATTGATTGATTGAAGAAGCCAGCTGATGGTCTTAATGGCAGTGAGTAGAGCTGATGAAACAGTATTGACACCCGTCCCTTCCTATGTGTGACAGGACGATACCTGTGACTCTGGTGCTGAAGGACCCTCAGCACCCGGACCAGGACCTGGGCTCTCTGGAGCTGGCCGTCACCCTGACACCTAAAGAAAGTCCCATAGAGGAGCGACGAGGCTCAACGGTAACTATGCTGCTGATTACGTCTCTGACTTTAGTTTCCTTTGCTTAATTTACTGGTGAGAGCATTTTTATAAAATACGACAAACACAACCTCTTTATTTAAGGGGAGAACGCAAGTTACTGCAGTAAAGAGAGTGATTTTAAAGGCTCAATTTTATGCCTTCAACTAATTATATTTGATTTTTTTTTTTTTCTTCTAATTATGATTTTATTTAAATATAAAAGAAATAAGTGAAAATCTGGAACAGATCCTCACTTTTGATAGCCTTTAACTGGAATATTTAGGACTTTTTCTTGATACTGTAAACAACTCAATCCTTACTGTGATTTTTCTGTTGATCATAAAATCAGCTGAGCCAGTATTCCACTGGTTCCCATCCTTGTATCGGCCCCCAATAAGAGAGACTGGATGTAAAAATTGGAGGAGCCACGAAGACAGTAGGACAGAAAAGCAGAAAAAAACACATTTCTACTTTATTATTTTATTATTTTACATTTTTATTTGATCAAACTCGAATCTTTGCTCTGTTTCTTGTGAAATATTTACCGTCTTGGCCAGAGCATGTGACCAGAGTGTGAGTGGAAGGACTGTGGATTCAGCACAGAGCAGATTTTTGAAGAAGTTGGAGAGCCGCCTTATCTCCTGCTCCATCACACTCCAGTTTCGCTCCCATATCTCTCACAGCTCCAGCTCGAAGCATGACCAAAAGTAGAATTAAAAAACAAAGCAGCTTTTTACCTTTTTTGGAGAGGAGTGAGCGATTTGAGTGGAGCAGGGTGAATATATCACAATACATCCATGGCTTCACTCCGCTCACATGCTCTGGTCCTGGCTTTGTTCAACTGGTGGACACATGCAACCAGTGACGGAGGGTCACAAGCAGACAAGGCTTTGTCTCAAGAGGTTGAGAATCACTGTACTAATCCATTAATCCACTAATCCTTTCAACACTGCTGGATTAAAAAAATCACAATTTGGAGAGTTCAGTAGCTCAGTGCAACCTTTGTCTTATCACACACACACACACACACACACACACGCACACACACACACACACATGTCGTGTGAGAACAGGGGCAAGTTGCACAAAACACCTTAAGTTTGCTCCTTAAGTACGACACTTAAGGTTTTTTAGTGTTGCAGAGAATCTCTTAAAGGTTTCCTTGGTCAAAGAAAGACATTAAGGTATTTACTGCACTGGAAGACACTTTACAGCAGTAAAATCCTCCTGTTTCCATGGAGACCATTTGTTTGCTAGCACTTGTGCTTGTGATAGTCTCGCTGTTATCAGCACCTCATCAGTCTCTTGTTGGGAGGGGAACTTCACCACAGTGTTCAGCAGACAAGTGAGGGCGTTAGAAACCTGGTGAATGACACGGCACATCATTGTTTGGTGAAATACCTCGGCAGTAACTGATTAAAAAGATCCTGTTGCTTAAAACAAAAAAATGTACAGTGCAAAATCAACTGCTCATCATTAAGGGTGTCCATCAGGATGTCCCGCTCTTCTCAGGACGCCTTAATGTTCCTCATTTATCGCCATAAACTCAGACATGTTGCGGTTAGATGCAGTCAGAGGTTTTTTCCCTTACTTTGGTTGCTAAGGTTTTCTGTGCAGCAGTTTAATGCACTTTAAGCAATCCCTTAAGTATAAGACCAAGGCAAGGAGAAGACTTAAGGAGAAGTCTTAAGGATGCTTTGTTCGGCTGATTTTTTAAAGGAAATCTTAATTGAGATTTAAAGGAAAATCTTGACTTAAAGTGTTTTATGCAAACGGCCCCAGGTTTTTAGTTTTCAGCCAGTAGTGATGAGTGTCTGTGCTGCGTCTGTGTTTCCTGCAGCTGAGCGAGATTACGACGTATCGCTGGAAACCGTACGTGAATAAAGTGAGTGTAGAGGTGATTCGGCCCTGATCGAACCCGTTCCTACTTTACTTCCCAGTCTACTGAGGAGCTTCCTCTCCATTGTTAGTCACTGTAGAGAGCAAATAAGCCATCTAATGGACAGAGTGTGTACGATAAGTCAGGGATAATGCCTGACGAGGTGGCAGTTATCACTTTTTAACGGCTGACATGGAGGCGTGAACGGTTGCCTGCATGAAGGCCCTTAAACAGTGATAATGGACACCTCGTCAGGCATTATCCCTCTTATACCATGGTCACTTACCAAAGAAATTAAGTAAGAATATTCATTTATATTTCTATGCTTTGTGCAGTCACAAGCCATAACTCCGTTTCCTTGGTAACACCTGAGGGTTTACCTAATACCTGGAGCGATCATTGCCGCCCTGTAAGGTTTTTATGTAACGGAAACATTACTCACTGCTCCAGTAAACAGGACGAACCTTAGATACGACCAGCACCAGGAGATATTGTAGTCCGCCCAGCTCATGGACCCATCTGGCTCGACTGTTAGCCAGAAAGCTAACATTATGCTAGCAAGATTCGAAGTCAGTAACATTGCAAACATTAAATATAATTTGAGAGTATGTTTAACAACAGGTCTGGCTATCTATCAGCCACGTCATTATCCCCAAATCAATATCAAGATTGTGATAAACAAATAATATGCCATGTGTAACGTCACTGTTGGTCGCAGCCTCAAGTAGTTAGTTGAAGTGAGTGAGTTGATGTAAGGTGTTTGCTTGAGCTCAGAGGGGCGCTGTAACGTTAACATCCTGTGTGTTCAGAGGACGAGGCACTGAAGGACTACACTCAGTGCTTTAAATGAATTGTAAACAGATTACAGATACTATTATGTGGCTAGTGCATTAATTTAGAACGGTGAACAGATAGTTTCACTGGAACTACTTGTAGGTGTTTATTATCAGTTTTTAACGGACACCCTGCAGCCAATCAGGATCGAATATTCACCCAGACCATGGTATAACTTCAGTCATACGACTATCTGTAGTAAGTTTTGTAGTAGTCGTAGGTTTTCTCGTTGTTAGCTTTAAGGTTTTAGCTTCAGTTCATTTGGCTTCACCTCCCCTCAGCTACAGCGACCCTGGAAAATCAAGTCTCTGCGGATTAAGAAGACACACGCATGTAGACACCACTCAGAAACATCTTCACCACCCTGGCGACATATGCAGCATTTAGAAAAGTGCTGCAATGATTTTAATCTGACTGACTTTAATATGGAAGCAAAGAAACAGCATAACAATTTTGTTTAAACTAACTGTAAATACAGGAATGAGGAATTAATGGAGAATTTAGCAGCTAAAGAGACAGATATTTCCTTCAGGAGTTGGTGGAGACCAAAAGCAGAGCTAAAAGAGAGAATATTGGACTGACATTCATCAGGTGACACAAATACAAAGACTCCTAATGACTCTGTGGATAATAATAAACATGGTATGGAAAGGAAAAATATGGTTTTTATAATAAAAGAGCTGTACAGTGTTTGAAACAAAGAGCACTGAACGATGAATATGTGCAACATGTGAAGATAGTAATCCAAAAAAATGTGTGTTATTGTCACACACTGAGTCAGGTGTGCAGACGTTGCGTTAATGTAACACGCTGGATAAGAATTACAACAAAAATTACAACTCAGTTAAATTTTCAAAGTGAAATATCTCAATAAAAAAAAAATGTATGCTTTTTTTTTTGCCTTAATCAGACAGAACAGATCCAGAGTGAGAGGGGAATCGAGAGAGGGGACAGCATGTGGCAAAGGGCCATGGGTTCGTTCGTTGACGACCTTTTTTCCGTGACGAAAATAAGACGATAGATGTTGATATTAAAAAGTAAGACAACATCTGTGCTTCATTTTTGTTGACGAGATGAGACATGACCAAGATGTCAGTGGTCAACTCTCGGACATGGAAAGCAGAGAGCAGACGTGCTTGCAACTATCTTCAAATGCCACATGAGCAACAGGCTGGTAAACTCCAGTAAATAGTCTGCACCAGGATGTTCCCCTAGCCAGCGAAAACACTCAGAGCGGAGCAGCATCAGCTGTTGGTTCAAGTTGTGAGCTGTAATTCAGCAGCAAATAATCAGCAGTGTGTGTCTGACTGTGGGTTTGTGGAGTTTGTTTGTTGCAGCATGAGCTGCCGAATGGCAGCAGAGCAAGCAGCCGCCTGCCACCGGACTCACAGCTGATCCCTGCAGGTCTCTACTTGAATTTGGACTGTTTTGGAAATGTTTCTGGGTTAATGGTGTTTGACAGGCAGGTCGAGGGCTCAGGTATCTGTGAGTGTAGCTGTGCTGTAAGTAAACAGCCTGAACTCAGATCAGTTTTCTCTGACAGAGGTGAAAGTTTAGTTTCACGACTCTGCGAGAGGACACAAGACTGACATGTTGCAGATGAAGAAAGAGTTCAGGCTTTAATTAGGTTATTTTTGCTGCTTCTTCACAGTCAGATGGATAAATCAGAGTTTACAATGAACCTGGGGACAAATCCTAGTCGTCTCACATCAGTTATTTGTGCTGTCAAAGTTTTAGAGAGCATAAAGAGAGAGATGTTGAGCTTTTTAATGGATGATCAGTGAGTGTGTGCTCGTAAATCATCCCTATTTTTTCTAATTTAATTTCT